>CM056503.1:40681027-40840484 GCA_029783415.1 Anisodus acutangulus
AAAAAACGGCTCGAATGGTACGATCCCTCCGTCACCCCAGAATGAAAGGGGTGATCTCGTAGTTCTTGGTGAGCATTCCTTCCATCTCTCAATGCTTTGGCGACCCCGAAACTTTTTCCTTCAACTTTCTAGAAGCATTTGAATTGTTGGGGTTCAACCCATCTGTAAATGCAGCCGCGGCCCAATCTTCCTAGATGGTCGGCGTCAACAACATATTTTCCCTCTAGAATCTGTCTATAAATCCCCCACAGCAACTCATGTCTTTGCTGTTTTATCGTGAACACATCTTGCTTGTGTGTTTCCATCCTCCAGGCCCCCGTGTGAGCCTTAACAAACGTATCTGCAAGAGTAGTAAAAGAATCAATAGAATTTTTAGGTAAATGAGTATACCAAGAAAGTGCTCCCTTTATGAGCGTTTGGCTAAATTTCTTTAGCATAACAGATTTTATCTCGTGTTGCTTGAGATCGTGGCCGATGACAGCTGCTTCAAAAGTTACGATATGCTCATATGGATCGGTGGTGCTATCATATTTTGGTATGTTAGGCATCTTGAACTTCTTTGGGATGGGAATGAGGGTCGCGCTTTTCGGATACGGCAAGACCATATATTTTCTGGCTCTTGCACCCTTTATCACAAGCAGTGCTCCTGATATTTAGTTCATCCGCTCATTCATATCTCTTTCTACCCGGCGTAGTCCTTCTAAATGCATCCATTCACTCATTCGCTCCATCAATCATGTTCTTGCTGGTATCGGGTGATGCCGAGGTCTTTGTTGTATTTTGGTTTGATGTCGGAGTCCCATCCCTGGAGTGAGTAGCTATAGCGTCCACTACTCTATCTATGCATAGCATCATTTTGCTATTTTGCCTTGAGAACGACTGCGATCATATCCTTCATCAAATACCCTCCTTTGTTGGTGGGTTCAGGCTTGCCGATTTGAGACTTAGTTAAGCTTCTTCCTTCGGGTGTTCGCTCACGGGCTCTCTTTGCCTCTTTGTTATCCGACACGCCCTTACCTCATTCTTTGACAGGTTGCTTTAGCGGGATTTTGTTTCCATTTCTCTCGCTCGGATTCCTCTTCAGGCTCCATTCTCAGTGTTACTGAAGGATCTACCATGTCCTGATTATTAACGGGTATCCGTTCATCTTTGAGTTTCTGTGATCTGTAAGAACTGCTTCTTTGTCCTGACATGTTTTTTCGAGTATAGTGGTTCCGCTTGGTTTTTTTAAGGAGATCAGATACATATCGAGACAACACCACAATTGTCTATCCCCACAGACGGCGTCAAACTATTTTTTGGTGAAATCATTTCTAACCAGAAACACGGTTAGAGATTTGTATTTTCGGATTTAAAGACAAGTGAGTTGTATCTTATCCGGAGAACCCCTCAATGATCTAGTATTACGTGATAAAAGACTAATAAGTAAATAGATAGACAAATAATATGAACAAGAAAGCTTTGATTTAGAACTGGTAATGGAAAATAATGGACAATTGCTTCTTTCAGTATAATTCTTTGAGACAGAATAGAGCTTAGATTACAAGTGTGAGTAAGAGAATACAATTTGTGCTTCATTCCCTTCTAAGTCTCACATATATAAGCTAAAACAAGACCATTATAACCCTTTAAAGTTATGACGACGTGAATGTGCTAATGTAACCGTACCTACGCGTGTCGTGGAGCACCAATCCACCCGGAGGCGATCTTCGCCCAATACAGTAATATTTCCTTTAACGAAACAAGGAGATAAATGCATATTGTTTGGCTGATGAAAAATGAAAATTGTAATCCCTCAAATTTCATTTGTTAATGTTATATGAAGATAGTATAATTATTTACTAATTAAAATCAAAAAAACTAATACATTATTGATAAATCACTTTGACATGTACGTACAAGATGGAAAACTTTTATTTAATAGAATACAAATATGTGTCTATCTCTCAATGCAAAAATCTTTAACTACTAAAGTATGTATTGATATTGTTGGAAATTAGCCTTTGGCGGGGAGATGCGTCCACCCATCTTTGATGAATTAAACACTAGTGTTCCGTATGTTGGAGACCTCGTCTCTTTACACATGCATGATCTACGAAGTAAGGTGTTTGAGACATGAAAATGTGGTGTGGGACAAATCTACCACATCGGTGGGAATAGGAAGAATTGCTCTCTATATAAGTCTCTAATTGGTAAAGGGTTTGGGACCCCAAGGGGTATCCCATGTGTTTAAAGGAGGAAAGACCTAGATGTGCTTGGGTTCAAGGCTAAGCCCACACGCGCGCCGCCGCCGCGCGCCCGTCCCATCCGGTTCCGGTTCCGGGTTCCGTGTTCACGGGTTCACGGGCTGTGGGGCTGTGGGGCTGTCTAATATTATCTTTTTGGACCAGAGAACTCTGCCAGATGTACAGTTTGATCCCTGAAGTTTCATATGTACAGTTTGGACCAGAATTCTTTCATATATACAGTTTGGTCCCTGAAGTTTTAATATTTACAGTTTGGTCCCCAGAGTTTCTGGAAAGGTGACGAAAGGCAGAAAGCCTACCGTTGGGTCTGTTCTTTGAGGCATTAATCAACCATTACTTGGCTGATTAACTCCTCTATTAACAGCCCATTAGTTGGGCAATTGAGTAGCCTCCTTCATGACCTTAATTCACCTCTTTCATGGCATTAAAACCTGCCATTACAGCCCTCCTTTAAAGGCCATTACAGCCTTGTTTTAGGCAGTTGTACAGCCCCTTCTCCTTGCTATATATTGAGCCTTCTTTGGCTCAATTCAGTGGCAGAAAATAGACGAAAATACAGTGAGAAACAAGCAGCAAACAGGCAGAAAAACAGACGAAAAAGCCACTAGAAAATAGACTGAAAAATCATGAAAACAGTGAGCAAAAACTGCTCGAAACAGTGGCTGAAAATCAGTCAAAAACAGTGACCAAACCCTCACGTATACACTAGATATACACTACAGAGACACACTATATACACAGAGACAAAAGAGAAGAGTAGAGAGAAACTCTTCCTTCCTATTCCATATCTTCAGCAAGTCGAGTCATATTTGTTTTCTTCGCCAGGCTCAATCTATTGACTTTGTAGTGTTGAGATTAAAGTGTTGTTTTATCTTGGAAGACTATTGCCCGCTAACGTAAAAGCATATATACGGGGCAATCTTGTCTTAAGGATAGAGGGTTATCCTCGACTCAACACACAACGTTGTAACCATCCAGATTTAGTTGTTTCTTGATTTCAGGATATCAACATTTAAGACACAACAAACTTGCGGCAGTTCTCAACATTGGCTTTGCAAGGTGATCAAGATTCAAGACACAACACACATGCGGCAGTTTTGAACATTGACCATTTATTTATCCTTTCGAACATTTATAATAGTTATTACTTCCCGTACTGCTTTATAAAGTACCATAGAATCCCAACAACAAGTTAAGACAAGATTGTATTGTAATACTATTAGTGTTCGAAAGATGTCGGTCAAAAGTTGTGTGACCAAATCTGGATATGGCAATGGTTTTCTGGTAGAAGAGAGATGATGATGAACGTGTTCATGGTATCACCGCTACCAAGACTGGTTGGAACAAGCGCCCACGAGAGCTTGAGGATGTCAACTGGGACAAGAGGAGAAGACTGAAGATGTACTTCTATCTTGCAGCAGAAGGCATGTATCTATCCCAGACAAAAGATCCGAATAATGGTAAGAAGGAAATGGACACTCAGTCTGATGAAGTGACTGAAGTGAGCCAGAATCCGAAATTGGGATAAGTAGTTTTTCTTACTTGTCAAGAATAAAGATTAAATGAGGTCTGGTTAAAAATTGATTAAAGTAAGGAGGAATATGAAAATAATTTATATTCCTTACGCTTTAAAAATCAGAAGTTTAATCTCATCTTCTTTTCCGTTTAAAGATTGGATTGTAAAGCAACTTAAAAAGATCCGTTCTTTTAAGTGTAATTATTAAAAGTGAGTAAAGTATGTTCGCACATACGAGGGAGTAAGATCCACTGATCGCGAAAATCAAGTTACTACTCTTAAGTAAGCGCCAAGAATTATCTGGGCACCAATCATAACGGAAGAAGTCTAAAAGTTAAAGACGCTGAGTCTGGCTATACTACTTGGCGTAAGATCCTTAATAGGATGATATTGGACACTCAGTCATATAAAGCCTCCCAGGCGTGGAGTGGGCCAAAATTCGCTTGATATGATGATATTGGACACTCAGTCATATAAAGCCTCCTCAAGCGATCGAGTGGGGCCAGAATTCATTTCATAGGCAAAGTAATGGACACCTAGTAAGGTGGGTCAGAGTTTCCAGGTCTGAAATGATCTGAAGGCCTAAAGAAAGGCAGAAAAGAAGTTGGACACTCAGTCTGCAAAGCAACTGCAGTGGGCAAGAGTATCCAGATCACATATGATCCGGTTACGCCCTAACCACGGGCAAGAGGTTGTTCATGTGAAGCAACGCCACCTCTAAAGTAGAAGGGGTTGAAGAGGTTGTCCTCAATAGGACTTCAGGGAATGGGATCACTCTAAGCTGAGGTGATACATGTTCCTAACTTGGTTTAAGGGACGCTGTTGGTCAAGCTGGTTTGAGACTAATCCAACAGGTTTGTAATAACTAAGAATGGTACAGTACGTCTGTAGCCAAATGAATGATATATTTGTAATCCGTGCATCTATTCCATCATAGATTAAGACACGTTAAATAGCAAGTCATTCAAAAGCTAACGATGTTGAGATTGTTGCCTTCTGTCGACATAAACCCTCAAAATGAATGTGAGGTAGACGAATAGGCAAAATCACCTTTCCAAATTCCGTCAAAGGGAATAGCGAAAGAAGCACCGCTCCTCTAAAACTTAGTCACACCTACTTGGGTGATTTGAAGTTTATACAAAATAGAGGGGGGAGACAAGTACGTTGTGACCTTCATTGATGATGGTACAACGTATGGAATCCTTTGTTTGTTAAAAAGCAAAGATGAAGTTGTTGAAGTGGATAAGCGCTACAAAGCAGAAGTTGAAAATCAACTAAGCCTACGGATTGAGAAATTCGTAGTGATAGAGGGGGAGAAAGTGAAGCATCGTTCATTAAACGACTGTTCATTTCTCACCTCAGTCCAACGGTGTTAGCCAAGCGCAAAGCTCGTACGCCCAAATTATGTGGGGTGGCTTGGTAAAAGTTGGAATACTGAAACAGGTCAAGTTGTACCTAAGACTGTAGATTGCATATCTGTCAGGATCTGCAAATAACAGTAGTGTTAATCGCCTCTTGGCGTCAAAGAATGTTGAATTCTTTGGAGATAACTTTCCTTGAAAAGGGAAAAAGGAGTAATTGCTCAAGGTTAACAAGAACCCGCGAGGGCCTGACTGTCCGGAACTAGACGTTCCGTATCTACAGGACTCAAAAGTTGCTGGCTATCCAGAACTTAATATTCCAGATCTGCAGAACTCAGGGATTCTAGATGTTGAACCGAGACGGAGCAAAGAAGGGGACAAAGATTTGTTCCAGTCCTTCTAGCTTGTATGGCTAAGAATGAACCATGGACAATTAACAAATAATTGTCATCTCCAAAAGCGCTGCTTTGGAAAGAAGCTACAAAGAGAGAAATAAACTCTATCATATAGAACCATACTTGCGTAATGGTTGATCTTCCTCCGGGAAAAGAACCTTTGGGTTGTAAGATGTGCTCCTCTGTGAGTAGCTTCACATCCAGGGCCATTGCAGTTTTGCGTGGCATGGATGTTGAAACAGCCTTCCCAACCGAAGAGTTGGAAGAAGAGAATCAGACTTGGTTTGCCGAACTGTTGGGCTTCTTCCTGAACTTTCATTTTGGTCCCTGAAATATTTACATTTTGGTCCTGAAAGTTTCAGATAAAACAGAAACAATGAATCTGACCACAGAAACATTGACTCTGAAATTAGAAAGCCAACAGTTGGAGAATCAACAGTCTGAAAGTAAAAGTCATATTGAAACAAAGTCTCGATATGAAAGATATGGGTATCACAGATGACATCTTAGGAATTGGATTTCTAAGATATCTAACGGACTAGTCGATAGTTGACAGTCTCGTTGAAGCCACCAATGGATATGAATCATAGAACTGATTGGAATCATGGTGCACCCATAGACAAGGAGCGATATGCACAGGTCATGTGTAGTTCAATGTATTGTACACACTACAACCGACCTGGTATCGTCCTACGAACAGATCAGTTGAACTAAGGTTCACTGATGATCTTAATACATGATCAATAGAAGGCTTTAAGTCGGATATGCCAATATCTGAGTTATTCGCTTATCTACGGATTATAGTATTCTGGATGTCCAACGGTTCTAGGAGAACACAGTGATGCAAACTGGACATCAGATCTGAAGAACACCAAAGCCATAAGCAAATGTGTATGGTGGATCTTGGAAAATCCTCTAAGCAAACTTGCATCAGCCGATTCATGATGGAATCGGAGTTTATCGCTTTATACAAAGCATGAAAGAAGTTAAGTAACTTCACGACTCCTTAGAGGACGTCCCTTATTGGGAGATACCCGTGTCTTCACCAGTTATACACTGTGGCTAGCCGGTCGACTTCAGGAAGGACACGGATGACGGCGTCTGGACATATCTTTTAGGATCTGTCGGAGACATAAGACCGTATGGCAGTTGATCATCACGGGTGTCACATCCTTGTTTACTAACTAAGGGACTACCCGGAGATCAAGTGTTCTGCCTGTCTAGGGGAATGGGCTTAAAACCCAAACAATACGAACCTTTGCGGTGGAAACCCAACCATACTGATTGGAGATCCCAAGAATGTGGTTCAATGGGAAAACTAAGCGGCAAAAGGTTCAGTTGAGCGCTTCGGTGGAAGCAAGAAGCACTTCGGATGATGATTTCTGTACGGAAACATGAATCCAAAGTTGTTCCCGCGATAGACATTAAAGTGTTGCCTGCATGGTGGGTAAAGGTTAAGCTTCCAAACCTTTTGAAAGATCCTCAAATGGTTGAGGTTAAGGTTGGGGAAACTTTTAATGATTCCTAACACTTGAGAAGTGGGGTATAGCAGGATACCTTGTAGGAGATCACCTATTTAAGTGCGAGAATGGCCGCCTCAAACGAACGCACTTAAGAATCCAAGTGTGTCCATGGCCACAACGGACAGAAACGTAAGAAGGAAAATGAATAAGAAAAGTCATTGTGTTGATATCATTGTCTTGGCTTACACTAAACACTGACGGTTCAAGACATCACGTTCACCGCGCAGTAAGTAAGTCCGATGGTATTCAACTAGGGAAGTTTCAAAGCGTAAGCTACCTCCCCTGATGCAATATCTTTTCGCTGAAAGATTGCTGAAATGTAGGCACCTTGTGTGTGCGCCACAATCTCTCTTTCATAGAGGGGATTGTTGGAAATTAGCCTTTGGCGGGGAGATGCGTCCACCCATCTTTGATGAATTAAACACTAGTGTACCGTATGTTGGAGACATCGTCTCTTTACACATGCATGATCTACGAAGTGAGTAGATGACTGTAGGGCCAAGAATCGTCTAATTTCGTTAAGAAATGAAAGAGATATTGGTCCACGAAGTAAGGTGTTTGAGACATGGAAATGTGGTGTGGGACAAATCTACCACATCGGTGGGAATAGGAAGAATTGCTCTCTATATAAGTCTCTAATTGGTAAAGGGTTTGGGACCCCAAGGGGTATCTCATGTGTTTAAAGGAGGGACGACCTAGATGTGCTTGGGTTCAAGGCTAAGCCCACAGGTTCCGGTTCCGGTTCCGGGTTCCGGGTTCTCGGGTTCACGGGTTCACGGGTTCACGGGCTGTGGGGCTGTGGGGCTGTCTAATATTATCTTTTTGGACCAGAGAACTCTGCCAGATGTACGGTTTGATCCCTAAAGTTTCATATGTACAGTGTGGACCAGAATTCTTTCATATGTACAGTTTGGTCCCTGAAGTTTCAATATTTACAGTTTGGTCCCCAGAGTTTCTGGGAAGGTGACGAAAGGCAGAAATCCTACTGTTGGGTCTGTTCTTTGAGGCATTAATCAACCATTACTTGGCTGATTAAATCCTCTATTAACAGCCCATTAGTTGGGCAATTGAGTAGCCTCCTTCATGACCTTAATTCACCTCTTTCATGGCATTAAAACCTGCCATTACAGCCCTCCTTTAAAGGCCATTACAGCCTTGTTTTGGGCAGTTGTACAGCCCCTTCTCCTTGCTATATATTGAGCCTTCTTTGGCTCAATTCAGTGGCAGAAAATAGATGAAAATACAGTGAGAAACAAGCAGCAAACAGGCAGAAAAACAGACGAAAAAGCCACTAGAAAATAGACTGAAAAATCACGAAAACAGTGAGCAAAAACTGCTCGAAATAATGGCTGAAAATCAATCAAAAACAGTGACCAAACCCTCACGTATACACTAGATATACACTACAGAGACACACTATATACACAGAGACAAAAGAGAAGAGTAGAGAGAAACGCTTCCTTCCTATTCCATATCTTCAGCAAGTCGAGTCATATTTGTTTTCTTCGCCAGGCTCAATCTATTGGCTTTGTAGTGTTGAGATTAAAGTGTTGTTTTATCTTGGGAGACTATTGTCCGCTAACGTAAAAGCATATATACGGGGCAATCTTGTCTTAAGGATAGAGGGCTATCCTCGACTCAACACACAACGTTGTAACCATCCAGATTTAGTTGTTTCTTGATTTCAGGATATCAACATTCAAGACACAACAAACTTAAGTAGCTTCTCAACATTGGCTTTGCAAGGTGATCAAGATTCAAGACACAACACACATGCGGCAGTTTTGAACATTGATCATTTATTTATCCTTTCGAACATTTGTAATAGTTATTACTTCCCGTACTGCTTTATAAAGTATCATAGAATCCCAACAACAGATATTATATTATATTTTTTGTCAAAATTGGTGTATAAAAGATTCAAATACCTGATTAAAATCTAGACTTGTTATTAGTTATTTTAGAGATTTTATTTCTATATGTAGTTGTAGCTTGTATGACAATAAACCAGTACTAGTTCTTTTTCTTATAATAAATTAAAAATAAATGACTAGCAATGTAATTCGGTAAATAGTAAAATTAATTAATATTTGAGTAAAATTGTTGTAAAGGGATAATTTCATAAACAATGTATTGTTATATTGATAGATGTTGTTGTTATAGAAAAAATTATTAAAGAGAGTTAAAATATAACATAAAGAACCGATTCTACAAAAAAATTGACTATTATTGTAAAATTGTTATAGTGGGTGATTATTATCGTAAGCAATAATCCTTTATAACATAAGCATAATAATATATTTTGCAATAGTCCCGCTTGCGTCCTCACTAGCTATTACCAATTATTATCTAATAAAAATGTTTGTATACTTCTAACACACTATAAAGATGACAAAATATACTAATAATATACCGTTGCTAAATGTACATAATTATAGCTGGATTCTTTATATTGACACTAGGGGGAGCAAATCTTTTTGGTGCCTAAAATGGAATCGAGTTCTAGCTAGTAATTAAAATCTTATATATATTTCATGGTGGGTGCAATTTATGGCAAAGACTAGTAGGGTAACTCAAACACACTTAAGAACAAGTTTCTTTTTTTTTCTTTTTTTTAACTCCTCCCCTCAGGAGCTTCCCCTTTTTTTTCTTTTTTAATTTAAATTTTTCATTTTATCTTTAATGAAAAAATTTTATAGTCACACAAACTGTTGGAATTAAACTAAGATTAATAATTTAAAATTAATTAGAACTTAATATTTGATAGTTTATTTAATCCAAGTCTAATTAAGATTTATTTATCAAAGTCATATAAGAATATGTTTTCTAGTCCTAGTCTATGTTGGTTTTCTAATATTATAAATAGAGATGTTTTGTTACATATGTTGAGAGGTAGCTCATTGTAGTGAGATTCAAGAGTTTTGAGTTATTGAGTAAAGTCTCCTACCTTTTCTTTCTAATTTGATTAATTTCTTCTATATAGTTATTGTTGGGTCTTTCACTTGTGTTTATATTATTCATTTGAGTATTTTTATTTCCTTCAAGTTGGTATCAGAGCCAATGAGATTCTATCAAAACCTCTTGTGAGATCCAACACATATAAAAGAATATGGATATTTCATATTTATCAAATTGTCCCTTATTTGTGTTTGACGGCAAAATAATTTTGAGAGTTGTATCAACAGATGAAGGATTTTTTCAAAGTTGTTGGACTATGATCCATCATTGATAAAGGATTCGTGGAAACCTCAGAAGACACAGTATTAATTGGTGAAGCAGCTACACAATTGGAGAGAAATATATAATTGAATTATAAGGCATTCTACTACCTCAATATCAAAGTCCAATCGCATGTATACAATAATTATTTGTATGCAAAATCAGCAAATGAGGCTTGAAAAAATTTGGTGAAATCATATTGACGTGTTGCAGATGTGAAGAGAGAGAAACTTCAAGAGCTTTAGAGTAGTATGAGTTAGCTCAGATAAAACCAACAGAATCTGTCAAAGAATTTTTTGCAAGAATTAGAGAACTTGTTAGTGATATGAAAGTCAATGGAGAAAAATTAAAAGAGGTTAAAGTTGTTGAAAAGATATTGCAATCTCTAAGATTAGAGTTTCACACCAAGAAGACAATTCTTGAGGCTACCCAGAATCTTAATATTTTGAAACTTGATGATCTAGAAGATGTATTGGTGACATATGAGATGTCCCTGAATCAAGAAACATACGGGAAATTGGAGAAGCCATTGCAAATAAAGGATGATCAACCAAAAGAAAAAAAGGAGTCATCAAATTTGGTAGAATTAAATGAAGAAAGTAAGAATTCAGAAATAGTAGAGGAAAGAAGAGAAAATAGAAGTAATTTTCATTTTGGTGTAGATGTCTTTGATTGCTAAGTAGACTCCAATGATGTCCAAATTGATTTATCAATGATTTTTAAAATGGCTAAAAAGGATAATTTGGTTAGAATTGATGATTTTGTTGGGTTCAAAATACATAAGTAAGGCACAACGGAAGTTTAAAAGTTTTGTTTCTTACTTACCCCAACAACATTTCTAGTACGGTTATACAACAATTAAACTTGTAACATAAGGCATAAACTTACAAGTTTGAATATCTGGAATCTTTGTCTACTCTAAGGTGCACACGTGATTGCCCTTCCGATTGCAAACTCCAAGCTTTAATGTATTTCTCCTTCGGAAAGCAAGAAAATCCGGTAGAGGTTCGAGAGTATTTGATTCTAAGTCTCTAAGGCTTAGAATGATTTTCAGAGATTGGTGTATAAATGATGAGGTGAATGCCTCTATTTATAGTTGAAAATAGGTCAAAACTGGATTAGAGTTTGACCTTGGGCATGGCCCAAAATTCGAGGCAGAGGCACAGCGGCCCTAGGGTATGGGCGTCGTGGCGCTCGACATGCGCCTGAACTGCGCCGCGGCGCTCGACGTGCTCCTGCACTGTCTCGATTTATTTTTTGTGTATTCTTAATTAAATCAAAAATCCAATTTTGACTTAATTAAAATAATCATTATTCATTTAAATATCTCGATTCCAAATCGAACATTTAATTACTCTCTCAATACATCCTTAGATCGAAACGGACAATCGACATAATGTGACCCTACAGGCCTTCTCATATCGACATTAATCAAATTAAGGTCTACACGGAACTCCTAGACGGCACCGGAAGACGAACTCAATATGTGAAGTACGTTTACGCGAATCCAGTAAACTTAACCTTTATATGATAAGATTAAATATTTTTATTCACGACACACCCGATCAAGCTTAGGATTTGTCAAGTGTCTATCCAAATGACTTAATTATTGTATCTTATCTATATTAGTTGATGACTATACCATAATCTAAATATGTCTATTGCGTTGACCAACGACTTAGTCAACCTAATATCACTGAGAATCTGAGTGTTCTCTCGAATATACATTCGAGGAATGAATCCTAATCTTGGCTCAACTACCACCTTCAATCCACATCGTAATGTACCCAATACAAGCCGTATCTCAACCTATAAGGCATTTGAGCTTAGGACGGGATCAAAGTACATTACTTTGTAGACAAGGCGTGTATTGACCTCAAGTCTAAGGACTTCTATCTCCTACACGCTGATCATACTTTACACAAGTATAACAAACAGTATATCAGCAGGGTATACCAATACTTCCAAAGTATCTATGTGTCCATCATGAGTAGCTACTACTCGTAGCAGGTGAGACATACTACATCCTCTAAGGATGTGATGCAGACCACATGTTGACTTATCACATATCATCGATATCCTATTCTCGATGATCATTAGTCGAGGCTATTTTAAAAGTTACGCTCTATCATGAATATCTCACTCTATTAATGACAACGTAAGCTGAAGGGATGCACATTAATGAATAATTATAAACAATCAAATAGCAATTCAATAATTGCAAATGCCAAAATATTAATCTCCATTAATAATAATATGAATGTGTATAAAGTACATTTTTCCTAATACAGATTGTCTCTAGGACATAAATATACTTTCAATCTCCCACTTGGCCTAGAGCCAATCTCCAACATATCTAATGCCCATATTTTCAAAATGACCATTATGCTTGACTAAGCTTAATGGTTTAGTGAATGGGTCAGCTAGATTATCGTATGTGGGAACATAGTCTAATCTAATCTCTTCAGTCTCCACCATCTCCTTGAGTATGTGGTACTTCTTTGGTTCATGCTTATTTCTATTGGTTGATCTTGGTTCCTTAGCTTGCGCAATCGCACCAGTGTTGTCACAATAAACCGTTATTGGATAAGTGACACTTGGAACAACCCCTAGTTCCTTCAGGAACTCAGATATCACGATAGATTCTTTACCAGCTTCTGATCCAGCAATGTACTCAGCTTCTGTTGTCGAATCAGCAGTTGTAGCTTATTTGGAATTTTTTCAGCTTACTGCTCCACCATTGAAAATGAATGTGTAACCTGATTAAGATTTGTAGTCATCAACATCTGTCTGGAAGCTAGCATCAGCGTACCCAGTATATACCAGCTTCTCTTGTCCACCATAGACTAAGAAATATTATTTAGTTCATCTAAGATACTTAAGAATACTCTTGACTGCTTTCCAGTGTTCTTTCCCAGGATTCTGCTGGAACTTGCAAGTCATACTAAGTGCAAAGGCCACATCTGGCCTAGTACAGGTCATGGCATACATGATCGATCATGCATTCAAGCTCCATAGTATTAGAAAGACTATCCTTCTTAGATAACTTGATGTCTTGTTCCATAGGTAGACCGCCTTTCTTGGAATTTTCCATAGAAAAACGTGTAAGAACTTTGTCTATGTAGACTGATTGTGACAGCCCCAACAATATGTTAGGTCTATCTCTATAGATCCTAATCCCCAGGATGTAGCAGGCTTCACCTAAATCCTTCATCATGCAGGTACTGGACAACCACTCTTTGACTGACTGAATGAGAGTCTTATTATCCCTCATTATTAATATGCCATCTACATATATGATAATGAAGGCAATACTCTCATCCTTGCGTTTACTATAAACGCATGGATCCTCTTTGCTTCTGACGAAATCAAATGACTTGATAGCCTTGTCAAAGCAAATGTTCCAACTCCTTGAGGCTTGCTTAAGCCCATAAATGGACTTTGTAGCTTGCATACAGCACTTGGTTTGGACTCAATTGAAAAACCCTCATGTTGTTTCATATACACCTCCTCAACTAGATTACCATTGATAAAAGCAGTCTTGATGTCCATCTGTCAAATGTCATAGTCATAATATGCAGTAACTGCAAGCAAAATCCGAATGGACTTGATCTTAGCAACAGGTGAAAAGGTTTTATCATAATCGATCACAGGCCGTTGATTATAACCTTTAGCCATCAATCTTGCTTTATAAGTCTGTACCTTGCCATATGCATCAATATTCTTCTTGAATACCCATTTGCATCCTATGGGTCTAACCCCTGTTGGCAAATCAACCAAGTTCCAAACTTGATTTATGTACATCGAGTCCATCTCAGATTTTATGGCTTCTTGCCATCTCTGCGAATCAATGTCTAACATAGCTTCATTGTAGGTTGTAGGTTCATCGTCATCAGGAATATCTATCACATTGTGTGTTTCAACAAGGAGATTAAGTCTTTCAGGCGGACGATGAGTCCTAGTGGTCCTACGGAGTTGAGTATTCTGCGTTTCAGTGTTTATTGTATTCTGATTGTGGTCTTTGTGTGTTGGACAATCCGTCACCTTGAGATATTTCAGGAATGTCATTTTCATGTATTTCCTGAATGGAATGATGTACAATTATTGTATCATCTTCCATTGGTTGTGTATGAGAGTCTTGCACTTCTGCACTATCTCTCACAGCACTCCCACTGGCTGAAGGGCGTACTCTAAGTACCCAATCTTCACCAGATACTCCCACTGAATCCTTGTTTAGGTCTTTCGACAAGGGTTCATTTTCTGTGTTATCTTGTGGTTCTTGAATTTCTTCAAGTTCTATCTCTGTGCAGCTGTGTTCCTTGTAGATATATTCTTCTTCAAGGAAAGTTGCGTCCTGGAATAAAGAAAATTTTGACGGTTCTTTTGAGATGCATAAAGCCCATCTTATAGGCGATGATAAAACACAACAGGTTGGCGTGGATTATGGAGAGAAGTTTAGTCTGGTGGTCAAACTAGCAACCATTCGCACTGTACTTAGTCTGGCTCTCTCGAAAGCATGGCTCATTCATCAGCTGGATGTGAAAATGCTTTCTTACACGGTGACCTTAAGGAGACAGTGTACATACATCAACCCTTGGGTTTCAGGGACCCCAAGTATCCCCATCATGTCTATTTGCTGGAAAAGTCCTTATATCGGCTTAAGCAGGCCCTAGGGGCTTGGTATAAGAGTTTTGCAAATTATGTGTCTACTATTGGGTTTTCTCACAGCAAGTCTGATCATTCTCTGTTCATCTATCATCATTTTACTTCTCTGGCATACATTCTATTATATGTGGATGATATAATATTGATTGCCTCTTCTGATAATCTGCGCAAGTCTATCATGTCCTTTCTCAGTTCAGAATTTGCTATGAAAGACTTGGGGCCCTTCAGTTATTTTTTTGGTATAGTTGTCACTCGTCATACAGGTGGTCTATTTTTATCACAGAAGAAGTATGCAGCTGAGATTATTGGAGAGCTGGCATGACATTTTGTAAGTCCTCTTCTACTCCAGTTGAAACCAAACCGAAGCTGAGTGCTACTTCTAGCACACCATATGAGGATCCCACCCACTATTGTAGTCTTGCAAGGGCTCTTCAGTATCTTACTTTCAAGAGACCAGATATTACTTATGCAGTATAGCAGGTGTGTTTATTTAATTATGATCTGCGGATTGAGCACATGCACGCGCTCGAACGCATTATACGATACATACAGGGCACACTTGATTATGGATTGTATTTATATCCGTCCTCTGTCTCTACTCTCGTGTCCTATACAGATGTTGATTGGGGTGACTGTCCAAATACCAGACGTTCGACCTCTGGTTATTGTATGTTTCTTGGTGATAACTTGGTCTCTTGTTCTGCAAAACGTCAGGCTACTTTATCACGATCCAGTGCGGAGGCTGAGTATCGAGGGGTAGCCAATGTGGTGTCTAAGTCATGTTGACTATGTAATCTTCTGTTAGAGCTTTACTTTCCTATTCAGAAAGCTACATTGGTCTACTGTGATAATGTTAGTGCAGTCTATATCTCTGGGAGTCCGGTCCAACATCAGCGCACTAAACATATCAAGATGGATATTCACTTTGTTCGCGAAAATGTAGCTCGTGGACAAGTACGTGTCTTATATGTCCCTTCAAGGTACCAAATTGCTGACATCTTTACTAAGGGTCTTCCCTTGGTTCTGTTTGAAGATTTTAGGGACAGTCTCAGCGTACGACAACCGTCCGCTATGACTGCGGGGGTTTGATAGACCACTATACCGTGTGTATACCACACGGACCGAAAAGATTTATTTACTATACCATGTTGTAGAATTCTTGTACAAGTGTAATTATGGTATTAGTATTATAGTAGGAAAAAAGTATTAGTCTTGTATTAGGAAAAGATAGATTTATTTTTCATATTTAGATATTGTATATTTGTAAATATACCTCTTCATTAATAAAAATAAGAAAGGGATTATTTCTTTCAGAACCCAATAGATTTTGTTCAAACTATATATAGAGAGAGATACCATGTATACCTAGAGAGATGAATATATACTTTAAAAGATCTATTAAAGATCTTAAATATTTGACTGTGAACCTATTAATTATTATAATTTTAACTTGAGATCCTATTAACCTACTCAAGCTTAAACCCTTTTGAAAATACTTATAAATAGAAGCTACTCCACAATTGAGCTGAACCAGAGATCGGAATAGTGATCTTGACCTCTATTCTCCTTCTTCGTAAGAAACAATAACATCTCACTCCTTACAATAATCTTCCACAAATCAATATACATATATAGGAGTACACTACATCTATCAAACTTCAGCTTTTTTTTCATTTTCTTTAACTTATTAAAAATGAAGTTTGTGGAATGTACCAATTGCCACAGAACCTTACAACTCCCACATGGTGCTCAGTCGATACACTGCGCTGTCTGCCACGCTGTGATCACTCGCACCACCAGCAGTCGGAGGAGAGACCGGTACTTAGCCTACATGAACCACTACGTTCCTCTGACTGTCGGCCACACACCTTCAGCCGGTCAGATTCAACCTCCTTCGGCCTTTGGCCGAAAAAGAGCATTGATTATTGGTATTACGTATAAGAGAACTAAAAATGAGCTTAAGGGATGTATCAATGATGCTAAATGTATGAAGTACTTGCTTGTCAATAGGTTCAAGTTTCCTCAGGACTCTGTTCTCATGCTCACTGGTAAAATATTCTTTTTTTATTACTTCATCCATTCGAGTTTATGTTAAGGTACGTTTGTTTGACTGGAAATAAAATTTAAGAGAAAAATTAAAGAGATCTTTTTGAAACTTGTTATTTAAAATAAGTCATAGATTTCTCGTGTGATTCGGCTGGTCTTTAATTTTCTGATGGAGAGTATATTTATGGATGATTCTATCAAATATTGACTTGTATAAGTGTCGAACTCCACGACATGGTTCTGAAGTTTCACTTCTTTTCACTTGCAAGTTTCAAACTCCAGAATAAGGTCCTGAAGTTTCACTTGTATAATTTTCCTACCTCACTTATTAATTTCGATTGCCTATTTATTTATTGTAGTATAAAAGATTTATGGATTCTACTATAATATCTTACACTGATTTCACTTCTAAATTGTAACTATTTATTTGCATACACTGGTACGAACTTCTACAACACCATGAAACACCACACATAATGCAAAAATCAAATAGAAAACACTCCAGGAAAAATTCCCTGGAGTCAATTCGAACTCCAGGGAAAATCCTGGAGTTTGAATTGCTCAGAAATGGAAAGACGAGTAAGCGATTCTCTACTCATGTTTTAAGTTGTGACTATTTTTCAAATACTTCTCAAACTCTGATTCAACCAGTGACACTAAAGGTGACTACGTAGCAATATAATATAAGCATGTTATATGCATGGACTAGTGTTATTTGGCGTGTTATTTTTATCAGGTGAACAATATGTTTATTATAGAGAATTACGAATAATTACTTTATAACAGACGTAGTCATGCCAATACTTCTCTATAGTGTCAATTCGATCATTCTGGACGAATACTACTATTTGTGCTGCTAATAATGATCACATCTTGGTTGTCACTATGAGCAGAAGTTAGTATTAATTATTAGTTTGAGATATGATGTTTTGAAGAAATTAATATCTTATTTTTATAATTAGATATGAACCGTCAGTTTATGTAACTTAAATCCTAAATGCAAAATAGATTTTTTAGCGTTTCATTTTTTATACAACCTAATGGATACTTTGTGCGTCGTTCCACTATTTGGTCTGAAGTAGGCATCTGATGCATACAGTATATGAATGTGTAAAATCTACTTTAGAATTTCATTGAGTTGTCCCATTAACACATTTTAAAATACTTTTCCATAAAAAATCAATTTAAGATGCTTGTAACTTTCTTCAATAAGACAGCTTTAAAGAAAGTGAACCACTTTAAAATCTATAAGCTACTTTAGAATTTCATTACTTTGTTCTTCTTCAAAGCCTTTATATGACTACAATAGCTTTCTCCAAAAAAATAAATTGCTTCATGAGGTGCTAATATTTTATACAGTGAAACCTCTCTATAATATTTATTTATTATAATAATATTTTACTATAACAGTCAATTGCTTTTTGGAATCAGTTTTTCATGTTACTTTATATTATATGTTTTCTATAATATCATTTTGCTATAACAGCAAAAAGATATCCAAACAAACGATGCCGTTATAGAAATGTTTGACCGGGTAACCTGTGGAAATGAGATAGGTAGATAACTATGCTAGACAAGCAATAGTTGATATTTCGTTGGTTAAAACTTTAACATCAAGAACTATATTAGAAAGATTTAAAACTATATACACTGACAGTATAAAGAATTTTTATATCATTAGCATAATGAGCTTAAATGGAGTGAGATTATAGAGCGGTGAGAATTCATACAGCCGACTCCAGCTTATTTATGATTGTTATAATTGACAACCATTTTTTTCCATCAAAACTAACACCACTCCTAACTTCTAATCTTCCATTTTCACACTTACAGAAGAAGAAAGAGATCCACACAGAATTCCAACTAAACATAACATAAGAATGGCAATGCACTGGCTTATGCAAGGTGTTCAAGCAGGGGATTCTCTGGTGTTCCATTACTCTGGTCATGGCTTACAACAAAGGAACTACACCGGAGATGAGGTTGATGGGTACGACGAAACACTTTGCCCCTTGGATTTTAAAACACAGGGGATGATCACCGATAATGAACTAAATGCAACACTCGTCAGGCCTCTCCGTCGTGGTGCTAAGCTTCACGCCATAATAGATTCTTGTCACAGTGGCACTATGCTAGATTTACCATTTTTTTGTAGGATGGACAGGTCAGTAACACAGCAGCTTTTGGTTCTACTTAATGCCCAAATGCCTAGTAGGATACACCCTCCTGTCCAAAATATTAGTAGTCGCTTCAGTATTACTGAATTTGCTTCAAAATTTCTGACATTTCGGAAAAACAAGAAGCATTTATTGCTTCTGATTTTTCTTTCCAAATTCACCTTTACTTCTCCACATAGCAGGATGTTTACTCTTATGATTAAGGCTATCAAACATCTTTTTTAAGGGTTCTGCGAAAAACTTATGCAGAACTGGACGATATGCATGGGAAGATCATCGTCCTCTATCAGGAGCATGGAAAGGAACAAATGGAGGAGAGGTTATATCCTTTAGTGGTTGTGATGATCATCAAAAGTCTGCAGATACAGACGTAAAATTCACTTTTCCATCTTAAGTTTTGATCTTCTTGAATTTGGAACTAAATAGAGTAAATCAACCTAAGCAAACTAATGGAATAACTTACTTATTGATGCAGAGTTTGTCCAAGGTCACTTCAACTGGTGCAATGACTTTCTCTTTCATTCAAGCTATTGAACGCGGACAAGGAACTACTTACGGGAGTATTCTGAATGCAATCAGATCTTTCATCCGCAGTTCTGATAGTGATTTAGGAAGCAACATCGTCACTTCTCTTCTCACAACGCTAATTACCAGGAGAAGCGTTGGCTTTGGGATGAGACAGGTAACATTAACTTAAGAATACATGTATTGATATCAAATTGTTCTTCCAGTGTAAATGGGTCATGTCTAAGTTGATTGATCGCTAGAAAATAGATATTTCCTAGAATTATATTACATAAAATGATGTTTGAAGTACAGTTAAATCTCTCTATAACAATGTTTCTGATATTTTTTTACTGCTATAGCGAAATGTTATAGAGAACATATAATAAAACATACAGTAACATAAAAGATCGGCTCCATAGAAAATATGATCCTTATAGTGAAATGTTGTTATAGATGATTTTGTTATAGAGATGTCTGAAAGTATATATTTCACATTTTTTATTCCTTCAAGATTGTTTACCTTTTGGTGCAGGAACCCCAGTTGACTTCTAATGAGCCATTTGATGTGTACGCCAGACAGTTTTCACTATAACAACTTAAACAACATTACCCATTTCTGGCTTTCATACAGTTTGTGTGCACAGATTCTGACCTCCTATCAATTCCGTTTGAATAAGGCTACGCTCCTTCAAGTCTTTGAAAATAGAATCTTCATTAGCATCTCTTCAGATTTCCAGTTCTTTAACCTCTGTATTGCTAAATCTGCGTAATCTTTGCCTTTTTGTTTCTTTGTCTTGTTCCTATTCAAAGAACAAATACAACATTTCTTGGCACAGCCTCCTAGAGAACATTTGTGTTTCCATGAAATGGAGAGTTTTGATAAAAGAGAAATGTGTATGAACACACCACATTGTGGACTATATCTACAGGAGATACTAGTTTATTCAGAGTCCGACAATCCATAGCAGTAATATCTATCTTCTCAAGGAAATAAATGGACTCTTGAATTAAAACAGACGTATCAAGTGCAGGGGATCGCAATGAATGTCGAGAGTGCATGTTCTAAGGCAGAAGGATTTTTTGTCAAAGAGACGACCCCATATCGTTTCTTTTCTTCTCAAATTTTAGAGTTTTGTTGTGTTAATAAATCCACTGAGGCAGGAAAAAGGAAAATGATTCTAAATCTAGAGGACAGCATTGTATCTGTTTCTTTTAGCAGATAACATGTCAAGGACAATGTAATAGCAATATTATATTGAGGTTCAATGAACTGCCTAATTCACTGAAATTTGATGCTTTACTCCTTAACGATAGGAAACACGACTAAAATTGGTGCTAGAATGGATAGAAAAAGAAAAGAAAATTGGTAAACAAAGGCCTCTTTTGACTGGACATCCTACTAAATTTCGACGCTATCCATGTGTTCTATTTTTCAAGGCAAAATTTGATTTATATTACATCAAGTCAAGTTTAAATGCTTTTTTTTCCTTTCTCAAGCCCACCAAAGGTATACTGTAAAAGAAAGATTGTTCAATGCAATCATTCCAGTAATGCTGGGTTCTGAAACAGATATCAAATGTATGTAAAGCAAGGGTTACATAAAGCTCTGGAACGGCAACAAAGAGACAACTGGAAACCAACACAAAAAGTACATCCCAAGCTAGAAGTTAGGTAGCATGAGACTACTGCATAATTCCTTTTGAACATTATATTCTCATTACTGCAGTTTAGCAAACAGCTGATATAGCAGCAAACAAGATATGTAATGAAAGCTTGTCCCAAGCATTTATTCAAGTAATGCAGGACTTGAAATAGAAATCATCATCATCATCACCTTATGCAAAAGAGTGAAGACGTCAATCAATCAGACACAAAGGAAAAAGAAAGTTCACCAAGGACAACGATTGTATTGCCGTTTGTTTAACCAGTGAGAGCAGCATTAAGGGCACTGTGTACATCAACTCCGATCTGGGCTTCAGCTTTTTCTACATCAGTTGATGCAGTGCTTAGCTTCTGAGTGAACTCAGTGAGACCCTTTTGAACCAAATTGGGATCAATGCGGTCAAGTGGTACAGCTTCAATAGCAATTATATCCGCCAAGGAATTTGCATGAACAAATGCAAACCCACCACTGACAAAGTACTTGTTCACATCGTTCCCTTCGTGAACTGATAAGACACCAGGCTTCAGCTCAGCAATTGTCGCTACATGCCCAGGTAAAACACCCATCTGTCCTGTAGTTGCAGGGATTATAACCATGTCAACCTGGATATAATGCAAACGGGAGGAGTGATCAAAGCTTGTATATGATTTTTCAGAGCCAATGATGCACATTCCTCAGAAGTATACTATTAAACCGTCGATACATTGAGCTAGAACATGTTTCCCTGATAGTCCGATTTATTAATATTCAGCATAAAATGCTAAACTTAATGAGACTACAACCAGAACCTGGAATATATCAACAATTTGTGGAGCACCCTTGGAAATTACCCAAATTTTAATAACGATAAAGTTTTTCAAAGGCAGCAAGACTATGCATATCAGATTATTGTGAAATTTAATACCAAATGAACTGTTATATTATCGTTGTTGCATTATTGTAGCATAAACTGATTAATTAAACCAAGCAAAACCAAATTTAAATTATACAAATGGAAAGAACATATAATTAGTTGATTTTCCCACAACAATGACTGCTAACTAATCATTCCTAGAAAAGAAGATTTCACAAGGATTTCTGCACGAAATTACAATATTTAGCAAGAATAAGATACAAAATGCTTCAGTTTAAAAACCTTCATGAAGCTTAGATTTGATTCACTATCACTACCACAAAAACTTCCTTTGATCCAATTGATCCCTTAAAAAACAATATCCAGAGTGGGTACTCCTACTTCCCACTTGACCTGCTTTTACATTTTAGAATGTCTCCCAAAGTGTGAATTATAAATTTGCTCCATCTCCGAAACTCAAACTAGTAAGAGTAGTTTTAGTTGTTCAAGTATGTGGTCACCCATTTAAAAGCTTAAACTGTTAGAATGGTTGCACATTGATACAATTAATTATATCTCTATTTTTATAAGATACATTTAATTATATCTTCAACAGATATTCGCATGCGAGCCTAATTCTTTTTCATGAGCCAAGCACATCAAGATATTTTTTTACGACAATGACACTTGAACCTAGAACCTCTAACTACTCTGATGTAATATTGAAGTGTGTGATGACCATCTAAAAACTTAATCTATTAGAGAGGGCACACTTTATTTATTTAATTTTATATCTTCAACTGACTTTATAGTATAATTTTTGTAACATTTTTCCACTAACTATTCCACCTTCACCCATTCAATATTTATTTAAACAAGTGTCATAGTGGCCTTCCCCTCAACTATTTTTTGGTTGCAAACCTTCAAGTACTAGGGGGTGTAAGACAGATGAATCATAAGTCAAACAACTTCACTATAGTAGATACCCGTTCAATGTTGCACAAAGACATACTTTACAAGCTTGTAGTAAAGAGGTCACTCCAAACTAGAAATGGTAGAATTAGATCAGGTATGTCAGTTAGATCAGCTATGTACATGTCCTTTCTGTTCATGAGTTGGCCTGGTCGACCCAATCAAAAAATCTCCTCTTGTTTTCTTCTCTACCATCATGCACCATAGCTGTTAAACAAAATTCCAATTCCACCATCATCCTTCTCTTCCACCCCATTACCCTATGAGAGACTGGTACTTGTCCTTTCTTGCCCTTCTCCTCCTAAGAGATCACCCGCCCTACACCTTTTCTTTAAAAGGCAAGATTTTATATAATTAAGAACCAGCACTAAGCTAGTTTGGTACAGAGCACTAAAGGAAAGTAAAAGTATATCTTTTTTTCTAATCTTGAAGGCCTTCTATGAGTTCTAATGCAGATACTGTCTCATTTAGAAGTATTATTTTACACAAATTAAAGCAAAAAATGCAGTTGAATTTATCTTCCAAATGTAGTTAGATTTGGCTTTAAAACATCTTAATCTAGGATTGTATTTCACCAATTAAACTTTCTTGTCTGTCACCTTTCTTTTCCAACATCCTGAAATGTCTGCAGTAGTGTCAGGCATTGCCCAACAAGGGCATAAAAATTTCGAAAAAAGATACCATTACTGGTATGTTATATCGGACAGTGTAGAAACAAATGATTGAGTTTCTGGTTGTTCTCCAAATAAGTAACATCAGCAGCACAGCAGGAAATGTCTTCTTTGAAGGTTGTTCTATTTTAAGCAAGCTTCCTTAGCAAAAATCCATGGAAACAAGCCACCTTGTAAGGTGCTTTTGTCTTTTGTATTTGCTTCCCATAACATGATCTAATTTATTGATCTTCGCTTGTCAGCATCCTGTAGCAAGAATTAACTGTATAATCGCTTTTGTTGTGTACTATTCAATTCTCCATATAACTCGTCTTTGCTATTAGGAAAAACCTGGAGAAGATAACAGTGAACTATAGAATCCAGCTATTGTGTTCATCACCCAGTCATATAAATGTCTTCTAGATGTTATGTTTTCAGTTAACTATACCTATTTGACAAGATCTTGAAACTGTTCCTTCAAAGGCTCATGCCCAATAAGATCTTCCTACCATCACCAACTTTGAAACCAATTTACTCAATAAATGCAGGCTGCATAGATCTTTTTTAAATCAGTACGCAAAGATCTTATACTCTTCTAGATTGACACACCATGTGTGCCTCTAGCTTTCCTGGTACACCAGTAATCATCTATCTCATTGTAAGCACTTAAAATTTATTTGGATTAGTTTTTAAGTATGATTACATGGATTAAATTTAAATCCAGCTTTATTCGGGTGAACAGTTAATTTGGACTTTACAAAATAAATAAGTTCATTTTATTAGTTTCAAGTCAAGGCCTACTTCATCTACACGCCCAAACTCATGCCACATATTCAACGACATGATGTCCCAGCCAAATCATAGGCCAATGAGATAACATCATATGTTCAAATGATGTGGCCAAGTCAACATAAAGACCAATCAAAGACGGCCAAGTGTCCAAATAACATAGCTCAACCGATAAAATACAATACTATCACATAACTTTTGTTATTGGCTTGATGAACTCAAGCGAACCAATCAAATTGAAGAATTCATCACGAGCTACCTTCTCGTGCAACTATAAATAGCAGTCCTCATAAAGCCAACGAAATTTGAAAATACATCAAGCAAGCTAAAGGAAAGCTAGAGAAGCCCTACATCTGTGATCTTCAACTGGTGATAAATCCGACGAAGTTCAAGTTAAGATTTCAAGCGAGCGTTTTCAAATATTTTGCTCATGATAATTGAATCTTAAATCCTAGTTGGTGATGGATTTGGTCTCTTTCAAAACAAGCCAAGAGCCCTTGAATCGATGTTTGTGAGAAGAATCAGAAGATGTCATTTATAGATCTAGTGACACCCTAGACACATTTATAGATCTAGCGACACCCTAGACACATTTATAGATCTAGCGACACCCAAGACACTGTAACTCGTATCGTCTCTTCATACTAATTGTAATAATTTATAACATTTTCTTGTCTTGAATATTTCATATGTGTTAAACACAAATTTCTGACATGCCCGGTGGGACAAATTTCATTTTTTTTCTTTTTTTTCCTTTGATGCTTGCATACGAGTATGGGAAGAATTTCCCATCCCAGCTACTACGAAGTGGTACATGGCATGTTCTCTCCAGTGTTGTCAAAGGCATGCTTAAGCCCTGAAGTAAGGCTCTAAGACATACTATTCCTTGCCAATGAGCCTCTCTTGAAGAGGTGACACTTTATCGTAATGTTTTTACAATTTCTTAGTCCATATATTTGTTATTCATTCTTATTATTATTAGTCTTTGTCTAAACATATATATATGTATTTTTGCACCATTGCACATTTTTTCATTAAAGCCCACGCTTTATTTGCGCTTAAAGCCCCAATTGAGCTTGGAGCTTTTTTGCGCTTTTCTCTTTTGATAACATTGGTTCTGTCCTATACGGTCTTTGACAGAAGATGTACATTGTGTGTTCTGACGTTTCAACTTGTGACAAAGAAGTACGTGGAACATTGATTTCTGGCATTGGCGAAGGAGTGTATGAAACGTCCTCTTCTCGCGACTCAACAAAGGAGTACACGATGCATTTGATCCTTCAAGATTTAGCGAAAAAGTATGTGAGCATCACATTAATCATGATTTGGCGGAGAAGTGCGTTGAACGTCCCACCCTTTATGTTTTAAGTGGGACCTATGTTTGCAACTTGACGATGAAGTGCATGTGCATGGACCGTCATTTTTACACGGCTTGACGAAGGAAAACATCGAGCGCCCCATCCTCCAAACATTCACCGAGAAGTCATAAAGTGTTCCCTACTTCAAGCTTTGACGTGGGATGGTGAAGAAAGTACATAGTATGTGGCGAAGAAAGTACATAGTATGTGGCGAAGAAATATATGAAGCATCTCCTCCTTATGACTTGGCAAGAGACACTTGGGAGTATCTTTTTACAACTTTGACAACCAATAGGTTGAATGGGGAGACAACACTCCCAAACAGAGTAAGCAAACCCTTGATGCCAAAGCTCGAAGGAGTTGATGCAAGTAGAACGTCGTGAGAAATCGCTCCTTCTTCAAAGGTTGAACATACTCATTTTGGATTCTTCAAGCTTGTGAAAGGACTCAAAATTTAATGATTGGAATTCTTGTCAACCATGCAACTATTCACAAACATCACAATGAATAAAGTTATGACTCATGAGAGGTAGAGATGTGACACTAGTCGTGCCAGAATTTTGTGAACACAAATTCATGTTTGAAATATTCAAGATAAGAAAAGGTTATAAATTAGAATATTTAGTATAATGAGACGATATGAGTTACAGTTCCTAGAATGTCACTAGATTTAGAAATGATGTTCTTTGATTCTTCTACTAGAGAACAAAAGTTCAAGGCTCTTGGCTTGTTCTTGAAGGGATAGAATGTTGACTAAACCTTTGTTGGATTTCTCAAGGACAAAAAGCCTTTGAATGTTTTATTTAGAGCTTCTCTTGCTTTCCTTCGGCTTGCTTGATGTATTTTTGATATCTTTGGCCTTATGGAGACCCCTCTTTATAGTTGTAGGAGAAAGAAGTTTGTGACGAGTACAATCCTTTTTTATTCAATTTGATTGGTTCATATAAGTCATCAAACCTATCACAAAAACTATGTGATAAGATTGTATTTGATTGGATGAACCCTATGGCAACCTTTGATTGGTCTTTATGTTGACTTGCCATGTCACATCACTTTAACACATGGCATTATTTTATTGGCATGTGACTTGACTGGAATGCATTGAGCCCAAATTTTGTATGGACTAGTATCTTGTTAGCCAATAGTGCTTATTTTTTGGCAAACTACAAAGACAAACACTCGAAATGGGCCTCAATTGCCAGTTTGATACTTAAATTTACCTAGTGACAAACTAGACACTTCAACTTGACACAAGTATATCTCTTGCCTCACCCAAATTTGAGCGTGTGAACCTTTAAATCTTGTGCTTTAATTCTTTTATTTTTTGTTCTTGATGACATTTCTCTAGCAAGCCTCTTTTTCTTAATTGAATCTACATAGCCACTTCACTAATAAACCAATAGATCTTTGATATTCAATCCTACGTTTTTCCTATTCCTGGCGAGTGTGCTCCATTTGACTAGGTTAAATGACTTCCTTTCATTATTACCATGCCATAAGAAATCTCTTCTCACTTTATCGATTCGCTCTCTCAATCTTGGCTGGCAAGAAAACAAGAAAATCACATTAGTAAAGAATCCAGCACACTGTTAACCACTAAACTTCCCCCAAAGGAAATGTATGGTTTCTTCCACCTTCCAAGCCGCTTTTCACATCTTTCCAAGCCGCTTTTCACATCTTTCCAACCCTCTCCGCTTTTACCGTCAATCAAAATCCGAATTCAAATCAAAAATCAGATGCTTTTACCGTCATTACTACTATCATACAACTCCAACGTTTAATAGACGCATCACATATCATAAACAGCAAAATTCAAAAGGAATATCTTATTATTATCCATATTACCTCTTTACCGGAGAGTTCAGAATAGTAATGATTTTCAAATCAGTAAATTCTGTCAGTCAAAATCCGAATTCAAATCATAAATTAGATGTTTTACCGTCATTTCTTAGGGATTAAAAGTTATCTTACAACTCCGACGTTTAATAAAAGGATATTTTCAAAAATATACAGCTTTTGAAAATATTTACACCATGTTAATCCAATATACAATTATACAACATTATACAACATTAAACCTGGGAAAAAGCATTATACATAATGTATTAACCTTGTATAAAAGTGTATAACAATGCTTAAAATCAGGTGTTTATACACGAAGTATGGGTTATGTGGCGTAAATATTTTCAAAAAAATAGACAGAGAGCGTAATTTTCACTTTAATAAACGCATCACACATCACAAATGACAGAATACAACAGGAATAGCTTATTATTATCCATATTACCTCTTTACCAGAGAGTATGGGTTATGTGGCGTAAATATTTTCAAAAAATAGACAGAGCATAATTTTCACTTTAAAAACGCATCACACACGGACGGATTTAGTGGGGGGGGAGGATGTTCATCCTCGGAAAAAATTACAGTATATATATAGGATAGATTTTTTTTGTTTATGTACATATATTAATTTTTGAACACCCTAAATGCAAAAGGTTAACTTAAGTGGTACAGGGTGTTCAGAATTGTCTTTAGCATACTAGGTTCAATTCTCAAGGACAACATTATTTTTTATATTTAGCTTTTGAATCCGCCACTGATCACATATCATAAACAACAAAATACAACAGGAATAGTATCTTATTATTATCCATATATTACCTCTTTACCAGAGAGTTCTGAGGAATAAGGAAGGACAAAGTTAACAGTGAGCTTAGACGGAATCGACGAAGGTGTAGCAGGTCTAGGAGCCATGAATGCTGATGGAGTTTTCGGTGGTTCGACATTTGGAATTGTTTTATTCCAAGATTCAACGAATTTTGAATCTGCAACGTACTCCGCCGATAGGTCGGTTGCAAATGGACGGCGCCACGTCATTGTGGTGGCTCTGGTTAGGAATCGAGAACTGTGACGGAACATTGTTTGGGCGATTTACGCGACGGAGATCGACGGCGATTGGAGAAAGTGCGATCGGAGTTTAGTAAAGAGCACGAGGGTTTGATGGAACGAATTTGGATCCTATTTCTTATTCTAAGGCCCAAATTCAAGGGAATTTACTCTACTATTTGCTAGTAAAAATTGATATGTTTTCCTTATTTTTACGGAGAAGCTTAAATATGCCATCAACGATAAGAAATAACTCATTTATATTTTGCTTCATTTATTTATTGTCATTCTATTAACTCGATTTTAAAATATCAAATATGACATTTAACCTCCAATTAGAGGACCTGGCCTTTAACAGCCTCTCTTATTGGAATTGAGGGTTGGCCTCTTTGACTCGGGCAGGGAAGAGAACAAGCTTCAACCACTCTTTCGAAGGCAGCAAAGCGGCACGTAGCAGCTTCGTCTCCACGTGGTTTAATTAAACGAACACAAATTTATGGGTCGGATTTTAGTTTGATTTACTATTTAATTTGTGTTGATTTAATCAAACGACGTGAACCTCTAATTAGAGGTCAAGTGTCATATCTGGTATTGTAAAATCGACGTTAACTAAAATTACATGGATGAGCCATTTTGATAACGGTGATGACATAAATGAGTCAAACTATTGACGAATGGCATAAATGTTCTTTTTATATGACCACATTTAGTTGGCACAATGTTTTTTCGATGGCATAAACTTTGTTTTTTTCATTGAAAAAAAGACAATGAATTTGCAAGATCTTTTTCAAATGCTACATAGCTCAAGTATACTAGGAAAAAGAAAACTTCATTCCCTTTAGTGAATTTTCACAAATCTTTTCATGTCTATAGTCTTCATTTGCCTTATAATCTACACATTTGTTTTTCTCCCATGTGGAGAACAATAATAAATATGTTACTACCGAGAGTGGCAATAGTTGTGGTGGAATGGATGTAAAATCCCTCCATATTCAGACTTGAGTATAAGAAATGTTTCCTTAACTTTTAATAAATCCTTACAATTTTCAATAATATGTGTACATTCCCCTATCTAATAAGCTTGACAGCAACAGTACGCGATATGTTTCCAATTCTTGTTCTACCCATTTTTGTGCTACTTTAGGCTTTGTTAGATATGAAATGAAACTTTGATGTAGACTTCAACTTACCCGATGTACAGAGAACCCTACTTAATTCTTAAGGAAATTGATCTCATTTTCTCAACTTTTATTCCTCCTATTACAAGGCCTCCATTATAATTGAAAGTCGTCTTTCCATTTTGGAATTTCTTATTAGAGAGAAGTTTGCGGTGTGACCTTTTAAAGTTTAATTATTCACTACAACAACAACAACACACAATGTGAGATCTAGGGAGGATAGTATGTACGCAGACCTTACCTCTAGAATATAGATTAACAACATACTAGAATATAGAATAACTCGACTTAGAGCGCAAGAGAAAAAGATATGCTTCTCCTCCAGTTCTACGATGCAAGAAAAGGGGGGGAAATCAGAGCATACAAGACATTCATTACGTATTTTATATTTACAAGTTCTTCAACTGTCTTCCGGTGCACAATTGAATGTAGTTGAATGTAGATATCATGGACGTGAGGTGCAAAATACCAAGCCAAGATACTAGATAAAACTGGACACTGCAATAACTTCTTAAACAAAAATGTACCGAAAGGATAAAGCTAGGCTCAGCAAAAGAAATAGAAATTCATTTGGTGCATACAGCTAATATTATAGTAACTGCTAAATTAACAAAAACGCAAAACTGCTAAAATATTACCAAAATGAATACAACTAATGGCAAGGAAAACAAAGTACTAAAAAGAACCAGAGGGGAAATTAAGTTAATTAGATTAACGAGGCCCTGTGCCGATGATTTGCTTACGCCCATGAAGGTCTGCTTTCTCTTGCAATGTCATTCTTGATCCACTTCTGGATCCTTTTCACAACAAAGAAATACTGCCAGATATACAAAGTCAAGAGGGGGGAATGTTAGTTGAGGTCAATACAATAATCGCATGTTTAATAGTGCAACAGAGACAACTTTAGACAGAAAGCTCACCTGGAATACTGCGATTAAAGGAATCAGCATTTTGCCCTTATTGTTGGGATTTTGTCCATCGATCAATGTTTGATCAACCAAGATACCCTTGCTTTCACTTAAGACAACCTCGGAAATAGTTTGGACTAAATTGGGTATCCAAGCAGTTCCATTTGGAAGAATCTGTTGAACCATGCAGACCATGTTGGCAAACATAATATATATTACAAAAGCTTAACAAGGCAATGTCACGTATATCTAACCTTTTCGTCAAGTTCATTCTTGTTACATCTCCCACTGTTCTCAACGCAAACAATAGGAATCGAAGAAGCCTAACACCAAGGACAGTAAGATAAGCAAAAAAGAACAGCTATGAAGGATACTTCTAAAAAAGCATCGTCAAAAGAAACATATAATCACTGTTCGAAGTAGGGTGCTAAGCAAGATGGCATGTTTGCCAGCTGACTGCTCTACTACATCCTCTTGTTCACTCATACAGATGGAAAAGAAGAAAGGGAAAGATAGCTTTCGCCACTATCACGGTTCTCGTGGCTTCTGAAACTGAAGTTCAAGTTAACTTTGCAAATGCAAGTATTCAATATAGATCTAACACACAACGCACTGAATGTCATAACTTAAACTAAGGCCTGCACAGTATATTTTTCTTGAGTGTTCAACAATCCAGTATACAGACCAAAGTGCTATTCTTGAAGAGAGAAAAATCAATACTTATGATCCTCTCGAGTTGGATCTTTGGAACTTAGGTTGTCGTCAACCCCCACCCCCCCCCCCCAAAAAAAAAAAAAAACTCCCAGACACACAAGGGGTGTACTATAGGTGCTTAAACAACTTTTAGGATAAAGCGGAAGGAGGATGTACGACATGTTAAAAAATAAATCTTGGGCCTAACTCAAGTACAAAAACTAGCTCAAAAGGTGAGAATTGTTCAAGCCATATAAAGAGACCACCCATCCCCTTCACCATCGATGTGGGACTTCTTCACACACACACCCCTCAAACCCAGGGCAATCTGGAGCGTGGGCAATTTAATATGGGGACCAACATCAAGAAACAAGAATTGGGATGGGTCCTGCCCTGATACCATGTTAAGAAATGGATCTTGGGCCTAACTCAACCCTCCAAGCTAGCTCAAGAGGTGAGGGTTGCTCAAACCATATAAAGAGGACACCCTTCCCTTCACCACCGATGTGGGACTTCTTCACACAATACACATACCATAGGAACACGATGTGCAGACTTGAAGACATGACGAGTTCAGAAGAATATCATGTAGAACAAATTGAATGAAACATGAAGAAAATGATGGTAAAAGAGATAGATGTTCTGGATAGGTACATAACTGGCAGAACCATTAACTTGTAGATAAACATTTTAATCAAGTTAATAAGTCAATCGACTTATCATAGTTCAGTTTTAGAAATCAATAGACAACCTCTCTCTCTCTCTCTCTCTCTCTCTCTCTCTCTCTCTCTATATATATATATATATATATATATATATATATATATATATATATATATATATCTTAATTGTGTTCAATTGAGTTATGCCAGCTCAAATGGCACAGAAAGGAAGTGAGTTGAGTGAAATGAAGTGAGGTCGTCCTAATAAGGGTGTCAGGAACATGCATCTATGAGTAAGGGAACGCAAGAGAGGCTCTATGTACTCCTTTAACCTGACAGATAAACTCCAGCTGTTTTTTTTTAAATCGGTATAAGCTCCAGCTGTTCTTTTGCAAACAGAATTCAATAGAGCACAAAAATGGAAAGTAGATACCAAACGCAAGTTGAGCCAAAGAAAATTTGACTCAGGGAAGTGGAACAAGATTATAGGAATCCTGAAAATATGCTTCGAGCATTTAAGCAAGTAGTGATCGTGACCCACCTTAACCTCTTGTTTCCTTCTTCGAGCTCCCAGGCGGACAATTTTTGAAAGAGCCTCTGATCTTCTCGAAGTGAACTCGTCATAACTCAATCCATCAGGAGGGGAGACCTGAGCATGTGTGAGGACCACAAGTCCTCTATGCCATATTTCCTTGCCGAAACTATCTGTTATGGCCTTCACAATCTGCCTATCCAAATTATCCACTCTATATGTATCAAGACGATCCACAAAGAGCAAAACATCAATTGTCTTGTTCAAGAGGAACCTGTTTGGATCCAATTACCCAAAATAATATCATTAGTGAGAGAGAAAGGTGGTGAGTCAGAAAAAGCACAAGACATCTAGGAGTGTCAAATGGACGAGTTGGTCTGGATTTGGGTTGGTTGGTCTGGATTTGGGTTGGTTGGGCTGGATTTGGGTGAGTCAAATGGGTTAAGTGATAAGTGGGCGGGTCAATAACGGCCCAAAAGTTATTTGGGCTGAAATGGATTGGTCTAAAAAGCGGGTTATAACCCAACCCTCCCAATTCTAACTAAGTTTTAATTTCTCTGTTTGTTGTTGAGGGTCTATCGAAAACAATCTCTCTACCCACAAAGGTAGGGTAAGCTTTGTGTACATCCTACCCTCCCAAGACCCCACTTATGGTATTACTTGGGTATGTTGTTGGTGTTCTTTTATAAATTTTTAAGTATCTAATAAAACTAAATTTTTTTCTTCTTTATTATAGCTATTTATAACAAATCAAAAAAATATTTTTGAAAACATCTTTTACAAGGTTTCTATGGGTGTTAACTAGGGCTACATATCAGCCAACTTTTAGATGGGCTGAAATGCGTTGGGCTAAAATGGGTTGAGTTAATAAATGAGTGGGTTATTGAACAGCCCAAACTTGAACGAGTTGTGTGGGTCATGTTTTTATGGGCTAATTTTGTCACCCCTATAGACATCCCTACCCCACAACAGGAGCAAGAGAAGTACCAAAATATTTCAACATGTAAATAGTTACTCCCTCCATCCCTCCGTCCCAATTTATATGATGCAGTTTGACTGGGCACGAAGTTTAAGAAATAAAGGAAGAATTTTGAATCTTATTGTCTAAAATAAGTCAAAGATATTTGTGTGGTTATAGGTCATCGCGTTAAGCGTAAAAGGTAAAATTTAAGTTAAATTGTTTCCAATTAAGGAAATGTGTCATTCTTTCTAGGACTGAATAAAAAGGGAAGTGTGTCATATAAATTGGAACAAAGGGAGTACCTCTTTATGAGATCAAGAGCCTGGTCATTGACATATCCTCCTTCAACCAGCCCGGGGGTATCAATTATGTTCAATGTAAATCCTTCCCATGAACGTGAAACCATCACTGGTCTTGGAGTTTCTGACTGAAAAAAACAAGAAACCTTATTTCAATGTCCTAAACCGCAAGAAAGAGTCTGACGTTTCATTTTCAACTAAATTCTGAAGCAATAAGTACCTGAAACGCACTGACAGCAACTGCTCTTTCCCCTAAAATTGAGTTAACAGTTGAAGATTTTCCAACACTGCCTTTCCCCTTTACTAGGACTGTCAATGTACTTCCACTCTACAGCAATTGAATAATCCACATGTCAGCCAAATAAATGTGCATAAGTCTCATTTGGACTAGAAATTAGAAACATAATAATGGTTTCAATTGTTCACTCGAGAAAATACAGATAGAAATTAGCATATCAGGTAACAAGAGAGACTCTTACCTCCTGCTTTAATTTTCCTATCAATTCAAGTAACTTTGATTGAGTGGCAGAAGGAAACTGCTGAAATCCAACCCATTCTCTTATCACCTGAGATGCCATTGATAGCTAGCATGCAAAACAATTCCAGGTTAGAACTAAAATCTAATGAAATTAGAGAAGGTACAGTAAGAAGACATGTAGATTGAGCAAAGAAACATCTAAGTTAGGGAAGCAACTCCAATAAAAACAAAACCAATCAACTACGCCTCAATTCCAAACTATTGGGGCCCTCATAGGAATCCTCTACTTTTAGGCTGCTCTAGTTGGACACATTCATTCCAATACTAAAAAAAATTGCCTAGGCAATTTAACAAAGAAACATCTAAATAACTCCAATGAAAAAACAAAAACCAATCTACCTATGCCTCAATCCCAAACTAGTTGGTGTCCTCGAATGAATCCTCTACTTTTGGACCGCTCTATTTAGACTCACTCCAATGAAAAAACAAAAACCAATCTACCTATGCCTCAATCCCAAACTAATTGGTGTCCTCGAATGAATCCTCTACTTTTGGACCGCTCTATTTAGACTCATTCATTACAATACTAAATAATTTGCCTAGTCGATTGAACAAAGAAATATAATTATCATCTTTCTAATAAATGTGGTGTCTAGGTCAGCTCGCACTCACCTCAACTAATTCCAAGAGGTACTTGCTATCTCCAGAAACATCTAAATTTAGGGAAATAACTCCAATCAAGAGCAAAAACTAATCTACTACACCTCAATCCCAAACCAGTTGAGGTCCACAAACGAATCTCTACTTTTGGGCAGCTCTATTTAGACACACTTCATTTCAATACTAAATAATTTGCTTTAATATCACTTCCGGTACTGGCAGGGGTAATTACCATGTTATTAACCGATCGAAACTTTAATACAGCCTTTTCTGATCCCACTAGAGGGGGAGACCCCATATTATACCAGCATCTATTTTTGTTCTTCGGTCACCCAACCCCCTTCTATTATGAATTGTCAACGTCCTCCTACTTCTTCATTGTTACAATCAGATCCGAAAAATGAGAAATCAATCAAAATAATTAACACAAATTATTGTTCTCTAGAACTCACATTTGTCCCTGCTGATATACAAGTCACTAACAGCCTCAACCTTAGTCCCAAACTCCCAATTAGTTAGCATCACCTCAATGGACCAGTCAAACATATATAACATAGAAATAAGCAAAACAAATAACGATAATTATTTCTAGATAAACCCTAAAATTTAGGTGTCAGATTCAAATTGTAACTATTTTCTTATCTATCCAAGTTTTGCATGACAGAGTTACCTGTGCTGGTGTAAGGTGCGGGTAAGCTGATCAGATACCACAGTTATTAAAAAATGAAGAATAAAGCAGAAAATGTAGAAATTACAGGACCCAATTAATTGGGTGCAGCTCACCCCTAAAACATTAAAATGAAAGGAAACATGTAATTCCAAAACGTTGTGAAATATAAAATACTCACAATAATACGTAAATTGAAAAATGGGAAAAATGAAAGCTTTTAGAGAAAACTCACCAATTGGATTTGGATCGAAAAAATGCTATTAATGGGAACTTGTGCGGGGTGGAAGGGTTTATGCAAGACTTTACTGTTTTCGGCCTTATCGTTTTCATATATTGGACTGTTCGACGAATGTACTATACCTTATATCGGGCAAAATTTACAACACCCCTCAATAGAAAAAGAGGAAAATCAAACTTTAATAATGCTAATGGTTAAGGGACATTGTCCATTTTGTACATCTTTATTGTGCTTTCTCGAGCGGAAACAGTCTCTCTAACTCCCAACGCAAAGATAAGATCTGTGTACTATCTATCCTTTCTAGTTATAGTAACTCGTAATACTTAAATTTTAATTATGACTTTTTAATTATGTTGAATATTGTTTACCTCAAAAAAAATACAGTTGAATTTATTAGTGATTTTAAGGATACGTGGAACGATTTGGAATAAAGAGTAATGAACAGTTAACAATAAGTAAGCAAATGGAAATAGTAAGTAAGAAAGATAGCATGTAATGTCTTAAACCAAGATGAACTCCTTCAGCAAAATTATTCCGGCCTTAGCTTAATTGCTTCGGTTCCGAGTCAATAATGAGAGCTTTATGATTATAATTGCAAAAACTGAAATCGTAAAAGTGTGAATAATGAGAATGAGATGCTCTTCCAACATGAAGGTTGGACTCTCTTTATAGCTACGAATACAAAGCATTAATGCCAGAGAATCATTCCTCAATTAAATATAATTAAGGAAATTATGGTCACTTAATGAGCAAAGAGTAACGCCTAGCGCTATATCCAGAGCAGGTACGTGCAGGGCTCTTTCGGTTCTCCATTCAATGCCATATGACTCAATCACCACCTGATCTTATCTTGATACCCGAACTTATCTCGACGTAACTCCGTCTGATACCAAACTTTTCCGCTTCCCTCAATTTTCATATCTAAACCTTGCCACGTGTCGTGTCAATTTTTACCGAGGTGAAGAAACTAAGAGTTGGCCGACCTTCATTAGTGCTTCCGACCTTAACACAGTCTGAGATGGATGCGGTTGGACTGATCTCTCCCGAATCGTTATATCCGGACCGGATGAAGATATTACCACCTACAAATCTGAGTACTCCAACGTATACACTTATCCTTTCACCTTCAAGCTTATCCCTCTGATTGACAACGTGATCCTCGAGATGTGCAGGACTTACAATTTATGTCTTACACAAATTGGTCTGTTTGTTTGGAGGGTCATTACTTGCCTCCAGTTTCTATCCAACGAGGTCAATGAATCTTCATTTTGGATCATTTGATCTGTTTATACGTACCAAGATTTTTCCGTGGCGGGATCGTTCAGATCTCAAAATGAGAAAAAGAAGATTTCACAAGAATTTCTGCATGAAATTACTATATTTAGCAAGAATAAGATACAAAATGCTTCAGTTTAAAAACCTTCATGAAGCTTAGATTTTATTCACTATCACTACCACAAAAACTTCCTTTCATCCAATTGATCCCTTAAAAAACAATATCCAGAGTGGGTACTCCTACTTCCCACTTGACCTGCTTTTATATTTTAGAATGTCTCCCAAAGTGTGAATTATAAATTTGCTCCATCTCCTAAACTCAAACTAGTAAGAGTAGTTTTAGTTGTTCTAAGTATATGGTCACCCATTTAAAAGCTTAAAATGTTAGAATAGTTGCACATTGACACATTTAATTATCTATTTTTTTATAAGATACATTTAATTATATCTTCAACAGACTTTCGCATGCGAGACTAATTCTTTTTCATGAGCCAAGCACATCAAGATATTTTTTTACGACAATGACACTTGAACCTAAAACCTCTAACCACAAAAATTAGCTCAAAAGGTGAGGATTGTTCAAGCAATATAAAGAGACCACTCATCCCCCTTCACCATCGATGTGGGACTTCTACACACACACACCTCAAACTCAGGGCAATCTGGAGCGTGGGCAATTTAATATGGAGACCAACATCAAGAAACAAGAATTAGGATGAGTCATGCCTTGATACCATGTTAAGAAATGGATCTTGGCCTAACTCAACCCTCCAAGCTAGCTCAAGAGGTGAGGGTTGCTCAAGCTATATAAAGAGGACATATTTCCCCTTCACCACCGATGTGGGACTTATTCACACAACACACATACCATAGAAACACGATGTGCAGACTTGAAGACATGACGAGTTCAGAAGAATATCATGTAGAACCAATTGAATGAAACATGAAGAAAATGATGGTAAAAGAGATAAATGTTCTGGATAAGTGCATAACTGGCAGAACCATTAACTTGTAGATAAACATTTTAATCAAGTTAATAAGTCAATCGATTTATCATAGTTCAGTTTTAGAAATCAATAGACAACTTCTCTCGATATGTATCAAGATCACCCACAAAGAGCAAAACATCAATTGTCTTGTTCAGGAGGAACCTGTTTGGATCCAATTACCCAAAAAATATCATTAGTGAGAGAGAAAGGTGGTGAGTCAGACAAAGCACAAGACATCTAGGGGTGTCAAATGGACGAGTTGGTCTGGATTTGGGTTAGTTGGGCTGGATTGAGTGATAAATGGGCGGGTCAATAACGGCCCAAAAGTTATTTGGGCTGAAATGGATTGGGCTAAAAAGCGGGTTATAACCCACCCCTCCCAATTCTAACTAAGTTTTAATTTCTCTATTTGTTGTTGAAGGTCTATCCGAAACAATCTCTCTACCCACAAAGATAGGGTAAGGTTTGTGTACATCCTACCCTCCCAAGACCCCACTTATAGTATTACTTGGGTATGTTGTTGATGTTCTTTTATAAATTTTTAAGTATCTACTAAAACTAAAGTTTTTTTTTCTTTATTATAGTTATTTATAACAAATCAAAAAATTATTTTTGAAAACATTTTTGACAAGGTTTCTATGGGTGTTAACTAGGGCTACATATCAGCCCAACTTTTAGATGGGTTGAAATGCGTTGGGCTAAAATGGGTTGAGCTAATAAATTAATGGGTTATTGAACATCCTAAACTTGAACGAGTTGTGCGGGTCATGTTTTTATGGGCTAATTTTGTCACCCCTATTGACATCCCTACCCCACAACAAGAGCAAGAGAAGTACCAAAATATTTTAGCATGTAAATAGTTACTCCCTCCGTCTCAATTTATATGATGTAGTTTGACTGGGCACGAAGTTTAAGAAATAAAGGAAGACTTTTGAATCTTGTTGTCTAAAATAAGTCAAAGATATTTGTGTGGTTATAGGTCATCTCGTTAAGCGTAAAAGGTAAAATTTAAGTTAAATTGTTTCCAATTAAGGAAATGTGTCATTCTTTCTAGGACTGAATAAAAAGGGAAGTGTGTCATATAAATTGGAACAAAGGGAGTACCTCTTTATGAGATCAAGAGCCTGGTCATTGACATATCCTTCTTCAACCAAATTCGGGGTATCAATTATGTTCAATGTAAATCCTTCCCATGAACGTGAAACCATCACTGGTCTTGGAGTTTCTGACTGAAAAAAACAAGAAACCTTATTTCAATGTCCTAAATCGCAAGAAAGAGTTTGACGTTTCATTTTCAACTAAATTCTGAAGCAATAAGTACCAAACGCACCGACAAAGAATCGCTCTTTCCTAAAATTGAGTTAACAGTTGAAGATTTTCCAACACTGCCTTTCCCCTTTACTAGGACTGTCAATGTACTTCCACTCTACAGTAATTGAATAATCCACATGTCAGCCAAATAAATGTGCATAAGTCTCATTTGGACTAGAAATTAGAAACATAATAATGGTTTCAATTGTTCACTCGAGAAAATACAGATAGAAATTAGCATATCAGGTAACAAGAGAGACTCTTTCCTCCTTTAATGAGGCTGAAACTTCTGCAAGTCCGGTGCCACCGATGGATACATCCGAATTTGGTCACCTATCAATCCCCTATAGGCTCTCCAAATTAACCCGTACTCCAAAGAATCATGCCACCTCTTGATCCAAACTCGTAAGCTTTTTTCTGACCCTGAGTGCGGATCCGAATAGGAGAAGGACTGCCACTCTTTCTTTCCCTCGATCAGTCGGGGTTGCAAGATACCTTAGTCTTTTGATCTTAGAGTCCGATAAAGAAAATATAAAGATCATCTCATGGCAGTTCCTCTTTAACGAGGGCATGCATACATTCAACCTGGTATGAATTTTCCTTTATTTCTTGCTTTTATACTTGTCTCTTTCATACACTAACTTGGACTCGGCACATTTTTTTGCAAGCGTCGGTTAGTGAGGGCTTCCTCTGATGCCTCGAAGAAAATGAAGACCTCAAGGGCTAAATGGATGCCCAAGATTGTGAAGTTCGGTATCTCAATGAACTTCTACGACAAAGAGATGCCCAACTGGCCAGAGACTTGCCCGCTGTTAAGGCTGAATTAGAGCAAGTAAAATGTGACTACCTTCGGGCTGTGAGCGACCTTGAACTTATCAGCGAGGAATGATAGGCTTTATGAGGACGTCTAAGCCCCCACCCAAGAACTCGGAGAATAAGAAGAGGTTCGGCACTATCAAGTGCAAAAAGAAGAATACCTTAGTGCTAAGGTTGATCGCCTCAAAACTGAACTTGTCGAGATCAATGTGGAGCGATCTGCAAAATAGACTGCTTTGAAGGAATCTCAAGATCAAGCCACCTAGTAAGCTCAAACTATTGAGAGGCTAAAAATGACCTCGAGGCTTCTTCCCCAAGGAACGTTGAAATCTCGGCCTAATTGACTCAAGCTCTGACCGAACGGGATCAGGCCCTTGTCAATGTAGATGTTGAAAAAGCCCGAATAATGCTTAAGATCGAGCATGTTACTTAGAATGTCCAGAGGTTTACCTTGGAGCAAGCTTGTGATGGGATCGAGGAATTAGATGTCAATATTAATGAGGCTAAGGTTGTAAAGGTCGAAGCCTTCTATCGGTTGAATGGTGATAGCACTGAGGAAGAGTCTGAAGACTCTGAGACCAAATCTAACTAATCTACTTGCCTCCATGCCTTTGTATTTTTTCTTATTTTTTGTTTCTTTTGTTCTGGCCATTTTTCGGCCTTGTTTATGAATATAAACCAAACTCTTTTTTGCTACAACAACAACTTTCCCAACTTCTCATATTCGTTATTGATTTCTTGTTTTCAACAACTTAACCAAATTCGGGCTAAATCCCCACAATTTCGGAGTCTTACTTTAAACAAACCATCACTTAGTATGTGTTGATCTATATGAAAGTTCTCCCGATCTTAAAAATAACTTAATTAATTTTTTGAACACAAACTTTTACTTAGTTTGCTTCATACCGGGCAAATCCTTTTAGTTTTTAGATCATTTAATGACTAAGTATAAGGACCTTATTTTTATGCTTATGAATAAGACGTCTCCTGCTCATTTCAGGCATGAATGTTGGTATTTTATTTATTCCCAACTTTTTAGACAATTCATGTGTCTTTTAAGAATAGGCTAGATTCATTTGATCTGGTACCTTAGAAGCGTGTTTTGAGAACATTACTTAATTTGTTCCGGATGCTTGACGACAGTCCCCAATTAAGGACTCGACAAATTTAGCTCGTAAGCCTGAAGATTTTTTCCAACTATTCACCGATAAAAAAGAAACGCGAATGTAAACTTTCGAGGCAAATTTTGAACAAAGTGCACTTTCATTTCAGCTTTACTTCGGATAAACATTGGGCAAAATTCATTTGATCTTTTTGCCTTTACATGACCTTTCCGTAAAATTAACACTACTTGGGTAAGATTCATTCGATCTTTAACCTTTACAAAAATGTTGAAGTAAGAAAGTGAAAAGAAAAATCTTCAAATTCTGATCCGAGCATCTGAGGATATGACAGTCCCTTAGTATTTGTGTTTGAAGCATGTGAATTTGGACACTATTTTCCTTTCACTACCGGGAAATCCTCAGTCTCCAATGTTCTTGTCTGATCTTCATACATTTAGTAACACACTTTACATTATTGCCTCATTAAAAACCTTATCGGAAAAACTCTTTTCGGGAAAAAACTGTGCTAAGGGAAAAAGAGTGCAACACATATTTTTAGACCTAATTCTAATGCTCTGGTCTTCACATAATGACTCTAACTTTTTCCCTGCAAATGTTAGTAATTCTGAAACAAATAAGTTCAAATAGTTAATCGAACACATACCTTAGCAATAATATCACTTTAAGTGACTGATGTTCTAATTGTTAGGCAATTTTTTCCCATCTTCGGCTTCTAATTGATACGAGCCTTTACCGATTATTGCTGAAACTTTGTAGGGTCCTTCCCAGTTCGGACCCCACTTCCCTTCGTTGGGGTTTTTGGTGTTAAGGGTCACTTTTCGTAGAACCAAGTCCCATACTTGGAAGTACCTAAGATTAGTCCACTGGTTGTAATACCTTCATATCATTTGCTTCTGAGACACTAGTCATAGCAATGCGAGCTCACGATGTTCATTCGTCAAGTCAAGCTTGACACTCATAGCTTCGTTGTTCGGCTTTTCGGTTGCACGGCTGAACCTTAAGCTCGGCTATCCTACTTTCACCGGAATTAATGCTTCTGCACTGTAAACTAAAGAGAATGGTGTTTCCCCGATGCTAGATTTCGGTGTTGTCTTGTATGCCCATAACACTCCCGATAGGATTTCTCTCCACTTGCCTTTTGACTCCTTTAGTCTTTTTCTCAAGTTTTGAATGATGGTTTTATTTGTTGACTCTGCTTGCCTATTTGCACTCGGGTGATATGGAGTCGACATTATCTTCTTGATTTTTAATTCTTCAAGAAATCGTTCACCTTCTTTCTAATGAACCGACGACCATTGTCGCAAGTAATCTCCATTGGTATGCTAAACTGGCAAATGATGTGATCGCAAACGAAATCAATGACTTTCTTCTCTCTAACCTTTTTGAAGGCCTTTGCTTCAACCCACTTAGAAAAATAGTTAGTCATAAACAAAATGAAGTGTATCTTTCTTTGTGCCCATGAGAGTTATCCCATGATATCTATCTCCCATTTCATGAATGGCCACAGTGACAAAATCGGATGCATTAATTCTGCCAGTTGGTGAATCATTAGTGCGTGCCTTTGGAATTTATCACACTTTCGGACAAAGTGCTTTGTGTCTTCTTCCATTTGAGACCAATAGTACCCGACCCTAATCAGTTTTCGAACTAACCACTCTGCACTTGAGTGATTGCCACAAGTCCCTTCGTGAACCTCGCGTATCACGTAATCAATTTTCCCGGGTCCTAAGCACCTTGCTAAAGGACCATAAAAGGACTTTTGCTACAATTGGACATCGATTAAACAAAACCTAGTCGCCTTCATATAAAGAGCCTTTGATTCCTTCGGATCGGTAGGTAACTTTCTATCCCGAAGGTAATCAATAAATTTATTCCGCCAGTCCCAAGTCAGACTTGCAGTATTTACCTCGGTGTGACCACCATCAATTGCAGAGTGCAACAACTATACCACAGTACCAGAGTTAAACTCCTCAACTTCCACGGAAGATCCCAACGTTGCCAATGCATCCGCCTCATTGTTCTGCTTTTGAGAAACATGTTCCATGGTCCGTTCTTTAAACCGATACAATAGCACTTGAATTTTTTAAAGTATTTTTGCATCATTTCCTCTTTCAATTCAAACATACTATTCACTTGATTTATAACAAAAAATGAGTCACATTTTTCTTCGATGACTTCAACTCCCAAACTTCTTGTCAATTCTAAACCTGCAATCATATCCTCATACTTAACTTCATTGTTAGGACCCTTTCACGTTTGAAGCTCCATCTGTGTATAAGGTCCAGATTCCCGAATTTATTTCAGAGGTGATTATAAGTTATCTTTCCACCTCACGAATCATTCCGGGTGTAAAGTCTGCTACGAAGTCTGCAAAATCTTGAGACTTTATAGTTGTTTTTAGCTTGTACTCTATATCATACCCACTAATTTCTACTATCCATTTGGCTAACATGTCGAATAGTTCCGATTTATGCATTACATTCTTTAGCAAATAAGTTGTTACTACGCATATAAGATGACATTGAAAGTATGGTCTCAATTTTCTAGCAATCGTTATTAATGCTAATGCCATTTTTTCTAAATAAGGATACCTAGTTTCTGCACTAGCTAATGTTCTACTCACATAGTAAATAGGAAATTGTGTACCTTTCTCTTCTCGAACTAAAACTGCACTTACGGATACCGTGGACACTGCTAGATACAGGAACAACTGCTCGTTTACCTTCAGTTTATGCAATAATGGCGGACTAGACAAGTACTTCTTTAAATTCGTCAAAGCTTGCTGACACTCTAGTGTCCACTCGAAGTCATTCTTCTTTTTTAACAAAGAGAATAATTGATTACTTTTCTCCGAAGACCGAGAGATAAACCTACTCATAGCGGCTATCATTTCGGTGAGTCTTTGAACCGCCTTTACATCTTCAAGCACCTCCAAAATTTCTTAAATATCCTTGATATTGTCTGGATTAATCTTGATTCCTCGGTTTAAAACCCAGAAACTTGCCTGATCCGACTCCAAAAGTGCATTTTTCGGGATTCAGCTTCATATTATATTTTCGGAGTATGTCAAATGTTTTCTCCAAATGCTTTAAATGGTCCTCTACTTCAAGGAACTTAACTAATATATCATCAATATAAACCTCCACTGTGTTACCTATTTTTTTCCTAGAACATGCGATTAAGTAGACACTGATATATTGCTCCAGCATTTTTAAATCAAATGGCATTACATTATAGCAGTAAGTCCCATACCTAGTTATGAAAGAGGTTTTTTCTTGATCCTCCAGATTCATCCCGATTTGGTTGTATCCGGAGTATGCATCAAGAAAACTCACCATCTCATGCCCCATCGTAGCATCAATCATTTGATAAATTTGAGGCAAATGAAAAGAATCTTTTGGGCATGCTTTATTTAAATCTTTAAAATCTATGCATATTTTCAATTTATTACCTTTTTAGGTACGACCACTACGTTTGCTAACCAATCCTAGTACTCTACCTCCCGGATGAAACCTATATTTAAAAGCTTTGTTATCTCCTCATTGACAAACTTATGCTTGAAGTCGACCATCGACATCCTCTTTTGTTTTACCGGAGGAAATCTGAAATCCAAACTCAACTTGTGAGTCGTAATCTCCGGTGGGATACCTGTCATATCTAAGTGGGACCAAGCAAAGCAATCAGCGTTAGCTTTAAAAAATTCAATTAATTTAAGCCTGACCTCCGGGGATAACCCGGTGCCAGGTATACCTTTCTATCTAGCAAATGTACGAACAAGATGACTTGCTCTAGCTCCTCTATAGTTGACTTCGTGGCATCTGAATCATCTGGCAACACAAATGACCATGACATGATATTAATTCTCTTCTTCCTCGTAATTTATCTTCTCTCCCTTTTCTTTCTTTGAACTTGATAAGCCCGAACTATGTGATTGTTATTTTACCTATTTGTCTTTATTTGCATCCTTCAACCCTTTTTGTACTTGTAACGATTTCTCTATAGCAAACATCTCCCGTGCTGTCGATTTCTCTATAGCAAACATCTCCCGTGCTGTCGATTTCTCTCCTCAAATTGTCTTAATTCCCTCTGGAGTTGGGAATTTGAACATCATGTGTAATGTCGAAGCCACGACCTTCATATCATGTATCTAAGACCTGTTGAATAGTGCATTGTACCTCATTTCGCCTTCAATGACATAGAACTTGGTTTGTCCAATTGTCCCGACTGCATTGATTGAAAGTGTGATTTCCCCCTTCGTAGTCTCGCTTGCCATGTTGAATCCGTTTAGAACTTAGGCCACTGGTGCAATTTGATTCAACAATCCCAATTGCTCTACCATCTTCCAACGAATGATGTTGGCTGAGCTACCTGGATCAATTAAAATTCGCTTAATCTAAAATTTATTAATAAAGATAGAAATCACCAGTGCATCATTGTGAGGTTGAATGATGCCCTCCGTGTCTTCATCATTGAAAGATATTGCTTCATTCGGTATGTAATCTCTGGATCTCTTCTCCTGAGTTATTGAAACTTTCATCTTCTTTACGATCATGATGGATCCCTTCGAAACGTCCATCCCTCCGATAATCATTTTATGATATGTTGGGGTTCAATCGGATCTGCTTGTTTGTTTGCTTCTCTATTTTGTAGTTTCACGTTGCTCGATCACTCAAAAAATTGCGTAGATAACCATTTATCAACAACATGGCCACTTTGTCCCTCAATTGACGACAATCTTCCATCCGATAACCATGAGTTCCATGATAATCATAAATCAAGTTTGGATCTCTTTGAGTCGGGTCTATCAGAAGTGGTCTTGGCCATCTTGTCTCCTTAATGTGTCCAATAGCCAAAACAATTCCGACCGCCTCAACGTTGAAATTATATTCGAAAAGCCTCAGGAATTCCATAATATTAGAAGAAACTCCACTTGTATCATTTTTAAATTGCAAATCCCTACTGGTAGATCCTCGATCATTGCGCATATCTCCTCTATCCGATGGGAGGTTACGATTATTGTGACCCCAATCCGATCTGAAGTTCAACCTCTCTGATTGATCGCAGGGTTGATACTTATCTTTTGAAGATTTAAATTCTGACTCAACTACCCTCTTTGATTTATCAAAATTTTTGTTTCGTCATGCCGACTCCGGAGGAAGTTCGAGCTGATCATCCTTCACTTGAATTTTGGACTCGTACCTATGATGTACGTCTGCCCATGTTACTGCTGGGAATTCCAACAAGTTCTCCTTTAACTTAAATGAGGCACTAGAACTCCTAGGATTCAACCCATTGGTGAAAGCTTTAGCTGCCCATTCATCAGGTACCAGAGGAAGGAAAATTCGTTCCTTTTAAAACCTTGTCACGAACTCACGCAGCAACTCCGTATCCTTCTGAGTAATTTTGAATATGTCTGCTTTTCTTACCTGGACCTTCTGTGCTCCGGCATGTGCCTTTATAAAAGCATCTGCAAGCATTTCAAACAAGTTAATAGAGTGTTCAATCAACATAAAGTACCATGTCATTGCCGCTTTGGACAATGTTTCATCAATTTTTTTCAGTAGTACCGATTCAATCTCATCCGGGTTCCTGTCATTGCCCTTCACTGACAAGTGTATGAGGTCCCATGCTCTTGTGGATCTGTAGTTCCATCATACTTTGGGAGATCTGACATTTTGAACATTTTTGGTATCAACTTCGGAGCTGCACTCGATGGGAATGACAACTGATAGATATCAACAAGCTCAAAAAAGCGTTACTTCATAGCTACGTCATCGTTTCGGTGTTTACACGACCCGATTTGGCTTCGGGTCGGGTTTAACGGGTATTGGTGGAGACTGGATTGGGAAAGTGGTGCATGTGACGCCGGGTAATGGATAATTGGTTGGTTTTGGATGTGTTGTTTCTGATACTGGATTGACTGCTGCAATTTATGATGTTATGGTTAGATTTAAAGTTGATACTAAATACTCCCTCTGTACCAAAAAATTGGCCTACTTTATGAAATAATTTAACTTTATGAGATAATTTACAATTACACAAATATCTAAGATTTGTTGTGGACCATATATTTCAAAAATTTTACTTTATTTCTTAAAATTTGTGCCAAGTCAAACTAGCTCAATCTTTTTGGGATGTATATATATATATATATATATATATATAGTAGTGAATAGTAGTGAATAGTGGAGTGTTCAAATAGTTGTATAATCCTACTCAGTACTCCCTCCTCGATATAGTTCATCATATGTAGTCATATAAGCCAATATTTTATCTCCTGAATATGTTATATATATTTTATTATTATTTTTTTTTTAATCTGGACTCTGTCCAGTCATGACCTCGTTATACTGTTCATCTCTTCCGTTTAATCTTAGTTTTTAATAACAGTCGTCTTTAGCCCCACCCAGCTTTCAGGCCCAACATCGTCCTTCAGCGGACATTCATACGGCCTTTCAGTTAACCACCGTTAACCTAGGAATTTACAGACTAATCCATATAGGTTAATAAGAAATTAAAGGATAACCATGTACTAGGCATGCTGAGATCATGATAAATAATTTAAAGTAAAACAGATATGAACATATATGGATATATGAACATAAACTTATAGATATTCATAATTTACAAGTACAAGAGATAGTTACTGGAAAAATAGACTTACATATTTAGAAAAACCGGGAGGTTTCCCTTTCGGGAAACCCGAAAAACTAAGTGCACTTACAGGAAATAAACCAAATTACTACAGGAATAGTGGTTGTTTATACAGATGGGCTATGGAGAGAGGGTAGAGAGAGTTGGGTCATTTATGTTGTATGTTGTGTGTGTTCTTTTTCTTTGTTGAAGTCTTGTTTATATAGAGTCTTGGCGGACTTCAAAGGCGGATTTCAAATGTCTAAAGAATCTTTTGTGTTCAGCCGGGTGCGCTGTGGGCCCCATCGTCACATGAACCTTTTTCAAAAGATACTTTTTTCATTTGTTTTTAGCGTTGCTGTCCTTTACTGTTTAGTGCATTATTATCCTTTGTCTGTCTTTCTGTCACTGTCAACTTTTGCTGCTGCATTATTGTCCGCTATCTATCTGCATCCTTATCCTTTTTTTTTACTTTTACAATTATGGACCGCATTATTCTTCTGATGTTTGTGTCATTGTACAACTGTCCATTTGCTATTTTATGTGTCTAGATTATGTAAGGCTATTGAGTCGAAACTCATCCCTGAGTCATAGGCGTCGTCTGGATTTTGAGCTTCTTGAAGATTACTGTCTGATACGTATTCTTCGTCTGAACTATTACCGTGACTTTGGACTGGGATTTTCTGAGATGAAAGATTTGTACTTGGGTTTATGCGTTTATCAAGTTCTATGCATGGTTTCTGGTCGTCTTTTTCATTTTGTTCAAGGCTTGTATTGTCTTTTTCATCTTTGGTTTGGAAAATCCTTTCTAAAGTCTCTTTAACTATTTTTTTGATTTTTTTATTCTTTTTCTTTGATGTGCTGAGCCGTGTCTTGGAGGATGATCCCTGTGAAAATGTCTTTGGGAGTCTTCTTCTGGGTTGAGAGGAAGTAGCTTCCTCGTTTTCACTTTTTGGCAAAGTGACAGCCATTAACGGGTTTGATGAGTCTTTACCGGCTACCGTTTGAACCGGACTATCTGTACCTTTATCCGGTACAGTGGATTTATTTGCATTCAGAGGGGAATGCACACCCATCTCATCCATTTTTATTGGAGATGGAGAACTCTGTTTGTGGCTTTCTTTCAATCTCTGTTCTAGCACTTTTATTTGTTCTGAGAGTTTGTGGTTCTGCAATATAAGTGCTTCTTTTGTTTGATTAAGGCGTCTAACTGTATATGTCATCATAGCTCAATGGTCACAAAATATTATTTTGTTTGTGTCTCTTTGAATATTGTACTGAGGGATTGTATCTGTATTTTGTCTGAGGGCAGGAGATATGTAGTAGTTCGGCCCAAGTATTCCTCTAGTGTAATCTAAAGCTTCTGAAAAATCATTAAAACCTTTGAAAAGCGGTTTTTTTTATATCTTTGATAGAGTCTAAAACTTCTAACTATGTTTGAAAAATTCCGTTAGTTTTTTCATGGACTACAACGTAAAACTTAAAACGTTTGTCTTGGTTTTTATCAGTAAAATATTGACTAAGAGAGTTTAAAGAGGCTACTAAATGACTTGTATCCTTCTTGTTGTGAGAAATCCAAATATTGTCTATCAAACACTTCTGTTGTTTGTCTACTATATACTCTGGTAATACTTTAAAAGTAAGATTTGATGGCGGAAAAAAGACTAAGTTATTTCGTCCGAAATATAACCTTTCTAGTGTTGGAGTCTCCATGTCTGATAAGGGTTTGAATTTGAGGTTATTCAATACCCTTTGTCTGTATGTGTCTTGGGATGTGGCTGCGCCTTTTCCCTTGTCTGTAGTCTGATTACTTGAGGGTCTCATGCTGTTTAACAGAAATATCAGATGATTTAGAAGTGATACTTAATCTACTTAGCTGGTCAGCTAAATTATTATCCTTGCCTTTTATGTGTTCGAATATCAAATTGTAGATCGAGATTGTGTCTAAGAAATTAAGCCATCTTCGTCTAATGCTACTTTTATCATTAATCTTCTGGTGAAACTTTACAATTGCTTCGCAATCGGTTTGTACTAATATTTCTGGTTTGTTCAGAATATATAATCTAAAACTGTTTAAGCCATATATTACGGCTAAAATCTCGGCGTCAATACTACTCATGTTTCCTTTCTCTTTATATTTGCCACTCTGGTAAGCACAAATCTTTTCTTCATTCTTACTACTGTATTTGTTTTGTTTTGCTTTTAAGACGGCTCCCCATTCGTCAAAACTGCCATCTGTTTCTATAATCAGAAAATCTGTTTCTAGAAGCATATTTAAGTCTGGGATATTTTTTATTCTTTCTTTAATAATTTGTACTAGCTTTATGTTATCAGTGTTGAAGTGTTTTTGTCCTGTCGAACCAGTTTTTGCATATAAAGGACCGGCTATCTTTCCTAAATCTTTAATAAAATTCCTGGCGTAATTTACTATCCCTAGGAATTTTTGGAGTTCTTTTACACTGTCTAGTTTGTCTGGCATGTCTAAAGCTTTTTTAGCTATGTGGGGTTGTAGTTTTATCTTTCCATCCCCTAAGGTTACTCCTAAGAAATTTATGTATTTTTTACATAATTCCATTTTCTTTTTACTAATTATTATTCCATTGTCGACGAATAATCTAAACACAGTTTGTAGGTGTCCGAGATGTTCGTTCGTATTTTTACTAAATACTAAGATGTCATCTACATATACTAAAATGAATCGTTTGTACTCCCCGAAAATATTATCCATTTTTCTTTGGAAAATTGGAGGGGTTGTTTTTAGGCCAAATGGCATGACTAGCCATTCGAAATGTCCTTCTGGACAGGTGAAGGCAGTCCAGTCTACATTGTCTTCGTGCATTTTGACCTGCCAGTAACCTGACTTACAGTCAAATTTGCTAAAAAATTGTTTTCCTTGTATTCTATTAATTAATTTTGTCTTATCTGGTAATTTGTATCCATCGTTTCTAGTATTATCATTAAGTCTTTTATAATTTATTACCATTCTAGATTTACCTCTTACTAGTTCGGAATGATTTCTTACTATAAAAGCTGCTGATTTGTGTTTTGAAATGGATCTTCGTATAACTCCTAATTCTAGTAATTCTTTAATGTGAAGTTTAAAATCTTCTAAGTCTTGATTGGTTGCTTCTATTGATGTTGTTTTAATAGTATAATCTGGGTTTATTATATCTAGCTTACAAATGACTTTATTGCTATTCCAATGCTTTAAAGGTTTCTCACCTATGATTTCTATTTCGTCTAATATTTTTATTATATTGTTTAGGTCTTTCTGGTTTTTTATTACTCTTATCTGTTCTATCCCTGTTTTGAAATTATATAAATCTTTTTCTATATCTATTAATGTATAATTTTTATTTATTATATCATCTTCATCTAAGATTTCTTCTAATATCAGGTTTTTACTGTCTTTCTTGCTACAACACTTATTCTCTTCTTGACAATCCTGACAACAATTTTCTTGCAGGTTTGGCGAGATCTGTGTTACTCTTGTTACTACCTTTTGGGTTTGCACAGGAGTATAGGTGCTGTTTTTTAAGAAAATTACCCCATCTCTAGTGATAGTGCAACTTCCGTTATTATTTAGTATGAAATCTAATCCTAAAATAAGGTCTGTATTTATGTTTAAATCTGTTACCCATATTTTATCTATTTTATAACTAGGGTTGTAAAATTTCAAGCGGGTATTAATAAAGCTTATAAATGCTGCTTGAATATAATGTCTATAAATGTTATGAGTTCCGTCCATTTGCATGGCTGCTACTGGTTTGTCTAGATTCTTAATCAAACTCTGGGGAACTATCTTTTTATTAAGTATACTTTTAGTACAACCTGAGTCAACTATGGCTAGGGTCTCAATTTCGTGATCTTTTATTCTAATTTTTGTTAGCAACTTTACGGATCCAAACTGTATATCCTCATTACATACGAATGTTCCATATTCTTTTATACTCATTAATTCAGTTGGTACATCTTGCGATATTGATGGTATATTATCTAACTGTATCTCATTTTCATCTATTTCTTTTTGTTTTCCTTTTTCTTGTTTAGCTATTCTAGTTTCTAAGGCATTTATTCTTGTTTCTAATGTTATAATTCTCATGCTTATAGTTATATCTTCAGTTTTGTGGGTTATTTCTTTTTGATTTATGGTTATGTTAAACTCTTTTTGAATGCATTCTATGCATCCTTCTATAAAACAATTTTTACATTTGGCTCGTTTATTTATACGGGGAAACCATTTGCATGAGAAACATGCATTACTATCTAAACCCTTGTTTCTTTCAAAATTATGGTCGCAACTTGTCACTATGTTAACAAAATTATTTATAGAGCCTAAATCTAATTGTTCTATTCCGATTTCAGTAATTAGTTCATCTGCTTCTGAGTCAGATGAGTCTATTTTACCTTTATCTTCTGTTTCTGTACTTATAACATAGTATATACTTTCTGTGTCTGACATGTATCCGTCTACATTTATTAGTGTTTCTTGGAAGTCTTCTATTAACTGTGAGTTACGTGTATTATTATTTATTCTTTTGGGACACGTATTAAGCTAAATGTTCTATACTTCCACATGTAAAACATTCTAATTTATTTTTATAATTTCTATACATTACTGTATTTTTAGTATATATGCTTTTATCTAAGTATGGCTTCTTGGCTACGGATTTTCTAAGGTAATATTTTTTCCGTCCATAAGAATTATATTTCTTATAGTCTTTTCTATAAGTTTTGTAACTTTTTCTTTTAGGCGGATCTTTGTCATAACTCTGTGTAGTATATATTACACTTTTACAAAAATTCAGCTAATTCTGTTTTAACTGTTTCTGTATGTGTAAGTGGGTACATTTTTCTTGTAATACGTCCATTATGTGTTGTATTCTATGTCCTATTGACCATTTTAAATTAGGGTTTTGTGTTACTCCGTCTCTTTTAGTCCATCTTTCTTCTATTTCTCTTCCTAGAGCTCCTGGTAACTTATTAAATAACTTTTTACCTAATTCTTGATCAAAAGAATTTCCACTAATTGTGCAGTAGTAAAAGAAACCGTTTAAGAATTTCTTTATGTAAACCCAATTACTTATGCTTAATTGTTCTAACTTAATTAGCGCATTTTTCTGTAATATTACTAATCCACTATTTGGGTCTTCTCCTGTAATTAAGGTATGTATCTTATTAGTAAAGTTATATGGGTTAGCTCCCATAGATACTAGATATTGAAATTCATTTGGAAAATCTGTTTTGTAAGCTTCTCATAAAGCTTTAGTAGATTCTCCTAAAAATATTTCTAAGTATTTATACATAGTTTCTGCGTCTGTTTCAAACTGATTTTGTATATAGTCTGCTACTACAATTCCTTTCCATAAATCTATTACTGAGTTCCACCTTTGTGGGTCGTGAGCAGCTATGTTTAATATTTTCCCCCTATTTCCTCCTTCTTGGAGAGTAATGGGTTCTTCTAAAGGCATTCTTCTTCCTGATGGTTTTACGTTTTGTACTGGTTCTCCTATTGTTCTATATACTCTTCTTCTAGGTATATTACCGGTACTTGTATCTATTGTATATTGTTCTCCTGTAGTTCTTTGGAATGGGCTAGAGCTTGACGCACTAGTTTCCATTAATTCTTTTTTACTTACTATTGAATTTATTTATGATTAATCATCATTAAATATGTCTTCCCATATTGCTTCAAAACTATCTGTTTTCTTTTGATAAGTCTGTTCTGCTCTATATCCTGCATTGTCATTTCTCATTTCACATATTTTAAAATGACTTATAGTCTCTTCTAGATTTAAATTACTTAACTTGCATCCCTTACATCTAAAGAGCATTTTCGGGTTTTTTTTCATGCAGGTGTTTCGCTTCCTCTAAAGCAATGTCTACTTCGAAACCTTCTTGTATTAATTCTATATTCATAAAGGTTGTCTCAACTATTTCTTCTTCTATTGTATTTTCTTCTTCAGAACCTTCTTGGTGAAGGTAGTTATAATTTGTAAATCTTATAGATGTTTCTCCTTTAGGGTTGGTGTATACTAAATGTGATTCTGGTTGTAACATCTTTTTCTTATTATTAAAACTTTCTAATTTCCATTCTAACCCTGCGTATTCTGCTGGTCTATTTTTATAGGTTTAATTAAATTAATCCCTTTATTACCCATTAGTTCTACAATATCATTTATTTTTATTTTAAATTTCGTATTACTATTATCAGTCATTTTTCCTAAGAATCCGATACACATAAGTATATTATTTCCATTATGCATTTCTTCGTATCCTTTGGTTTGTATTCCTATTTTTATATGTCTGCCAAATTCTGCTAAATTCATTATAAAGTCTGTGCTGATATAAAAAATTCCTCCATTATTTGTCATATCTACTTCTATCATTCCGATTATAGATTTTTTCATGTCTGACCATCTATCGTCATAAATTACTACTAACACTTTACTTCCTAAGTTTTTTTTTGGTTAATCCTTTTAATCCTATGACAATTAATCCCATGTGCATGACCACGAGAACTCTCATGCACATGGGATTAATTGTCATAGGATTAAAAGGATTAACCAAAAAAAACTTAGGAAGTAAAGTGTTAGTAGTAATTTATGACGATAGATGGTCAGACATGAAAAAATCTATAATCGGAATGATAGAAGTAGATATGACAAATAATGGAGGAATTTTTTATATCAGCACAGACTTTATAATGAATTTAGCAGAATTTGGCAGACATATAAAAATAGGAATACAAACCAAAGGATACGAAGAAATGCATAATGGAAATAATATACTTATGTGTATCGGATTCTTAGGAAAAATGACTGATAATAGTAATACGAAATTTAAAATAAAAATAAATGATATTGTAGAACTAATGGGTAATAAAGGGATTAATTTAATTAAACCTATAAAAATAGACCAAATAATACGCAGGTTAGAATGGAAATTAGAAAGTTTTAATAATAAGAAAAAGATGTTACAACCAGAATCACATTTAGTATACACCAACCCTAAAGGAGAAACATCTATAAGATTTACAAATTATAACTACCTTCACCAAGAAGGTTCTGAAGAAGAAAATACAATAGAAGAAGAAATAGTTGAGACAACCTTTATGAATATAGAATTAATACAAGAAGGTTTCGAAGTAGACATTGCTTTAGAGGAAGCGAAACACCTGCATGAAAAAAACCCGAAAATGCTCTTTAGATGTAAGGGATGCAAGTTAAGTAATTTAAATCTAGAAGAGACTATAAGTCATTTTAAAATATGTGAAATGAGAAATGACAATGCAGGATATAGAGCAGAACAGACTTATCAAAAGAAAACAGATAATTTTGAAGCAATATGGGAAGACATATTTAATGATGATTAATCATAAATAAATTCAATAGTAAGTCAAAAAGAATTAATGGAAACTAGTGCGTCAAGCTCTAGCCCATTCCAAAGAACTACAGGAGAACAATATACAATAGATACAAGTACCGGTAATATACCTAGAAGAAGAGTATATAGAACAATAGGAGAACCAATACAAAACGTAAAACCATCAGGAAGAAGAATGCCTTTAGAAGAACCCATTACTCTCCAAGAAGGAGGAAATAGGGGGAAAATATTAAACATAGCTGCTCACGACCCACAAAGGTGGAACTCAGTAATAGATTTATGGAAAGGAATTGTAGTAGCAGACTATATACAAAATCAGTTTGAAACAGACGCAGAAACTATGTATAAATACTTAGAAATATTTTTAGGAGAATCTACTAAAGCTTTATGAGAAGCTTACAAAACAGATTTCCCAAATGAATTTCAATATCTAGTATCTATGGGAGCTAACCCATATAACTTTACTAATAAGATACATACCTTAATTACAGGAGAAGACCCAAATAGTGGATTAGTAATATTACAGAAAAACGCGCTAATTAAGTTAGAACAATTAAGCATAAGTAATTGAGTTTACATAAAGAAATTCTTAAATGATTTCTTTTACTACTGTACAATTAGTGGAAATTCCTTTGATCAAGAACTAGGTAAAAAATTATTTAATAAGTTACCAGGAGCTCTAGGAAGAGAAATAGAAGAAAGATGGACTAAAAGAGACGGAGTAACACAAAACCCTAATTTAAAATGGTCAATAGGACATAGAATACAACACATAATGGACGTATTACAAGAAAAATGTACCCACTTACAGTTAAAGAAACAGTTAAAACAGAATTAGCTGAATTTTTGTAAAAGTGTAATATATACTACACAGAGTTATGACAAAGATCCGCCTAAAAGAAAAAGTTACAAAACTTATAGAAAAGACTATAAGAAATATAATTCTTATGGACGGAAAAAATATTACCTTAGAAAATCCGTAGCCAAGAAGCCATACTTAGATAAAAACAGACATATACGAAAATACATAACAGATAGAAATTATAAAAATAAATTAGAATGTTTTACATGTGGAAGTATAGAACATTTAGCGAATACGTGTCCCAAAAGAATAAATAATAATACACGTAACTCACAGTTAATAGAAGACTTCCAAGAAATACTAATAAATGTAGACGGATACATGTCAGACACAGAAAGTATATACTATGTTATAAGTACAGAAACGGAAGATAAAGGTAAAATAGACTCATCTGACTCAGAAGCAGATGAACTAATTACTGAAATCGGAATAGAACAATTAGATTTAGGCTCTATAAATAATTTTGTTAACATAGTGACAAGTTGCGACCATAATTTTGAAAGAAACAAGGGTTTAGATAGTAATGCATGTTTCTCATGCAAATGGTTTCCCCGTATAAATAAACGAGCCAAATGTAAAAATTGTTTTATAGAAGGATGCATAGAATGCATTCAAAAAGAGTTTAACATAACCATAAATCAAAAAGAAATAACCCACAAAACTGAAGATATAACTATAAGCATGAGAATTATAACATTAGAAACAAGAATAAATGCCTTAGAAACTAGAATAGCTAAACAAGAAAAAGGAAAACAAAAAGAAATAGATGAAAATGAGATACACTTAGATAATATACCATCAATATCGCAAGATGTACCAACTGAATTAATGAGTATAAAAGAATATGGAACATTCGTATGTAATGAGGATATACAGTTTGGATCCGTAAAGTTGCTAACAAAAATTAGAATAAAAGATCACGAAATTGAGACCCTAGCCATAGTTGACTCAGGTTGTACTAAAAGTATACTTAATAAAAAGATAGTTCCCCAGAGTTTGATTAAGAATCTAGACAAACCAGTAGCAGCCATGCAAATGGACGGAACTCATAACATTTATGGACATTATATTCAAGCAGCATCTATAAGCTTTATTAATACCCGCTCGAAATTTTACAACCCTAGTTATAAAATAGATAAAATATGGGTAAGAGATTTAAACATAAATACAGACCTTATTTTAGGATTAGATTTCATACTAAATAATAACGGAAGTTGCACTATCACTACAGATGGGGTAATTTTCCTAAAAAATAGCACCTATACTCCTGTGCAAACCCAAAAGGTAGTAACAAGAGTAACACAAATCTCGCCAAGCCTGCAAGAAAATTGTTGTCAGGACTGTCAAGAAGAAAATAAGTGTTGTAGCAAGAAGGACAGTAAAAACCTGATATTAGAAGAAATCTTAGATGAAGATGATATAATAGATAAAATTATACATTAATAGATATAGAAAAAGATTTATATAATTTCAAAACAGGGATAGAACGGATAGGAGTAATAAAAAACCAGAAAGACTTAGACAATATAATAAAAACATTAGACGAAATAGAAATCATAGGTGAAAAACCGTTAAAGCATTGGAATAACAATAAAGTCATTTGTAAGCTAGATATAATAAACCCAGAATATACTATTAAAACAGCATCAATAGAAGCAACCAATCAAGACTTAGAAGATTTTAAAATTCACATTAAAGAATTACTAGAATTAGGAGTTATACGAAGATCCATTTCAAAACACAGATCAACAGCTTTTATAGTAAGAAATCATTCCAAACTAGTAAGAGGTAAATCTAGAATGGTAATAAATTATAAAAGACTTAATGATAATACTAGAAACGATGGGTACAAATTACCAGATAAGACATAATTAATTAATAAAATACAAGGAAAACAAATTTTTAGCAAATTTGACTGTAAATCAAGTTACTGGCAGGTCAAAATGCACGAAGACAGTACAGATTGGACTGCCTTCACCTGTCCAGAAGGACATTTCGAATGGCTAGTTATGCCATTTGTCCTAAAAACAGCCCCGCCTATTTTCCAAAGAAAAATGGATAATATTTTCGGGGAGTACAAAAGATTCATTTTAGTATACGTAGATGATATCTTAGTATTTAGTAAAAATACGAACGAACATCTGGGACACCTACAAACTGTGTTCAGATTATTCGTAGACAATGGAATAATAATTAGTAAAAAGAAAATGGAATTATGTAAAAAATACAAAAATTTCTTAGGAGTAACCTTAGGGGACGGAAAGATAAAATTACAACCCCACATAGCTAAAAACGCTTTAGACATGCCAGACAAACTAGACAGTATAAAAGAACTCCAAAAATTCTTAGGGATAGTAAATTACGCCAGAAATTTTATTAAAGATTTAGGAAAGATCGTCGGACCCTTATATGCAAAAACCGGTTCGACATGACAAAAACACTTTAATACTAAAGACATAAAGCTACTACAAAATATTAAAGAAAGAATAAAAAATATCCCAGACTTAAATATGCCACTAGAAACAGATTTTCTTATTATAGAAACAGATGGCAGTTTTGACGGATGGGGAGCCGTCTTAAAAGCAAAACCAAACAAATACAGTAGTAAGAATGAAGAGAAAATTTGTGCTTATCAGAGCGGAAAATATAAAGAGAAAGGAAAAATGAGTAGTATAGACGCCGAGATTTTAGCTGTAATATATGGCTTAAACAACTTTAGATTATATATTCTGAACAAACCAGAAATATTAATAAGAACAGATTGCGAAGCAATTGTAAAATTTCACCAGAAAATTAATGACAAAAGTAGCAGTAGACGAAGATGGATTAATTTCTTAGACACAATCTCGATCTACAATTTAATTTTTGAACACATAAAAGGCAAAGATAATAATTTAGCTGACCAGCTAAGTAGATTAAGTATTACTTCTAAATCATCTGATATTTCTGTTCAAGAGAATGAGACCCTCAAGTGATCAGACTACACACAAAGGGAAGGGAATAACCACATCCCAAGACTCATACAGACAAAGGGTTTTGAATAACCTCAAATTCAAACCCTTATCAGACATGGAGACTCCAACACTAGAAAGGTTATATTTCGGACGAAATAACTTAGTCTTTTTTCCGCCATCAAATCTTACTTTTAAAGTATTACCAGAGTATATAGTAGACAAACAACAGAAGTGTTTGATATACAATATTTGGATTTCTCACAACAAGAAGGATACAAGTCATTTAGTAGCCTCTTTAAATTCTCTTAGTCAATATTTTACTGATAAAAACCAAGACAAACGTTTTAAGTTTTACGTTGTAGTCCATGGAAAAACTAACGGAATTTTTCAAACATGGTTAGAAGTTTTAGACTCTATCAAAGATATAAAAAAAACCGCTTTTCAAAGGTTTTAATGATTTTTCAGAATCTTTAGATTACACTAGAGGAATACTTGGGCCGAACTACTACATATCTTCTACCCTCAGACAAAATCCAGATACAATCCCTCAGTACAATATTCAAAAAGACACAGACAAAATAATATTTTGTGACCATTGTGCTACGATGACAGATACAGTTAGACGCCTTAATCAGACAAAAGAAGCACTTATATTACAGAACAACAAACTCTCAGAACAAATAAAAGTGCTAGAACAGAGATTGAAAGAAAGCCACAAACAGAGTTCTCCATCTCCAATAAAAATGGATGATATGGGTGTGCATTCCCCTCTGAATGCAAATAAATCCACTGTACCGGATAAAGGTACAGCTAGTCCGGTTCAAACGGTAGCCGGTAAAGACTCATCAAACCCGTTAATGGCTGTCACTTTGCCAAAAAGTGAAAACGAGGAAGCTACTTCCTCTCAACCCAGAAGAAGACTCCCAAAGATATTTTCACATGGATCATCCTCCAAGACACGGCTCAGCACATCAAAGAAAAAGAATAAAAAAATCAAAAAAATAGTTAAAGAGACTTTAGAAAGGATTTTCCAAACCAAAGATGAAAAAGACAATACAAGCCTAGAACAAAATGAAAAAGACAACCAGAAACCAAGCATAGAACATGATAAACACATAAACCCAAGTACAAATCTTTCATCTCAGAAAACCCCAGTCCAAAGTCACGGTAATAGTTCAGACGAAGAATACGTATCAGACAGTAATCTTCAAGAAGCTCAAAATCCAGACGACGCCTATGACTCAGGGATGAGTTTCGACTCAATAGCCTTACATAATCTAGACACATAAAATAGCAAATGGACAGTTGTACAATGACACAAACAGCAAAAGAATAATGCGGTCCATAATTGTAAAAGTAAAAAGAAAGGATAAGGATGCAGATAGATAGCGGACAATAATGCAGCAGCAAAAGTTGACAGTGACAGAAAGACAGACAAAGGACAATAATGCACTAAACAGTAAAGGACAGCAACGCTAAAAACAAATGAAAAAAGTATCTTTTGAAAAAGGTTCACATGACGATGGGGCCCACAGCGCACCCGGTTGAACACAAAAGATTCTTTAAACATTTGAAATCCGCATTTAAAGTCCGCCAAGACTCTATATAAACGAGACTTCAAAGAAGAGGAAGACACACAAAAAAAGAACAAACAGAACATACAACATAAATGACCCAACTCTCTCTACCCTCTCTCCATAGCCCATCTGTATAAACAACCACTATTCCCGTAGTAATTTGGTTTATTTCCTGTAAGTGCACTTAGTTTTTCGGGTTTCCCGAAAGGGAAACCTCCCGGTTTTTCTAAATATGTAAGTCTATTTTTCCAGTAACTATCTCCTGTACTTGTAAATTATGAATATCTATAAGTTTATGTTCATATATCCATATATGTTCATATCTGTTTTACTTTAAATTATTTATCATGATCTCAGCATGCCTAGTACATGGTTATCCTTTAATTTCTTATTAACCTCTATGGATTAGTCTGTAAATTCCTAGGTTAACGGTGGTTAACTGAAAGGTCGTTTGAATGTCCGCTGAAGGATGATGTTGGGCCTGAAAGCTGGGTGGGGCTAAAGACGACTGTTATTAAGAATTAAGATTAAACGGAAGAGATGAACAGTATAACGAGGTCATGACTGGACATAGACCAGATTAAAAAAAATAAAAATAATAATAAAAAATATATATATATATATAACATATTCAGAAGATAAAATATTGGCTTATATGACTACATATGATGAACTATACCGAGGAGGGAGTACTGAGTAGGACTATACAACTATTTGAACACTCCACTATTCACTACTATTTCACCCCTAAGACTATTTAAAAGAATTTTAACTACCCCCTTATATATATATATATATATATATATATATATATATATATATATATATATATATATATATATATATATTCATTTTATGTGAATTGGTTGAATATTTTTGCTAGTAGTTTCATAAAAAGAAAATCTTTATCTGGAATATGCCTGTTTTATTAAGCAAAAATTATATATACAGCCTGTTCGGTCAAGCTTGTTGGAAGTTTAAAGTGCTTGTTATAGAAAATTGAGGTGTTTTGCCAAGCTTTTGGGGGAAAAATAAGTGTTTTTGAGCAGTAGTAGTATGAACTGTTTTTCAGAAACTAAAAAAAACCACTTTTGAAACATTGGTCAAGCACAAAACACTACTCTAATATTGACAAAAAGTGTTTTCCAAATTAATTAGCCAAACACAAACTGCTACTATCCAAAAACACTTTTTCGGAAAACACTTATGACAAACAACATTTCTTAAATAAGCAAATTTTGAAAGGTTGGCCAAACGGGCTAGTACTGAAACCCAAACTCTCCCGGGGTAAAAGGCAGAGGGTTGCTATAGTTTGGTGGAACTGGAATAGGGGATTTCAACTGATTTGGATGTTGATATGATTTATCTGGTACTGAAAATTAGAGCACTTTTAGGAACATTTGAAGGAGGAGTTGCTGCACCTCCATTAAAGTTAGCTCTGAGCCTCCATTAAAGTTAGCTCCTTGTCAATGCAATTTTATATTAAAGGACTACCTTTCATCATTACCTTGCCTCCATTAAAAGTTGATATACTGATGTGGTTTTTCTTTTTATGTGAATTGGTTGAATTTTTTGCTTGCAGTTTAATAAAAAGATCTTTATCTGGAATATACCTGTTTAATTAAGCAATGTTGTATAGTACTGACAACCAAACACACACGGGTAAAAGGAGGAGGGTTGTCATAGTTTGATAGACTTCCAATAAGGGATTTCAACTATTTTGGAATTGAGAAGTTGATATGATATCATTTAGTACAGGAAGTTAGAGCACTTTTTTGGAATGTTTGTAGAAGGACTAGCTATATTCCATTAAAATTTGCTCCAGTTGTTGTCAATGCTACTTTAGATTGTTGACATGCATCCATGTGAATTTGGGAGATTGAGATTTGTTTTGGGAGTGACGTACATGTGGGATGCAACTCGTCTTTTATCTTTCTCTTGAACATATCCTTCCTAAAATCCACTAGCATTTACCCTATTCGAAGGAAGCACTACTATTGAATGTTAAAAGTTTTTTGTTCTTCTTTTACTCATTTATATTTATCAATTGTTTATTTGAATTAAACATGATAATGTTTTATTCTTTAAGCAATACATTGGATCTATCAATTTGCCATTTTTTATTTCTATCGTCGGTGAATATATTGATTTATCTAACAAGTAATTGTTTCTTGTTTTTATGTTTGGTTTTGTTGCTCAATATGTATCTTCATATATATTTTTGTTGGTTATTATTTTGCTACTATAAAGTACAAAGTGATAATATGCTTTTTGTCCTTTTGTGGTTTAATAAGTAACTTTGAGAAAAACATATATGATATTGCACTGGAAGAGGTTCTACAAAATAAATCCCGACGGTATGTTGATCTTTAGCGTAAACTTGGGCTTGAATTTGATAGAGATGACAATGCACCTAACTTTTATACCGACTATGCAAGAAGGGTTGGTTTTAGTACTAACAAAAATACGTGAACATGAATAAGATATAGATTATGTGACGTCAATAAAGATTACGCGTTTCATAAAAGGTTTTGGTGAATGTGATAAACGGAGAAGTTAAAAGTCCACGAAAAGAACTAGAATTAGATATCAAGTTCACATTCTTGTTCTGCATCAATCATCCGAAAAGTATCATATTGCTAAGGTTGATAGCAGACATACTCATCTTCTTATTCCACCTTTCATGGTTCACATGTTGCTATTCATAAAATGATAAATGAAATAAAAGTTCATGAAATTGATTTGACTAAACATGCTTGATTTGCTTAAAACTACTTTTGGTTTTGTGAGTCTTCAAGTGAGTGGTTGAGTAAATTTTGGGTTATACTAAGCGATCTGAGGAATTATTTTCCAACTAAACGACAAAGATGGTGAAATAAGGAAAACATGTAATTTGCTTACTTATGAGACAACACATTACTATTGTCTCCTTATTTCCTAGCTTTTTGTCGTTTTGTTTGAAGATAACTCTTCTGATCTTACCTATTTTAACCCAAATTTACCCGTTTATTGCTTGGAGACTCGTAAAATCAATAGTAGATTTAGACAATCATCTTGTATCTTCTGTCAAAACAAATTCATGAGCTTGCACTTCATTTATCCTTCAATGAGATGGTGACATGTGAACCATAGATGGGTCGAATAAGAAGATGATTATCTTCTATGTCAACCTTAGTAATACAATACTCCCTGAATGGTTGACGGCTTGATGCGTAACAATAATGTGAGCTTGACATTTAATTCTAGCTTTTTTACGTGGATTTTAACTTGATTTCTTCGTTTATCATCTCCACACTAACCTTTTAAACACCTAATCTTTCTTGACATCACATAACCTGTTTCGTGTTCAGGTATTCTTTACGAAAATTAAACCAAACCTTTTTGCATACTCATTATAGAAGTTAATTGCATCCTCATCTCTATCAAATTCAAGCTCAAGTTTAGTCTCAAGATCACATACTCTTGAGACTTTGTTGAACTTCTGTGCAGTATCATACATGCTAACACCATTAAACTTCAAAAGAAAAAAACACAGGTTAATATCTTGTACTTTATAGTACCATAACAAACATATATAAAGATGATGCATATTGAACAATACAACCAAACTCGAACACAAAATTTACTATGAATAAATATATTCTGCAATGCTTAGAGATGAAAAATTACTAGATCTACTGTATTGCCTAAAGACTTAAAAATTATCATATTTAGTTCAATTAAGATTAATAAAAATATGTCAAAAGTAATAGAAGAAGACAAACCTTTCAATTGTCAATTGTAGACTTTTTGGTTTGCCAGCTTTCTACTTTCTTGGAAGAGGGTAAATAATGTTGGCTTTTGGAAAGTAGATATATTTAAAAGAAAGGTAAAAGGCAGGTGCATCTTGTATGAATGTCACGGTTTCGGCCTTTAAAATTCACAAGGACACATGTCAGCTGCTAAAGTTGCATCAACAACTACTAGAGTAAATTTTAATGGAGTGGATCCGTTCCTTGTTTGAAGGGTACTTGGGGGATCCCTCAAGGTTCACTGCAAAAGCAGCAACAATTAAGTACATTTGAGATACTTGATTCAACACTATCCTGTAAGGAACTTTTTTTTTTAAAATAGAGATCTTTTTCATGTGGGATTTATCTAAATTCCCGTTTACTTCTTTTTGTATACATAATCTGATACCTTGGAATATTTTTAATCTATGGAGTATTCATGTGATTGTGCTTCAGTAATTTGCAGGTCATCCCTTCACTACGAAGAAGAGGCATTGGCAGGAAGATAGTTCAAAGGATACTAAGGTTGCCATTATTGTCTTCTTTTGATTATATTCTGATACGGACATATAGAGAGAGAGGCTAATACAACCTATAAGTAGTGTGTGCATGTACACCCACTCTTTTACACATACCACTTTCATATTTCAAATTGGAACATTATAACCCTCTCTTCCACTCCGCACCCAAAAAAGAAAAGAAAAAAGAATCTCATTCTGTATTCCTCCTAGACCACATTACTCTTTCATTTTGGCATACAACTAGTCTTTGTAGATGTTTAGTGCTTGCACGAGTTCTCTTTTGGACCCTTTTACTCTATTTTCATGAAGCTCAATTTGCTGGCAGGATTCTTGTGAATAGAGACATATATGACATAGCAGCTCTCTGTTCTGATCAAGAGAAGTGAGTTCATTACTTTTCAAGAAACAAAACTTCAGTCATTTGCAGTTTTTGTTTGTTTCTTTCCTTAAAATTTATTTGATGCTGAAATAAGACGCTTTCCCTTCGACTCATTCAAGCAACCACTATATGGACAAAGATATATGTGTGTAGATCCAACTTTTTTTTTTCTTTTTTTGCCCATGTTTTATGTCTTTGTTGCATGAATATGTGTAAGCTAACTACTTGATTATAATTCTTAATAGTTTATCTTCTTCCATGTTGAAGCTTCATCTGATGAATTGTCCTATATGTTCATGTATACTCAAGAAAATCTTCGCTGCTGTTATTTTGAAGGAGAAACTTCTATGCTTGTAATTTTTTATCATATATTCCCCTAGGCCGTTTTTCAGAGCATGCGGATTTGGAGATGATGTCCTGGCATCCACTACAATGATGTCTACTAGGTCTGCTTCCACCTATTCAGAGGGTGAGCAGATGGTAAAATGTGCTGGTAGAAAGCTTTTACTAGTTCCATCACTAAGACTGAACCTTAAAATATAGTCTCTATTTTCATGGTCAAGTAATGCCAACAGAGCTGAAATTTCTTCATGTTATTTCCCTGAGACTACGCAACTGCAATAGTTGCCGGAATGTTGAGTTTCATCTGGGGAGCTTCCTTGTCCTCCCTCTTTCTGTGTTATTGCTAGGAATTTATCATTTCAAATATCTAGAGAGAAACATCATAATGGCTTTCGGAAACAACCGCTCTACCTACCAAGGTAGAGATACGGTCTGCGTACACTCTACCCTCCCTAGACCCGCGTTGTGGGATTTCACTGGGTATGTTATTGTTGTTAAACATCATAATGGGCTAACGTTAAGATTGATGTGTCCTACCCAAGAGGGCCAAGACGAAGTTGGGCAGAAGAAAGAGTGGAGAAGCTAAAGCTGGAAGGTGATGCATACGGTTTATTGGATAGGGCTGAACCATTCTAAATCTGTCACTTTTCAGATGTTGTCATGATGTACAAATCTCTATTCTTAGGTGTACTATGGAGTATTATTGTAATTTCCGTACAGTCTTTGAACGAATAGAGATAATGCACTTCTTGAGGACCCTGAAATGAGTCTTTTACACTGTTATGTTGCTAACATTTGACTGTTAGTTAATTCCTGTCTAGCTGAGATGGAAAATTTAGCCATAATACAGGGAAAATGTTACAGAAATTAGTCTTCACTGAAAATAATTTAAAGTGATTTAGCATAAAAATTAAGATAACCTTACAATGTAGAGGAGAGCTTAGCATGAATGGGGAAAATATGGGATGAGGTATGCATGATTTCCACTGGGGGCTCCTACGTACATCATCTCTGTCGAAGCTCTAATGGTATGGCGATGGATGAACTGATCCAAATAATTAGTTTTCCAAGATTGATTCTTCAGGGAATTCAGATCCAGTTTGGAAGAACAGTTCTCGATGCTTGTTTCCACTTCTGAATCAGTTCTCCAAGATTTAGCCCTCCACGTTGATGTTTACTGTTGGAGGGCATGTTTTTCTCAGAGAAATGTTCCTGACTGGACTGTGGTTATGAAATAATTTCTGGCCAAGTACTTCGAGAATTCTGAGGTTTTGAAGACAATTGAAGAAGTGGGGAGCTTTCAATTGCAGGAAAATAACTCATGCAAACCTCAGAGATTTGTTGTTTCTCTCAATCATAATTTTAGAGGAAGTGTAGAAACCCAGTTCATACACAAGCACAGGTATGCATTTACTCTGAATCATCGTTGAATTGGATTAATCTTTTTCAACTGATTATTTTTGGACCAAAATTATGGTGGTATCTCTTGACGCGAGTTTTTGACTTTCTATGATTTTTGATTTACCAGGCGATAATGATGGAGTTAAGCTTGCGGATCACAACAGCTTGGGTAACAAATATGGACCTGCCTCTGCTTGCCAACAACCACAAGTCGACAATCTATAGCCCCTTCTTGATTGTGGCAAGTAAACCACAGCCGAACTCCAGTATTGCCATTTCCAAGCCCTACCGCCTACTCCTCCATTTTCCAATGTTGGTTATATTCCAAGTTCCAACCTCCCTCCCAAAAAAACAGACAACACGCTGCCTAAGTATTTAAATATGCCACAACCTGGAACATCAGTTGTACAAAGTGCAAGACCTGGTTTTGGAATGAGAATAGGTGCAGGGGCATTAGCAGCTGATGTTGTAATATTTGAGAACAATTTCATGTCTGGTTTCGTTTACCAAGTGGTTTAGAAGACCCGAAGACCCCCTTCTCATCATATTCCTGAATCCTCAACAACAACATGCCCAGTGAAATTCCACATCGTGGAGTATGGGAGTATAGAGTGTACACAGACCTTACCTCTACCTTGGTAGTAGAGCGATTGTTTTCGAGAGACCCTCGGCTCAAGACAGACATATGCACAAGCAAAAACAAGAGAAAACAGTCAGACACGATCAAGAAATTTAAAGCAGTATGAAAATGTTGAATCCTCCTTTTCTGAAAATGTGCATGCAACCATTAATCAGTTCGTTTTGCCTTTACTACTTTTGACACACATCTGCAAAAGATTCCAGCTTTTGGCTACAAATCTCCTGGCTTGTTTTAGAATGCAGAGATTTTCAGCTGTCCTGCAATTCAGTGAACTTAGATATGAAATAATGCTCCATGTTTACGTCATAGAAGTTTGTCTAGTTCCAAAATATGGTCAAAGAACCGATGTTTAACATGCACGGGCACATTATGCGTGTTCTTCGGGTGGAGTATCATTCTATACAAAAGCTGAACATTTTCCTTTTGTGTATGACCTTGAGTTGGCAGAATATAACCAACCTGAATAAGATGAATTTCAAAATTAAATTGTTTTTAAATAGAGAAATGTCTATTTTTTGGGACAATCTAAAATTAAAAGTCTACCACAGAAATTGGGACAAAAAAAAAAGCTTCCTTTAAAAAAAAATAACATAGGAATCTAGTAGATTAATAAACTAAACATACGTCAAAAGAGGCATATACATTAAATAATCCAGTGTTTTTAAACTTTATATTACAATCAACGCTTTATAACCTCTGCATAACTTTGTCCACAAACTAAACGACTACACTGGTTCTACAAACACCACCATTCTGCATTAATCTACTCATTCTCGGACAAAAGCCTCTCAAAAAATCCAATGTGCAGCGTCCATAGTCAAGATACATGTCAGAAGCAGATTACACATTATGCAACATGAAGTTACAACAGATCTCATATAGCTTATAATTATATCAGAAATAATCAAAAGGCGAATTTACAAATTTGCTTGGCATATCAACTATATCAAAGTTTCATGCAAAAATGTACTCTCAAATTTTGATGCATTAAAATACAGCAACTTTCTCATACCTAGCACCTTCATCCACAAAAAGAAGGTAACAGTTATGGTGCGACAAATGACCCAAAGCATGTATCATGTATCAGTATCTGATTCCAGTTGAAAAGGATTTAATCTATTTGAATTGGCTTCTAAAGGAGGAAGTCCATCATCATCATCACTTGAATCTTCATTCTCTTTGATGTGGTTACTGTGTGACAGTAGTTCTTGCTTTGAACTCTCTACTGCTACGGATTTGAAGATCTCTGGCCTGCATAGAAAGTTCGCAGAGCATATAAATATTTGAAAATGGTAACTTTTCTTATTTCTTTTCGCGAGTGAGAGGAAGACGGGTGGGAACAGTAAGCCGTAATATAGTAATATGACCCTCCTAAAGAGCACCTCGTCTCCAAAAACACAATCTTGCCTATTAAATAGATGGAATATGAGCTTCTAATGAAGCCAGGATTTGATACCCAGAAATTGTTTTGGTTTGGAAAGGGTGTGTGTGGGGTGGAGGGCATAACGTTTACCAACTACTATTTTGCATATATCAACTAGGGACAATACAAAACCATTAGCCTGCACTGAAGTGCTTTACCCCTAGATGTCCAATCAACTGTTACGCCTCAACGCATTTCAGGTCAATCAGCTAGCTCTGGGTTCAAGTGACATTTCACCCCTAATCACAACTCATCCGCTGATTACATATATCAACTAGGGACTATTTATCCACCTACAACTAACAATTAAGCACATTAAAATACAAATGTCAAAGAAGCAACCAGTGCCAAGAATGGTCGTACTCGTATCTTCTTCGACCTCTTTTCCTGTGGGGAGGAGGAAGCAATGTGCCAAAAACTTTTAGGGGGAAGAATATACATTGAGGACTAGTTACTGCGAGAGCCTATATGTTGTATTCCAAATGACAACTACTATATCTGATAACTTTTGGTTCCTGCTACACAACATGTCAAGGTAAAGCCTTGGAGTGCTTCAAGAGATCAAGAATCAAGCTCCAAGAATTACTATAAGTAGTGACACTTAGGGATATTTTCATTAGCTAGCTTTTGGATGATTAAGGGTTTACTCTTTTGGTGAGTGTTTAGGGATTTTCCTATGTATCTCTTTAGGAACCTGCTTCACCTATGTATGAATTCCCCTCCCTTGGATTTATAATATGTTTAATTGTTATTTTAATAATAGAATTGCCCTTTCTTCTTTCTAATTGCTTGTTCTTCCTTATCTTGCTATTTTAATTGCTTCACGTGTTTGAAATGACTTGGTAAAGAAAAGGTCAAAGTCTCCCAAAATGATGGATGTGAAAATACATACTCCCCGTCCCAATTTAAGTGTCCTACTCTCTTTTTTGGCCTGTCCCAAAAAGAGCGAATTTTCTATATTTAGTAAGTTCAATCCCAAGACAAGTTTAAGACCACAAGATTTAAAAGACTCATACATCTTTAATTTAAGACCACAAGATTCAAAATTCTCCCTTTATTTCGTAAACTACGTGCTAAATCAAACTAAAACACTTAAATTGGTACGGAGGTAGTACATTTAAAATCAACTGATCCCTACATCACATCCCATATTTCAGTGAATATATAAAGTCTATGGAAGATACAGGACAATGCTTCAAATCAGAAAAATAGCAGTTTTTCCCCTGTCCGGACATCAATGGTCAATCTTTAAATCTCAATATATGATCAAAAGGTGGAATTAAAGTATTAAACATAGGATCGTAGCTCTTTGAAGTCACTTTTAAAAGAGACCATGTTAGTATGATCGTTTCATTCTGATCTACAATAACATATGCAATGTAATCCCGTATGAGAAGGGTAGTGTGTAAGCAAACCTTACCCCTACCTTGAGAAGGTAGAGATGTTGTTTCCGATACACCTTCGTCATTTCATTCTGATCTAAAGAACAAATATTAAACCAAAAATGAAGATTGAAAAAGATAGTTCTCTAAATATTATGTTCTCACCATTGTGGAGACTTCTGAAGCACACGAACTTGTTCATAATAGAGTACTTTCGTAACGACACATCCCACTTTTCTGCCTGATTCGACAGCTTCTTCTCCCCCGCTCTCATCAACCACAACAAAGTTGCCCTATTCATTTAGTTGAAAAATGAAAAACACTGAACTCAAAGAAAACCACCTCACATCATTCTCACATATTCAATTACAAAAATGAGCATCACTAAGGGTGTGTTTGGTACGATGTAATATATTTTTCATGGAAAATATTTTATTGGAAAAATAAGTGATTTTCTTATTTGTTTTATGGTGTTTGGTGAGTAAACAAAAAAATGTTATCACAAGAGCAATTATACAATATCTAGGAAAATACTATGGGGGTGGAGTATGAAGGAAAACATTTTTACCAAACACACCCTAAATCAACAACTAGATGAACAAATTCCCAATTCTAGAGGATTCTATGATCAAACCTCGTTTTATCCACATGCTCTTCTGGAATTTAGCTGGAAATATTGCTAATGAATTTTCACCTTTAGCATCTATTACCTTCACAATAAGAAAAACCCGAATTTTGAGACCAAGAAGCTCATCCCAGATTAATAAAATGAATTCTAAACCAGATATCAAAGAATGAACACGACAATACAGTAGAATACAATCATACCTCTCCATAGCACTCTATCTTCTATAACAATATTTCACTATAACAGCTAAGTTTTCTTTGTAACCAATTTTTCATATTGTATTATATTACTCCCTCCGTCTCAATTTATGTGACATAGTTTGACTAGACACGGAGTTTAAGAAAGAAATTGAAAAAAATAATCCTTTGATTATTTTCATTAATGAAAAAGAATATATACAATTTATAATTTTTATAATAGAAAAGTCTTATTCCTATTCTAATACCAAAACCCTATTCTAGTAATACAAGAATCCTATAATTATGATAAGTCTATAAGACTAATTAATGTAATGTGTATCCTAAAATATTACAACAATATACATACCAAATATACACAACCTGTGGGCTGCCTCTATGTACAAAACTGAGACCTATTTAGTTACCAACAGTATACCTATTGTTTATTTAACACACCCCTGCAGTCATAGCGGGTGGTCTCCGAACGCTGAGACTGTCCCTAAAATCTTCAAAAAGGACTGAGGGAAGACCCTTTGTAAAGATGTCTGCAATCTGATACCTGGAAGGGACATGGGAGACGCGTACTTGTCCTCGAACTACCTTTTCTCGAACAAAGTGAATGTCCATCTCGATATGTTTAGTGCGCTGGTGCTGAACCGGATTACCAGAAATATAGATGGCACTAACATTATCATAATAAACCAAGATAACTTTCTGAATAGGACAATGAAGCTCTAAAAGAAGATTATGTAACCGACATGATTCAGAGACCACATTGGCCACCCCTCGATACTCGGCCTCTGCACTAGAGCGTGATAAAGTCGTCTTACATTTTTGCAGACCATGAGACCAAGTTATTACCAAGAAACATACAATAGCCAGACGTAGACCGTCTGGTGTCCGGACAGCCACCCCAATCAGCATCCGTATACGAGACAAGTGTAGACGTCGATGAAGGATATTAGTGTAAGCCATAGTCAAGTGTTCCCTGGATATACCGAATAATACGTTTGAGTGCATTCATGTGCTCAACCCTAGGATTATGCATAAACAAACACACATGATGTACGACATACGTAATATCTGGTCTCGTGAATGTAAGTTACTGAAGGGCCCCTGCAAGATTGTGATAGTGTGTCAGATCCTCACAAGGTGAACCAGCCGCAACACCTAACTTGAGTTTAGTATCAACCGGAGTGGAAGTGTACTTACAGGATGACATCCCAGCCCTCTCAATGATCTCAGCGACATACTTCCTCTGGGATAAGAACAACCCACTTGCATGACGAGTGACAGCAATCCCCAAAAAGTAACTTAAGGCCCCCAAGTCTTTCATAGCAAACTCATAACTGAGCATTGTCATGATAGACTGGCGCAATGCATCAGAAGAGGCAGTCAAGATAATATCATCCACATAAAACAATATATAATCCAATGAAGAACCACGATGATATATGAACAATGAATTATCAGACATGCTGCGAGACAACCCAATAGTCGAAACATAGTCTGCAAACCTCTTATACCAAGCCCGTGGAACTGCTTAAGCCCATACAAGGACTTCTTCAACAAACAGACATGATGAGGATATTTGGTATTCATAAACCCCAAGGGCCAATGCATATAAACTGTCTCATTGAGATCACCATGTAAGAAGGCATTCTTCACATCTAACTGATGAATGTGCCATGCTTTTGAAAGAGCCAAGCTGAGCACAGTGCGAATGGTAGTCAGCTTGACCACCAGACTAAATGTCTCACCATAATCCACACTAACCTGCTGAGTCTTACCATCACCTACAAAATGAGCCTTATGCCTTGCAAAAAAATCGTCAGAATTATCCTTATGAGAAAAAATCCACATAGACCGAATAATATTAACAGAAAATCCCACTTCTTATTATCAATAAGAGCATTATATTCGTCGGTCATAACAATTTTCTAATTCGGGTCATTTAAAGCAGACACTGGGTTACTGGGTAGAGGGGATTTAAGAACATTTGAATTTAAATTAAAATGTCTCTTTGATTTAAAAACACCATGTTGACTACGAGTGACTGGTCTATGACTCGGGGGAGAATTGGGCGAATTTAAGGACATTTCGGGACACGGGATGGACTGGCCATCAGGCAGTGGGCCTGCTGGCCCAGAACTAGAACCCGAGACAGTGAAGAACGGAACTGGGCCAGAGGCTGAATCGGGGATTGGGCCATTTACCGTAACTGGGAGGAAGCCCAGTTTTTGGACCCACGATGGTGGTGTGTCCTGGTAATGGAGAACCAACGGCAAGTGGGCCCGCTGGCAGAGTCGGGGGCGGGACATGTCCGATAAATGGCAGAGAATATATTGGGAGATTCCGTCATCCAAAAAATTATACGCACTAGGCACGAGACTACTTACTTTAGCAAACTGGGACTCATAAAAAAGAGCATGGCGACTATTAATTATTTTATTAGACGATAAATCAAAACATTTGTAACCACGATGATTAGATGGAAATCCCAAAAACACACAAGGAGTAGAATGTGTCTGGAGTTTGTTAATTGTGGTGGATGAAAACAACGGATAACATAAGCACCCAAAGACCCTAAGATGTGAATACGAAGGAGTCTTATTATATAAAATTTGGAGAGGGGATGAATACATCAAATCTTTGATAGAAAGTATGTTAAGGAGATATGTAGCCATTTGTAGATCATGATGCCAAAAAGAAGGAGGTACGGAAGCATGAATCAATAAAGTTCAGACAATGTTATTAATGGTACGATTTGCGTTCGGCTTTCTCATTTTGTGAAGACGTATGAGGACAAGAAAAATGAAAATCAATCCCATTATTAGCATAAAACTCCCGAAACATCCCATTATCATATTCTTTGTCATTATCACATTGAATATTTTTTATTTTCCGTTCTAATTGGGTATAAATGAATGCTCTAAATTTTAAGAAGGTGGAAAAAACTTGAGATTTTTTCGCTATCGGAAAAGTTCATAAAAAATTAGAATAATCATCCAAAAATAGAACATAATAACGATGACCCAAAGAACAAAGAACTGAGAACATGAGCCATGATGACCCCGGATGACCAAGACGAGCATGCCACAAGGAAGGAGCAAGGGCTGCAAAAGTTGATGGCAAGGCTTGACTCGAGAAACCGGAACATGGTGTAATAGGATAAAGATCTCCCCTACTATCACACCTCATGAGAGGACTCCCCGTCTTGAAATCCTTCACAGAAAATCCAAACAAATCAAATTCAATAGAAAGAAATTATCATTGGTGAATTACGAACAGACACCAAATTTTTAATCAATTTAGGAGTGTGAAGGGTATTTTTTAAAATAAGGGGTGGATGGGGGGGGGGAGAATATGTTTTATGACCGTAACCACGAATTAGAATTGAATTACCATTACCAACAATTATACCACGATTGTTTCTCAAATTGTAATAAGACGAGAGAGTACCTGAGTCAGACATCATGTGAGTAGTGACGCCGGTGTCCATGTACCAATTTGGATACGAAGAATTTATTCCAAGCGTGTGCATCACGGCTTCAATGTCAGTTGGAGTGGGGCCCGCGAGCCCGTAAGATTGTGGCCCTAAAAAATAAGGGATGTTGGGCCATTGCCCACTGGCCCAAGCCCACGGCTGGGACCATTTGGGTTGTGACACACTGCTAATGGGGCGGGACACACTCTTGCCAGAACTGCCTCCGTTTCTACCGCGTTTTCCCCCGCTATTTTTTTCCATTATTTTTCTAACTATTTTTGCCACCCCCTTGAGATCGGTTTTGGTATGCATGGTCACCAAAATTCGGAGAGTTAGTGGATGACGTCATCATGACCAGAAGACTAGCACTCGTAGCCGCTTTTTTAGTCAGGCCGGCTTCTTCCAAAGTAAACATGGAGTGGGCTTGATAGAACTTCGGGAGAGGATTACTTTGATGAAGGAGAGTGTCAACGCCACTATAGGCCTCAGATAGGCCAGCAACTATCTGTAGAACAAGATGGTCTTCACTAACGGGCGCACCAACGTTGCGAAGTTGGTCCGACGATTCTTTCAACCTTTTGCAATAAGCTGAAACGTTTGGTAAATTTTCCATGTTGACGTGGGAAAATTCTTGCTCAATGGTAACAACTCTGGAATTTTGATTATCTTGGAATATGTCACGCAACCTATCCCAAGCAACCATCGCCGTAGCGTCTGGCTCAATAATCGTATGCAACAGGTCGGTAGAGATAGTGGAATATATTCACTAAAGAATGGTGGCATCAAGTGTTGTCCATAACTTAGGATCATCCTCGCTTTTAGGCACCTGCATATCCTCAGGAGACGCGGGGATGATGTGATGAATGATTTGATGCGAGCGAGCGTGAATTTTGAACAACTCGGCCCACGTCGCATATTGGACGTTTTCTATTTCAAGAATTAGAGGGATGTGATTCTTGATGTTAGAAACAACAAGGGCATGGTGAAACGTGTTCTTTGACGTAGACATAACGAAAGAACAATAGGTGATAGAGGGATTTGGAAGAGAGATTTTGAGAGCGGAAAACAGACGCAGAAACCGAGGAGGAGTGCTCGGATTCTGCTTGGCCGAGGAGAACAAAAAAAATTGGGAGAGAAATTTTTTGTTTGACCTAGACTTCTGATACCATGAAAGAAATAATCCCCTTGATTATTTTCATTAATGAAAGAGAATATATACAATTTACAATTTTCATAATAGGAAAATCCTATTCCTATTCTAATACCAAAACTCTATTCTAGTAGTACAAGAATCCTATAATTATGATAAGTCTATAAGACTAATTAATGTAATGTGTATCCTAAAATATTACAACAATATACATACCAAATATACACAACTTGTGGGCTGTCTCTATGTACAAAACCGAGACCTATACATATTGTATATTTAACATAAATGAAGACAATACGTGCACTCCCAAAGTTGTAGTGTTTATTTGTCAGCTGAATCCAAATTTAAATATCTATTTATGTATTATACCTTTCATTTTTCAATTAGGTCGAGAGTGACTAGGGAAAAACGTAAATGCGAGTCAGACTTTTTTTTGTTAATTTTGGTTTTAATTCATAAACTATTTAATTTTTTAATCTTTTGAAGTACAATTTAAATAATAATAAACTACATAAAACTGTTATAGGATGTAACCTTTATTATTAAAATATATAAAACAAATGTATTAAAAAAATTGTAATCAAATTAAAAATTGTTTGATATTTTAAAATAGTAATAATGTCATATGAAGTGAAACTAAGGGAGCAATCTTTGCAGTTCATTATAGCAGTAGCTTGCTGAACTTCGGTTTAGGACTATGAATTGCTTTCCTATTTGTACAGATTCTTGATGTACTAAAATCCTTAATGACTTATGTCATCAACAAGCATTTATCCCGTGCCTTGATTTTGCAAAATAAAAGAATAATAATTCAAGGTAACAGATTTTGAATTAAATGTAATAGTGAGTTTGATGGTTGAACAATTAAATAACTAAATACTAGTTTAAATATAGTCTATTGACTAGAGCGGTCAATGTGGTCTAAGGACTGTGGGCCGACCCAACCCAGCCCGTAATTTTATAGGGTTGAGCTTGAATTTTTGGAGCTCATTTAAGAGCGAGACTTTTTAGTTCGGCCCATGTAAGCTCGTTGGCTTGTGGTTGATGTTAAGACAAACTTGTCACAAGCAGAATAAGATGTGATTGATGAAGATTATGTTGATGTGCTTGTGTTGAATACGTCATAAGAGCCACGGAAGTTTCTTTGAGAAGTTTACTTTTACTTTAAAGTGATGAAATATTATCATTTTCTTTTGCGTTTATTGAGATCTATTGAAACAAAGCTAGGTTAATATTTCTATTTAGCTAGTTGTTTGCTACTCATTAATTGTTTAGTTTTCTATTAATATCTCTATTCGGTTCAAGTGAAATCAACTATTAATATATTAAGTGTTAACAATATCAAAAGTTATTCAGTTTCGCAAAAGGTTTGGTCTTACAAGATCGTTTATTATTCAGTTGTATCCAAAATAATTGCATAGAATGGTAGAAATTTCATACCGAAGTCATACAATTAAATCTTTACTTGACGCCAAACTTAATAAGCAATATTAGAATCATTTTATTTGTGGATTTGAGACTTGGTTACCAAGTAGAAACACTATGTAATATTATCTTGTAAAATATTTATGTTAGAATTTTTAAGTTATAATTAAAACTAAAGAATTATGAAAAATATTTTTTTATAAAAGTGGGCTGGCCCGATCAGGCCCACAGCCCACATAGTGATGGGTTGGACTTGTTGTTTAAAGGCCCATCAAAATGGTGAGCCAGTCCAGCCTGACCCATCAAATTTCAAAGCTCGTGTGGGCTAGCCCGGATGAGATGGGCCATCCCGTTTTGACAGCTTTACTATCGACATTACAAAAAGAAAATCTTAATTTTGAACATACAACTTGCAACCAATAAAGAGAAGAAAAATGTGGAAAGCATCATGTAGGAAGAGGTGGATATAGATTTAAATCTAATGAGTTCTACTTTTAAGTTTCTAAACATTAGGGGTTGTTTGTTACATGTATGATGGAGCCAAAATCAGGATAAGGACAGTAGGAGGAGACTCGAAGCACTTTCCAGTTGTGATGGGGTTGCACTAGGGATCAACTTTTAATCTGTTTTTATTTGCCTTGGTGATGGATGACTTGACGCGATAAATTCAAGCTAAGGTTCCATGGTGTATGCTTTTCGCGGATAATATAGTCCTGATCGACGAGACTCGTAGCGGAGTTAACGCTAAGTTGGAGGGTTGGAGACAAACTCTTGAGTCTAAAGGGTTCAAGTTGATTAGGATCAAGAGAGATTACTTGGAGTGCAAGTTCAGTGACGCATCACATGAGGCTGACGTGGAAGTGAGACTTGGTACTCAGGCCATCAAAAAAAAAGTAGTTTCAAGTATCTTGGGTCTATTATACAAAGAAACAGGGAGATTAGCGATGATGTCACACATCGTATTGGTACAGGGTGGATGAAATGGAGGCTCGCTTTCGGAGTGCTATGTGATAAGAAGGTGCCACCAAAACTTAAGGGCAAGTTCTACAAAGTGATGGTTAGACTGACTATATTGTATGAGACGGAGTGTTGACCAGTTAAAATCTCTCACGTTCAAAAGATGAAAGTTGCGGAGATAAAAATATTATGATGGATGTGTGGCACACTAGGAGAGATGGGATTAAGAATGAGGCTATCTGGGACAAGGTTAGAGTGGCCTCGGTGGAGGATAAGATGCAGAAAGATCGACTAAGATGGTTTGTGCATGTGAAGAGGAGAGACGCAGATGCCCCATCACGGAGTTATGAGAGGTTGGCTATTAGACATAGCGTGCGCAGTTTCAACTTACCGAGGACATGACCAATGATATGAGGTTATGTAGGACTCATATTAAGGTAGAAGACTAGTAGGTAGTCTCGCCTGTCCTTTCATATTAGTAGTTGCAGTGTTGATCTATAGTTTTTTGTGCTTTAATTTCTACTACTATCTGTTATTTTTTGTACTTCGATTATCTTATTTTATCTATGGTAGCTACTGTCTAACTGCTTTATCATGACTTAGTCACTTTCGTTATTTTCATTTCCATATTGCTTTGAATTTCTTGTCCTTATCTGACCTCTTTTATGTTTTCTCTTGAACCGAGGGTCTTTCAGAAATAGCCTCCCAAGGTAGGGGTAAGGTCGGTGAACAAAGATTTCGAATGGGCCTGGCTCTAGTACTATGTAAAAAATGGATCTTGGGACTAACTCAACCCCAAAAGCTAGCTTGTAGGGTGAGGATTGTCCAAGTCCATATAAGGAGTCCATGTTCTCATTCCATATACAATGTGGGGCTCTTAACATTATTATCTACAAAACGAACCCTAAACTCATTGTACTATTATGAGTATAAATTAATATTATTAAAATTTTGTTGGATTTTCTTATTATACATCTTTGCTCCTACTACAGTATAACCTCGATAAATGAATACTCTCAGGACCAGAAAAAAATATTCGTTTAGCGAGGTTATTTATTTATCGATAAATGAATATTTATTTATTTAGATAGTATTTTTACATTTAATGTACAAATGTACCTAGAGGGTAATGGTCAAAATTCTTATGAAAAACTTAATTACATTCATTTTATTTAGACTCTAGATTATGAATACATGCACTATACGTGTGGACTAAGTACAGTGTACTAACAATCATGTACTAATAAGATTGTATGTATAGAATACTTAGTCTAAGAAAATATACTTAACCTACACTACAAACTATATATAGTTCTAAAATTTTAGTTTGATAAAGAATCCATACCACTGTATCTTTCCTAATCTTTAATTTAATGGCTTCCAATCATCAGTCAAAATCACTAACAAAAACAACTCTAACCGACCAGATAAGGAGGGTCATATGTGAGCATAAGAAGGAACATCCAAGTATTAGCCAAAAAGATATGCAAGCATGGGTGAAACAAAAGTTTATTTTGGTTACTAGCCAAACCACAATATCAAATAATCTCAAAAGATCATCTGAATATTGTCGGAGGAGATGAAAAATAGCGATGTTAAGAGGCACAAGTCAGCTAAGTACCCCGATTTAGAGAAAGTTTTATATGAATGGTTTCTTCAAAGACAAGAGAAAGTGAATATGTCAGGAGAAATGATCCAAAGTAAAGCAAAAGAGTTTTTGCAGAAAATGTATGGTGAAACAAATCCAGAATTCAGCTTCTCTAGTGGATGGTTAGAACGTTTTAAGGCAAGATATTCAATCAAGTCTTACCGATGATTCGGTGAAAGTGGTTATGTTAACATGAAGGACATTAAAAATGCTTTATCTGGAATACGGTCAAAATTAGACCAACTTCAGTTGAAAGATATTTACAATATGGATGAAACTGAATTATTTTATCGATTGGAAGCTGACCACTCACTTTCCACGAAGCATCTTGAAGGACGAAAGAAAGACAAGGAGAGAATCATTGTTGTTGTTTGCTGTAATGGTGATGGATCCGACAAAGTACCCCTTTGGGTTATTGGTAAGTATGCAAAACCTAGATGCTTTAAAAATGTGAACATGAACAATCTTAGTTGCGAGAATCGATTCAACAAGAAATCTTGAATGACTGGTTTGCTTTTTCAAAAATTTTGTCGTTGGTTTGACAAGAGAATGAATGACAGAAACGTTCTCTTGTTAGTAGACAATTGCCCAGCTCATCCAAAGGTTGTTAAAGGCTTGAGAAATGTAGAGTTATTTTTCTTGCCCCTTAACACAATATCTAAAATTCAACCATGTGATGTTGGGATTATTCGAGCATTCAAAGTTCATTATCAGCGTCGTTTTTATTCTAGCATCTTGCAGAGCCTTGAAGTTGGCTCACCAAATATTAAAGAATAACATTTTGAATGCTATTAATTTTTCTACCATGGCTTGGAGATTTGATGTGACGGCAAAAATAATTGCAAATTGTTTCCGGCATTGCAAGATTCGGTCTGAAGAAATTGATGGTCCTGAAGTAGAAGTTGGTCAATTAGAAGAAGATATCCAAGGACTATCTGATGTCATTTCTAATTTACGCTATAGAAATGTGATGGACGTCGAATATCTTTTGAACTATCATAACGAGAATGATGCAGTTATGAAATTGCCTATAGACGAAGAAATTATTGAGTACGTATTAAATGATGAGAATGATCTTGAACCAGATGATAGTAGCGTCATACCAAATGTGTCATCAAAAGAGGCCTTTCAAGCAGTAGTCACCACACAAAATTACTTGCTACAACACGAGAAAAATATTCCAGAAGTTGTGCATGCATTACAAAAAATTAAGGATGGGATGCATTTTGGTGGAAGGAAAAAACAAACAACGTTAGATGCATTTTTTTTAGTTCAAATGACTTCTTATATGAACATTATTGATTGGATGAAATATTTTCGTTTATTATTTATATATACATATTTTTTTATGAAATTTAGTGATTATTCATTTATGTTTGCATAGGGCCTTTAAGGACTCAAATTTTTTTATTCGTTAATGCATTTTGCGAGGTTATTCATTTAGCCCCTTTGCCCAAATCGGAACCGAAAAAAATTATTCATTTGGCGAGGTTATTCATTTATCGAGTTTATACTGTCTATGAAAAATGAGTAAAGATGTAACTTTAGGAAGAAAAAAAACAAAAGATATACTATTTGCTAAATTGTAAAGAATTTTCACATTATGCATTTATGCTTCTACTTCAAAAATATTGAATTCAAATGAAATCTAAACTGATATTCGAAATTCACTATCTTAACTACTTTAAATTCACATCACGTATATATTATTAAAAGAAATTAAATGTGTTTTCATCCATCAGCTCTCTCTCCAATCTTCAATATGGAGAAGAGGAGAAAAAATAGAAAAGAAAATTCTTGAATATTCCAGCAAATTTATTGTGATACAAAGATTTGTTGGGGCCTAGTAATACGTATTAATGACCATATTTCATGCGTTTACCCTTTGCTTTACTCATGCATTACATCACAGCAAGCAACAACAATTTATTTACACACGCCATAAATAAATCCGTCTGAAACCCACGTGTATGCAAAATTCCATTGCCTTAACCACTGCCTTCCACGTGGCACCGATCCAATTCCCCCCTTCTTCATCATCATCACATATATATATATAATAACATCCTCAATTCTCTCAAATTCAAATCCTCTAGTACACAACTTTTAAATACCTCAGATATTCTCAAGAAAATACCATATTTCTTTGTTAATTTTACAGCTATGGAATCTTATTGTTGTCTTGCTAACCCCAAAGCTAAACTACATACCTTTTCTTCACCTTCTAATTATTTTCCTACACCTAATTTCAAGTTTTCTTCAGTTCAACCGTTAGATAACGAAAAATCGCGTAAATTTTCCAAGTTGAAGTGTGCAAAAGGAGGCTCGGTTTCTAAGTTGGAACTGCAAATAAATGAGGATGATATGGATATGGAAAAAGAATTGATTGGAATGAGGAGATTGGAGGAGAAGTGTAAAGGGGTAAGTGGTGGAATAGTTGAATTATTGGAGTATTTGGAAAGAGAAGCAATTATGGGAGAGGATGAGGGGAAAGAACCAATTGATTATAATAGGAGGGCTCAGATATTTGATAAGAGTTCTCAAGTTTTTCAAGCTCTTAGAGAAAGAAATATGGCTAGTACTAGTAGCATATAGTTATATTATGTGATTTTCTCTTTTTCATGTGCATGCACAGATTGTGAGAAGTTGTGGGTGGGGATAGAAAGGTAGCATGGTTGGAATATAGAATAAAAGTGACAACAAATATATGTTGAAACCTATGTAATATACTTCTTGTATACTATGTTTACATTAATGCCATGACATTGTTGCATGACTTAGTTTGTGTACCCTCATTTCTTTTCTACTTCTTTTGGGTTCAGGTAACATACCCCAACGGATTTGCATACTCTATAAATCCAGTCAGTATAATCTATAGGTGCAGAAGAATGTGGATGAATTTGGAATAACTTTGAAGGAAATCGAACTCTGATAATACTGTACTCAAGAGAAAACAGTCAATAGTTGCTCACAACTGCATCTAATATTTGTATTGTTTCTTTCCAATACAACTGCAATTTCTGTAGAGCAAAACTTTATCCTAGGAATGGGAAAAATACAATGTCATAACATCTCGCAACAATAAAATACCTCGGCGATCATATCTGCATATTGAGATCATCTACAAGAAGAAAATGAACTAGGAACTACATCGTGGTTAAGAGAAGGTACCTACCTATGAAGCTCACAATGTGATACCAGTAAGTGATTAATGGACACACTGGCTCAGGTTTAACAGAACTTCCAGCGATTTTGGCAGTTCACACATGTAACGTATGTGGTCATAGGTTCATCTGCACTCCGCGTTTGCATCTGATAGTAGGTGCATTGATTCTTTCTACACCTACCACACTTGAACTTGTCAGTACTAGCCTGTGCAGGAAGTCCACGTTCACTATTGTATAACGCTTTTTCTTTAATTTTCTCATTCTGCTTTTGCCTTTCTTCGCTTGCCATTTCTTCTGGCGTCAGTTCAGTAATACTATGAGCAGGGAACTTCCCTAGAAGAACTTTTTTCCGGAAATCTTGATTGTTTTGATCCTTAATGTTGAACATTATAGACCTATACTTGAACTTCTGGGCACCATTAGATCTACCCCACTTCTCAAACATAGCAGTCTCTACCTGAACAGCAACTCTATACGGATCACATGCATTGACCTCATCATTCAAATCCTCATCAACTTCACCTGAGACTTTGCATAAAGCCTCTGCAAGGAGTTCCCGAACTTTGTCCCTCACAGAATCCTTGCAATAAATTAGAGCGCCCAACTTTGGCGGAGCAGCACTTGCCACATTAGAGCTACTCTTTTCAGTCTTCACAACATTAACACGCTCAACCTTTTTCTCAGCAAAGGAACTTTCCGTCTTTACTACGTTCTCAGATTTTGAAGTTGTCCTCTCAACTTTTACATTATCAACCCTAGACACCTTTTCAACCTTCACCGAATCCACTTTGTGAGATTTAGTGGCTCCATTAGCAGTAGGACCAGCACATTCATCTTTTACAGATTCCCCATTCACTCCATTACTGTTCTTATTTTTGATAGTTTCTCTTACGATTATATTCTTCCAGTTCTGAACAACATCAGATGCCAAAGCCTGGATCTTCTCCCTCGGATGTTTTGTCAATTGTCGAAGACGCTTTCCCACCTGAAACATGGTTCCTTAATGTCAAATACAGAAAAGGGATCATATGCTTCTCAATAGCATCAAGTGATAGGCTGTCACAATGAACAATAAGCACGACACAAAACAATAGCAATTGCGCAAAAATCATGTAACATTTATCAACAGAATTCCCAAAACCCTTCCGAGGAACAGAACCTCTTTCAACTTCTTTGAGAAATGACCAATTTTCCTACCAAACACTAACAGAACTCATCTCCTCAGATTTTAAACATCAAAATTGGAGACATCTTGCACTTACTCTTATGACAATGGTATGCTACCAACTTGCGCGCACATCAATTAGGGTGTGTTTGGTATGGAGGAAACATTTTCTAGTTTCACGTTTCACATGTTTGGTTGGCCAAAATTTTTGGATAACAATTTCTCTAGGAAAACAAGTTCCTCAAAAATAAGAAAAATGATTTCATTAACGGAAGTAAGGAAAACAAGTTACATAAGTGACATTCCAAGTTCATTGTTTCCTCCCCACCCACCCAACGCCCCCTACCACCGAACCCCCACTCCTCATCCCCTCCTACCACCATAGTGTTTTGCTAGATTACAGACAAATGTCCTAGGAATAAATAATATTTTTTTTCTTCCTTACCAAACACTAAAACCTGTTTTCCAAGAAAACGTTTTCCATCGTACCAAACACGCCCTTAATTTATTTCTGCTACCTCCAGAAACCCCACAAGCAAAGGTTCTGGTAACGCTATTCACCTAGACTTGCATGAATGGAAGAAACTACCAAGTATTTTGTTTAATCTCCCATGACCAATTCCAACTTAAGTGATTTTGATGGGCTGAAATGGGTTGGGCCGAGTTAATAAATGAGCGGGTCAAACTTGGATGAGTTGGGCGGGTTATGTTTTCATGAGCTCATTTTGCCACCTCCAACTACCAAGCCACCAACTTGCCCGCACATGAATTAATCTATTTCTGCTACCTCCAGAAACCCACAAGCAAAGGTTCTAATGAATGGGAGAAGCTACCTAGTTTTTGTTTAGAACTTCAACCCTAATCTCCCGTGACCAATTCCAACTTAAAGTGTTTTGTAGGTATTTCTCAGTTCAAAGATTGAAACTTTGCAACTGTAACCCTTCTAATCCAGAAAAGTTAAATATATACAACAAGCAGAAGTTTCTGTATCCGAAATTACACACACAAATATCAAAATAATACCTTGTACAACAACAACAACATACCCAGTGAAATTAGACGTAGGGTCTGGAGAGGATAGAGTGTACGCGACCTTACCTCTACCTTGGGAGGTAGAGAGGTTGTTTTCGAAAGCCACTCGGCTCAGGAGAAAGCATTGAAAAAAGATCAAGGACAAGAAATTCAAAGCAATACGAAAATAAAAATAACGAAAGCGACTAAGCCAAGATAAAGCAGTCCGAAAGCAATAATAGTAGCAGAAATTAAAGGACAATAAACTATAGAGCAATAATTCCACCACTAGAATGAAAGGATGAGCGAGACTACCTACTAACCTCCTATCCTATTATGAGTTCTCCATACACTCTTGTTTAAGGTCATGTCCTCGGTAAGAAAATAGTACCTTGTACATCAATAATAAAAATTAGAAACGCAAAAAAATAAATGTTTTATTACCTGTGAAGATACAAGGACTTGATAATTGACAGGAAACTTTTTAAGTTCCTTCAAAACATCTAAACACCTACTCTCCTCCGGCGACGAATCTGCACCGCCGTCCACGGCAGCTGCATCAGCAGCTCGTTTTACCGTCTCGAACAGCTCAATCAGCTCTTTCTCCATACTATACAATAAACAAAAAATTAGTAAATTCCACACACACACACACACATATATATATATATATATATATATATATATATATATATCACAGAAATTGCAATAAAGAAGTAACCTTTTGACAGCTGTACTTACAATTTAACAAATGTGATGGCGGAATTGAACACGCCGTTGCGAAATTTGACGGCCGAATGAAACCCTAGCTTTTACGTTTACAAAATTATTACAACTATTTATTTTTAGAGGGAGGAGATAAAGAGGTTGTTGCTGGCACGTGTGAGTGATTGGACGGCAGTGACGGGGACAATGAGGTGTGATCCGACGGTGTAGGATTGATTGGGCGTCTTTTGAATTTGAAATAGAGTTAATTCTGATTTCTGAAGAATGGGGAGAAACAAATAGGCACGTGACATCCAGAAGGTTACGACCAATGTGTTTTGGGTAGAGAATATATTTTGGATCTAACTCTTTCCATTTCATATCTGATGTGGGATTCTTAACACTCTCTCGCATGCTCACTCTTAACACCCCGCAAGCTCAGACCTTGTTAACTGGAGCGTGGATAATATAAATATTGTTAACTGGAGCGTGGATAATATAAATCTTGTTAACTGGAGCGTAGATAATATAATTTGGGGGCCCAACATCGCTGAACAGAGAATTTGAATGGGCATGACTCTGATACCATGTAAAGAATGAATCTTGGGCCTAACTCACTCCCAAAAGATAGCTTGTAGGGCGAGGACTGTCTAAGTCCATATAAGGAGTCCATGTTCCCATTCCATATCCAATGTGGAACTCTTAACATTTTGAAGGTGAATAAATGATGTAGCTCTTTCTAACTAGTGTTCATCTCGACTATCTATAAAAGAACTAATCTTGTTCACACGCATAAGTTTGCGAGATAATTTATATATTTGAGTGTTCGTGTAGGAAGATAATTCCTTGATCAATATTATTCCAAAGATACAGTATATATATACATATATCCTAGGCTTGAATAATGAAAGACTAATCTACCTTACCTAAAATATAAGATACTAATTACAATCATAATAATTATAATATATTACAATATCAATTATAATAAATGAGAAGTAATTATGGGATACCCCCATAATTACTTTAACAACCCCCCGCAGTGTTAGTTGGAGGTTCGCGGATGCTGAGAGAAATCATCAAAAAGTACGAGTGGAAGACCTTCAGTGAATATGTCAGATATCTGATAACGGGAAGGTACATGGAGAACACGAACTTGACCACGGGCAACTTTTTCGCAGACAAATAAGATGTCCATCTCAATGTGTTTCGTGCGTTGATGTTGAACTGGATTGCCAAATAATTAAATCGCACTCACATTGTCACAATAGACCAATGTTGCCATTTCAATCGAACAATGGAGCTCCAGTAGAAGATTACAAAGCCAACATAATTCAGTAACAATATTGGCCACCCCTCGTTATTCCGCCTCTGCACTTGAACGAGACAGTGTGGATTGACGTTTGGATGACCATGAAATGAGATTGTCACCCAAGAACACATAATAGCCGAAAGTGGAACGACGTGTGTCTGGGCAGCCACCTCAATCCGCATTAGTGTAGGCAGAGAGACTCGAGATGGAGGACTTATACAGATGAAGTCTGAAATGAAGAGTACCCTTAACATACCGCATAATCCTTTTGAGAGCCCCCATATGTTCTTCCTTCGGATCATGCATGTGTAAACAAACTTGCTGGACCGCATAGAAAATGTCAGGCCTCGTAAAAGTCAGTTACTGCAATGCACCTGCAAGGCTGTGGTAGTGTGTAGGGTCGTTGTATGGAGTACATGCAGCAGTACTCAATTTCACCTTAGTGTCAACTAGAGTCTGTGATGGTTTGCAGTAAGACATTCCTGCTTTGTCAATTATCTCCTCGGCATATTTTTTTTTACTGAGAAACAGACCACCTGCATAGTGAGTGACAACAATGCCAAGAAAATAATTCAACAGACCTAAGTCTTTCATTGCAAATTCAGCCGCAAGAAGGGACATAATAGACTAACGAAGTGAAGTTGAAGATGCTGTGAGAATAATGTTATCAACATACATAAGTATATATGTCATGTTAGTGCCCTTCCTATAAATAAATAGTGACTGATCGGACTTGCTGTGAGAGAATCCCAATTTAGAAACAAATTCTGCAAACCTGTTATACCATGCCCTATGAGCTTGTTTCAGACCATATAAGGATTTCCTCAACAGGCACACATGATATGGACGGGTAGGATCGCGGAATCCCAACGGTTGATGCATGTATACCGTTTCCTGCAAGTGGCCATTTAAAAATGTATTCTTGACATCCAGCTGGTGAATGGACCAAAATTTGGAAAGTGTCAGGCTAAGAACAGTCCTGATAGTTGCTGGCTTGAATACCAGGCTGAATGTTTCACCACAATCGACTCCAACCTGCTGAGACCTGCCATCACCAACAAGACGAGCTTTGTATCTCGCAAAAGAACCATCAGAATTCTTTTTATGGCAAAAACCCACATAGATCGAATTATGTTCACATTAGATGGACATGGTACCAAATCCCACGTCTTATTTTGAATAAGAGCAGTAAATTCATCTAACATGGTAGCTTTCCAATTCGGATCGGATATGGCAACTTTGGGATTTTTTGGTATTGGTAATGGTTGGACGGAGGTGGTTAGGTCAAAAAATCATGTGCATTGCACGGGTTTCCATGGTCCGTGTAGAAATAATTGGGTTGTTGTTTGAGGGATTGTGGGTCGGGGCAATGGGCTCTTCACTGCCACATGATTAGGCTAGTGTTTCACGGGTAGAGGATTGGATAACGGGTGTAAGGGCTTCTCTTTGTTGGGCCGGCCTACCACCAAATGTGGATTGGGTCGAGACCGAGGGAAGAGAGACAATGGCCTCGGTTCCTCGGTTCAGCCCATTCACATATTGTGGTTGGGTCGTGTTTTGAGGTCATGGGTTTGGGGATGACCCTACACTATTATTTTGAGAGTTTAGATGATACCTCAAAATTGGATGAATTTCGTCGTCCAGAAAATCATATGAAGGTGAGGATGTTGCTCGAGATGTTGCAAACGGGAAGGTAGATTCATCAAAGATGACATGACGAGAAATAATGACTTTCCCACTTGACATATCAAAGCACTTATATCCCCTATGATTTTGTGGGTATCTCAAAAACTCGCAAGGAGTAGAACGGGCCTGAAGTTTGTGAATGGTGGTGGAAGAAAACAATAGATAACACAAACACCCAAAAACTCATAAATGTGTAGCTGATGGGAGACGGTGATATAATACCTGAGTGAGTGACACATTGGAGATTAGTTTACTATGAAGAATATTTAGGAGATATGTAGTCATTTAAAGGGCATGGTGCCAAAAATTTGGTGATGTGGACGAATGCACAAGGATAGAGCGAGTCATATTTTGATTGCTCGAATCTTTCTTTCGGATTTCCCATTTTGAGAAGAGGTATGTGGACATAAAAGACGTACATACATCTCATTTTGGTGACAAAAATTTGTAAATTGGGCATTTAGAAATTACCCCCATTGTCACATTGAAAACTTTTAATGATTTTGCCAAACTGAGTTTTGATAAACACACTAAATTATTTCAAAATGTTATAGGTTTATAATTTTTGTCCTAAATAAAATGTCCACAAAAAAATTGAATAATCATCAAGAATGAGCAAATAGAATTTATGACCTGCAACACTTAAAACGGGTGATGTCCACAAATCACAATGCAAAATATCAACTGACATAAAAGTATTAGTAGTAGACGGAGAAAACGGAGGTTTAACATGTTTACCAAACACACAGGTTTGGCAAACAGAAGAGTCCAAACGTCTATTACAAGAAAATAAATTATTCTTCCTAAATTGATTAAAAACCGGTGCTCCTGGGTGTCCCAACCTATTGCACCATATACTAGGAGAGATGACCGCAAAGGTGGAAGGTTTGACCATGTGATTGTTGGAAACAGAGGTGATGGGATATAAGTCCCCGGTGCTATTACATCTCATGAACGGCATCCCCGTCTGAAAATCCTTCACATAAAAACCAAACTGATCAAAATTCACAGAAACATTATTTTCAGTTGTAAAACGTCTAACAGAGATCAAGTTTTTAATCAATTTTGGTGCATGTAAGACATTTTTCAAGTATAAAGGTGGGTGGGGAGATGGTAGTGTTACCTGAGCAATACTACGAATTGAAATTTCCTGCCCACTGGCGACAACAATATTTTTATTACTACTCGTATTAAAATAAGATGAAAGATTACCTTAAGATGACGTCATATGTGACGTAGCCCATATATCCATGTACCACGACTCATCTGGAACATTTAGATTCATGTGGCTCATGGCTTGTTCAATGTCCGTGGGTGCATATCCAACAGAAAATGGTGCTTGTCCCGTAAATGCATATTGTGGATGAGAACCTAGAAGACCGGGTTGTCGATTTGAAGAAGAAGGAGACCTGGCCCATGAAGAAGTCGGATGTGGACATAGCGGGGCAGCCCGCTGTGGGGGCCAGGTCCATGGTGGGTACTGCCCTTACTGACTTCCGACACTGCCCCATTGGGTACCGCTACTACCCGGGCTGACCACCGCCGCCAGTATTTTGTCCACCTCTCTGGCCTCGTCCCTCTCCACCACTATTTTTTTCTTTATTGTTACGGTTTGAACCGTGTTTTTGGCCATTATTTTGACGAGTATTATGGCCCCCTAAACCAGAATTTTGGGGCTCCAAATCAGTGAAAAATGAGTTGGTGGAGACGAGAGTCATTCTGCCGGTGGTTGTGCCCGATGATGCCTACTTTGCCTTCCTTGTTTCCTCGAGAATTAACCTCGAACGGGCCTCATAAAAAGGAGGCAATTGATTACTTTGTTGAATGAACGTAGCAACCCCATCATAATGTTTATTCAATCCGGCAATCAACTGAAATACCAACCGTTGATTCGTCACGTGCGAATCAACATTGGACAGTTGGTCCGCAAGTACTTTTAATTCTTGACAATAGGCTGAGATGTTGGAATAATCATCCAATTTAATATTTGTAAATCGGTGTTCAAGATAAACGGCCCTAGACATTTTGTTATCTTGAAAAATATTTTCTAATCTTTCTCACGCCTGTTTAGCCGTAGAATTTGGTTCTAAGATGGTTTGAAGAAGATCATTCGAAATTGTGTCATAAATCCATTGAAGGACTATAGCATCTAAGCGAGACCATAATTTCTTTTCCACCGTAGTGGTATCCGATGGTGACTCGGACGGGATGATATGGTCAATCACCTCATAGGCGCGATAGTGAATTTTGAATAGTTCTGCCCATGAGATATATTGCCTTTTATTCATTTCAAGAGTTAGGAGATAAAGTTTTTGACGTTATTAACGGCAAAAGCAGGATGAAATGTTTGTTTTTCGGCCATAGATTAGACTTATAAACAAAAGAAGAAGAGAGGTTGGTGGTGTTTTGATAGAAGAGAATGGAAAACCCCAAAAATTTGGTACAAAATATGGTCTTAGCCGGGGGGGGGGGTGATGGCTATAGAGTATTTTAGGTTTATATGGTCTTAGCCGGGAGGGGGGGTGACGACTAGAGAGTATTTTAGGTTTAGGGTTTTGGAATTGGTTAGGTTTAGTCAACCTAATTAGTGTTTGGCCGAAAATAATAGGGAGATTTCGGTTTAGAGTAGAAAGGAAGGAGAAAGAATTAGGGCAAAGGATCTTTAGACTCTTGATACCATGTAGGAAGATAATTCTTTGATCAATATTATTCCAAAGATACAATATATATATATATATATATATATATACATATATCTTATGCTTGAATAATGGAAGACCAATCTACCTTACCTAGAATATAAGATACTAATTACAATCATAATAATTATAATATATTATAATATCAATTATAATAAATGAGAAGTAATTATGGGATATATCCCCATAATTACTCTAACAGTTCGGACATTTTTAGCAAAGTCTAAAGAATATTTTCATTCTCGAATTGAAATTCTAATAGAAGATATTGCTCATGTTATACATCAAATACACATGTGATTTTGCTTAGCAAAGTCTAAAGGATATATTTATTCTCGAATTGATATTCTAATAGAAGATACTGCTCATGTTATACATCAAATACACATGTGATTTTGCTTAGCAAAGTCTAAAGGATATATTCATTCTCGAATTGAGATTCTAATAGAAGATACCGCTCATGTTATACATCAAGTACATATGTGATTTTGATGTGACAGATATGTACGCACAATTCAACTCTGGAAAGACTTCATGAGATTTAGAGAGATGCAGTTTATTTCCTTTTCCTTCTTTGATTTGTATATTTATAACAAAAAAAGCTCAACTGTGCCATTGAACTATTGAAAATGGCTCATTTATGTCACTCTTTAATAGTTTGGCTCATTTGAGCAATTGTCGTTATCAAAATGACTCATTTATGTTATTGACGCTATCAAAATAGCTCATCCATGTCATTCTTTATTAATGTCAACGTTAACGAAAAAGTATATTGTAAAATCGGCGTTAATGAAAAATGGGTCTGACTCTGCTCCAGTGAGCTTTGCTCCGATAGATGTCTATGGTTGTTTAAACTGTTGACAAGTGTTGTTTCAATGGTTAGGATTTGTTTTCACATATTATGTACTCCATTTGATATCAAAAGGGCAGACCGGTGCACTAATCTCCCACTATGCGCGGGGTCCGGAGAAGGGCCAGACCACAAGAGTCTATAGTACGCAGTCTTAACTCACATTTTTGCAAGAGATTATTTTCACGGCTTGAACTCATGACCTCCATTTGCTATCAACTCTGATATAATTAATAGGAGTACTCAATAATCTAGTCTTTTCGACATAAAAAGAATACTCAATAATCTCTACCCACAGCCTTCTAAGAATATACTATAAAGCTCAAATCTTCAATGGCAGATAGAATGACTTCATAAAAAATGTTAAAGAACATAAGAATATATTAGAAAATGCAAGAAAATATTATATAAACTAAAAAGTAAGTACCAACTTTCTAGGCGTCCTCAAAATATGTTTTCAGATACCTATATATACGATTACAACATGTGTTGTAGATAGAATTCAAACATGTTTGAACTCAGGATATCACGGTCTTTACTTTCATCTCATGCATCTACGACAAGGTCACCTCATTGTGATGTATTTCACTAACATATAAATAGTATCTTTACCCTTTAATGCTTATCACAAGATAGAACCAATACAAGTTACCCACTCTAATACACGGTCGAAGTTAATTTGAGAAATAATTTCTAAATGAAATATTTTCACGAAAAACATTTTACATCATATAAACACAATTTAAAACCGGTTCCTTTTAGGTGTGTAAATTCGCAATAGATTAAAACATTGTTTGCCGGAAGAAAAGTATATTTCAATGATCGTAACTTAGAAGTATGCCCTATGCATACCACTATAATTAGTGAAGTTTGATTAAGCCATGAATATTGAAGCAACGAACATTGAGACCATCAACATTCAACAAAGGGAAGCTGATTGAACCAAAAGCTAACTCAAACTTTCAGGATTTATACTAACAAGAACGACGAAATAAAATACATTATTCAACTTAACCCTACTCAACCAATTTCTTCAACATTTTTGTTCACTTCTCTTCTTCTGGTTTCTCAATAAATGTCTTCCTAAAAAAGTCCCATGTCTGCTTACATATGAAAATAACATTGGTCAGAGGCGTTACTAGATTCATAATTTCATACACCATCATAAAATCAAGTTTATATATCCAAGCAGAAGTACATTAACTAGACTTGAGCTGTACAACGTAAAGGAAGTCAAGAAGTACAGCAACAATAACATACCCAGGGAAATCCCACAATGTGGGGTCTGGAGAGGGTAGAGTGTACACAAACCTTACCCCTACCAAGGTAGGGAGGTTGTTTCTGAAAGACCATCGGCTAAAGAGAAAGCATAAAAAGAGGTCAGATAAGGACAAGAAATTTAAAGCAGTATGAAAATGGAAATATCGAAAGCGACTAAGCCATGATAAAGCCATTTGAAAAAAGAACATTAGCTACCACAGATAAAACAGGATAATCGAAGTACAAGAAATACGAGATAATAGAGAAATCAAAGCACACGAAACTATAGAGCAATATTGCGACTACTAATATGAAAGGATAAGCGAGACTACCTACTAGCCTTCTATCATAATTTGAGTCCTCCGTAATCTCCTATCTAAGGTCATGTCCTCGGTAAGTTATAGCTGCGCCATGTCCTGTCTAATAACCTCTCCCTAATATTTCTTCGGTCTACCCCTACCTATTATGAAACCGTCCATAGCCAACCTCCCACACCTCCGCACTGGAGCATCTATGTCTCTCCTCGTCATATGCCCAAAACAATCTTAGTCTCGCTTTCCGCATCTTGTCCTCCACCGAGGCCACTCTCACCTTGTCCCGTATAGACTTATTCCTAATCTTGTCTCTCCTAGTGTTCCAACACATCCACCACAATATTCTCATCTCCGCAACTTTTATCTTTTGAACGTGAGAGATCATAACTGGTCAACACTCTGCCCTATACAATATAGTTTGTCTAGCCACCACATTGTAGAACTTGCCCTTAAGTTTTTGTGGCACCTTCTTATCACATAACACTCCAAAAGCGAGCCTCTATTTCATCCACCCTGCACCAATACGATGTGTGACATCATCGTCAATCTCCCTGTTTCCTTGTATAATAGACCCAAGATACTTGAAACTATTTTTCTTCTGGATGGCCTGGGTACCAAGCCTCACTTCCATGTCAGCCTCATGTGGTGCGTCACTGAGCTTGCACTCCAAATACTCTGTCTTAGTCCTACTCAACTTGAACCCTTTAGACTCCAGAGTTTATCTCCAACCCTCCAGCTTAGCGTTAACTCCGCTGCGAGTCTCATCGATCAGCACTATATTATCCACGAAAAGCATACACCATGGCACCTCATAGAAATAAAATAAAACCAAATACCTACTTAAAGCTTTCTTTGCTCTCTAACTAGAGCTTATTACTACTTGTGCAGATGTCCCATAGAATTCATCAAATGCCAGGAAGCTTCCCTTCATGTTCAATATGATTTTTGATTCTCAAAAGCTAGCTACATTCATCAGTGCACAGCTAACAACAATATGTTCACATATGATAAGTTGAACATGCAACTTTAATGTTAGACCAAAAGTGATAACATGTTCATAGTTAAGAATATGAAATTGATGTCATCACTAAAGTCAGAAGGAGAACGAATGGACAACAACCTGCATAATATAACAAAGTAACTAAAAACTGGATCCCTCAATTCAAACTATTTTTGGCCAATGTAACTAAGTTGACACTTGGTTGTTGTTCTGAGAGAACAAGGTCGGGAAAGGGCCGGACTACTAGGGTCTGTTGTACACAGGCTTACTATTGTTCAGAGAGAGCGAGAGAGAAATTAGAAATTAGCAAAAGATGGGAAAATGAGTACAAAAGAAGTTATGGAATGTTCGGTATTGTCACGACCTAAATCGGAGGGCCATGACGGGCACCCGGACGTTACCTGTCCAAGCACCGCTCTTCATATACTTACCAGCTAACTGAAATTAATCATGGCCACAAGGGTCGTTATCGGATGTTCGACTAACACATACGTCACAGCCGACAAGGCCATACACAACTACTATACACAGGACATCTGTCTATAAGCCTCTAAAGAATACATGACATCACAAGGACGAGACAAGGTCCTGCCATACCTAAGTGCATCTACAAAATAACATACCACAACCAGACTGCAACTCTAAAACAAGTAGAGTGCTCCAATATCAGCTGAATCAGCAACCTACTAGTGCCAATCGTCACCCTCTTTAACTGAATCTGCGGGCATGAAATGCAGCTTTCCCCGACAAAAGGGACGTCAGTACGACTGATGTACTGAGTATGTCAGGCATGAACAATAACATAACATGAATATAATAATAAACTAAAAGAAATGGCCCACCAGAAATAGTCGACCAGCAGTAAATGCCTATGAGGGCCCTAATACATATACTTAAATGTTATGCACAATGATAATATGGTATACATATAAATATTGGCCGCACAAGGGCATCTTTCTGTCCATAACAGCCTATGTAGGCATCATTTCATTATCATATTGGCCACACAAGGTCATCAATATTGGCCTTTTCGGGCTCTTTCATGATAGTCTGTACCAGTTGCAGGTGGTGTGCGTATATAGCGCCTTCCCTTTCCCATATCCCCTACATAGATATAATATTGACCATATAGTAGTGTGCATAACATGTGTGAGTCCAGTGTAATATATGAATATAATGCAAATGAAAATGCATGAATGATAATAAAATATTTTCTGAATTTATCGGATGACATAATATCCTTGCCCCTTTGGCTAACATTGGAAATATTTAACATGTACCTTCGGCTAACATTGGAAATATCAACATCTTTTTCATATACCTCAATAAGGATTTAGGAACATATTTAGACATGTTTTAACCTAGGAATCAATAACATGAATATTCTTAACTACTAGGAGTAGAATAATTTATGGAACAATATCACGATTATATTTCGTTACATGGAACATGCCAAAAGAAAGAAGGATTTGCCTTAACATACTTTGTTATCTAAGTTATTTAAGTTCCACGGGTCCTTGTAAGCTCTATGAATGATTATCTACATCATACGGATGATTTAAATCATAATCGGGTCAATATACTATTAATAAATTCATTGAGACGTTTTACCGAACACCTTGTACGCGTAGAATCTATGTTTCTTCTATATGGAAACCTATACATGTAGCAAAACAATCAGCCTTCCTAATCCTCCTCCTTAACTGCTATAATATCTATAACAACCCAGCAATTTCATATCCAACCTACAACTCCATATAGGCAGCCCCAACAAGCCCTAACATTTTCGATAATCACTTTAGCAACTAGTAGCAAGAATCATGCTCCATAACTTGTATAATCTCAAGAAAAGAAGGATTACCTCTTTTTAGCGCAGCGACGAGCGTCGTCGGACCACTTTTCACCCAAACTGGATTCCGACAAGCGGAAACAGGACCCAAAAATTGACTTGAGCTAGAACTTTCTCGAAACTCAATGTCTTTGCTTGATTTCTGAGTGTTCTAGCTTATTCAAGGATTCGATTTCGCTGGAGCTAAGGTCTAAAATGCCATGAATGTTTCCCTCTTTTGGGCGAGCAAAATCTTACTGGAAATCTCCTAATTTGGCCGAGAATTTTCAGAGGGCTACCAATTGAGATGTTAAGGGATTGCCACTGCACTTGCACGATTTCCCTTTCTAAGGTGAAAAAGGAGAGTTTATTTGTAGGAAAGAAGTAACAATTATTTCTCCAAAGCAATGAAGTATTTTACTAGAAGAAGATGTTAAGGGTTGTTGAACGTGTCAAAGAATTCCCAAAGCTTAAGATATAGACTCCCAAAGTGATACAAAATGAATTCTCATCATAAATGCCTTCCACTTAGCCAATCTCACGAGCTGCCACCCATTATCTTATTTAGGCTAGTCATTTAGGTGATTTTGTTACAATGTTACATGTATTGCCCCACTAAACATTGTCCCCATTAAGATTAATCAATCTCACAATTAATCAATTATACACACAATTAATTTCTTGATCTCAATTCACTTAAATCTTGATGACTTATAAAACCTTCCTATACTCAATGTCATAATTTTTGTGATATGACACTAGTACATCACCTCTTTAGGGATATACAACGATTATTATTAATCCTCGTCGTCACACTTATTAAATCCTAAATTGTTTAGGGATCACATCCTTTCATATGTTAAGCTCTTTATTAGCATACGTAGATATAACATAAATTTCCCCGAGGCTCGGGTCTACTTGCTTATGTTTAGGTGCTCAAACCATCACTTGAAAGTATGGGGTGTTACAGGTATGCAAAACAAAACTCTGGAAAAAAATTCATCCCACCTATTTCAACATTTGATAAACCTCCAAATATTTTTTATCCATCCCTGGGAAGGAGAAGATTGAAACTCCCACCAGAAAGACCTAAAACATAACTATTAACGTGTATAACGTGTTCATATTGTCGCACCCGTTTTTCGACCCTGCTCGGGTCAAAGCAGAGCGCGGACGTGTCCGGTGATTCCTGGGTAGAAAGGGTTGAGGAGTCGCCACCTAATTATTTTTACGGTGAATTAGGACACCTAAATATTAAACTAAGTGCTGCAATATAAACTCCAATTTTAAGGTCTGCAAAACTAGCGAGATTCTAGGTAAGGGTTCTTTATTATCCTAAAGGGAAGGGGTTAGGCATCCTTTAAGATCCGCTAACTTGCGGTTATCCGATCAAACTCAGGTTAATTATTGCTAGAAAAATGCATGTTTGATATATTGAAGTTAAAGATGTTTGCAAATAATTAGTAAATGATGCATTTTTAAAAGAAAGATACATGTAGAGAAAAAATATGCATTTGTATGGTATTTAAAGAGAAATACATGTAGAGTTGGAAAAAATATGCATTTGTCAATTGAGAGTAGAAACAAAATTATTTATAACGCCAAAAAAAGCGAATCTTTCGAAAATCATCGAGTTGCAAAAATAATAATAAAAGGATAAACTTATTCCGTATGATTAATAAAGCAAATAAAAGATGACAAAAGTTGTTTTGAAAATCTTGAATACGCGTGACGAGCCTAAAATAAATAACTAGCGAAGGGTTTCTAAGTTTGAATTCAACCGAGCCTACAAATAAATAAGCTAGCGACGGGTTTCAAATATTAAACTACCCTATGAATTAATCCTAAGTTTGCCTATTCTAAGCATTTCAATAGTTACATAAGTGCGATAAATAATATTACAATACAAAGCGGGATAAAAGCTGAATTAAAAAAATAAATAAATAAATAAACTCCGAGGAATAATTCGCCGTTATTTACTTTAATCCCTGCAAGCTGTCAAGAGCAAACGGTTAGAAACAGTTAAATACAAATAACTTTATATCCGTATTCAAAACAGTGAATGTTTTGATCACTGAGGGCTCAGACTTAAATTTTGAAAAGAACACTCCAATCACGTCGTGGCTGCAAACATATGACTAATGTGGTTTATTTTGATTGCCTCGCCTACTAAACGTGTTGGTCTCTCGGGTGAAATAGAAAAGATCACTATAATCACGTCGTGGCTGCGAATATATAACTTGTTGGTTATTTTAGTCACCTCGCCTACTAAACATGTTGATCTCGGATGAAATAAAAGGTTTAAGTCTTCATCATTGCCCAGAAGTTATATTTTCCGTCTTTACGACTGTGGAGGCCTCAAAATCGACGGATATTTTTCATCGGCCAGTGTAGTATCGTGTTCAAATCAGTAAAATTAAAATGAAACGATGTGCAATGACGGTGAAAGCGATGGCGAAAAATAATTTCCGAAAAAGATGCGGTGTTTAGTTTGAAACAGTAAAAAATAGTAAAACGGATATTTGAATGCTGAAACAGTGGACTGAAACAGGAAAGCAATGTCTGAAAGGTGCGGTGTTTAGTTTAAAACAGTAAAAACGGTAAAACCAAAATATTGCAGTTGTCCAAAGCAGTTTTAAACCAGCTGTTTTCAGTCGAGAAAAATAGCAGCAATTGGGTTTAAAAACAACGCAGTAGTGGGCTGGAAACGCAGAAGCAGTGGGTTGTCCGAAACAGCCTAAAGTAGCAGGATTTTAGCCAAGAAAACAGCAGCAATTGTGCTAAAAATACAGCAGTGATAAGACACCAAATGAGCTCAAAATGCAGCAGTAAAATGCTTCCGAAAAGAAGTGTAAATGGTCCAGATTGCGGCGGTGTGCGCGACAAGCGCAGCAGAATAATGGCTCAAAAGTGCGATGATCGGCCCAAGTATTGCGACAGCTGGCGATCTCGATCGGCCCAAAATGCAACAAAACCCATAACTAGAACTATTTAAAGATGACATATATCCAGAATCTCAAGGTGCAGCTGGATACCACAAATATTGGTAGCACAACAAAGACATAAAGGGGAAGGTAAACTTAAAGACCAGTCACTCTAAACTTCGAATTTGAAAGATAAGAAGACCAAGGGGGCTACCACCATTCATTTCCGATGCCGCAACAAGATTCAAAAGGCTTCTTGAACCTTAGGCATGGCAGGCTATCGAAGAAGGCTAAACCCAACCCGAAGCTTGTCTCCGTTTTCAACCAGCATAATAAGATAATAGGACAGTTCTGACAAGGCAACTATGAAAGAAAACATTCGACAATAAACATAGAATGCAGACATGAGCAGTAATATAACACGACACAAACTGGTTCAAATACGCGCGAAATGCTAATACATATATCATTCATCAAGTTAGTAAACATAGCATGATATAAGATAACTTAAAAGACTTTATATGATATATGTAGGCACTTAGCACTTCAACAGGTTGTGAGACAGTGAAAGCAATTAACTATCCAAAAGATGATATTTTTTAGACACAGAATTGTCTAATCTGGGCAAAAAAAAATGCATATTTTATTAAGGTAAGCAACGTACATTAATAATATGCTCTAAGGACTTTCATGCTAGCACAAGGATCAAGATTACACTAAGATGAGCAAAGATGGATGCATAATCAGCTCAAGATTGACATGGAAGATAAACAACAGAGATTTACATGACCATGTGGTGTGGAAACAACATCTTAAGTATGCAGAACCACAAGCATTAAGGACATGCAATCATAAGTTAATCATTCTAGGCATGTCATAGTTAACAGGACCACTTAAGAAGACCTATGTTAACAAAACCCAATCATCTAACAACCTGGATCATATCTGGAGCATGCTGGACTGAACTCAAGAAACTTTAATAGGAACATACATGATTCATCGCTTGTCTTAAACCATAGGAATCACATAAACAGGTCACTGAAGCATCCAAGCACACTCACACAATCACTATAGCCTTGCCATTGCTTAATATGAGGCTTAGATAGCTTAAAATCAGGCACAATCATATATTCAAGCTTTTCTAGGCTAGACATGATCTTCCAAATAATCTAAACTACCAAGCTAACATCCATGTTATGAAACCTACTTAAACAAACACATACATACATCATATAAGTTTGAATCTGAATCTTAACAATGACATATTGATCATATACAAACCACTAAAACTTGACAACATGGAAATATGCATGCTCACATGAACCAATTTAGAGACCAAGGCAAAATAAACACATACTCCTCGTAGGCAGTTTGGACATGTGTGCATAACTCAACAAGAAGCAAAGGCCTTTTATCCCCAAGTGATACCTATTCAAATCATACTCCAAAACCTTCTCTACACTTAAACAATTTCAGCACCAAATTATACTTTATGCATACTACTACATGATCATGATTGCAAACCAAGAGTAAAATGCATCAAGGGTTATAACTTAGCATGATGTAAACTGATTCATTAAATATAAGGCACTAATACAAATGTCATTTAAATATCTCAACAAATAGGCGTGACACTTGATAACTTAGGAGACTTACATGTTAATATAGAGGCATTTTAACAGACAAGGCAGGTGTGCCATCAATTCAATAGATATGTAGACATAGAGAGGTGGCCAAAATTCATTAGATCTTACCAAAACTGTCACCATTAAGTCCATACATATTTAATCCAACACATACTTCCTAAATACCCGATTTTAGACAAGTATCATACTATAAATTGAATAACACTTATTAATTCGAGCTTTAAACTAGCATCACACATAACACATATTTGAACTAACATAGGCTAAACATACTCAAATTTAGACAGAAACTAACAAATTACACAATGAGACAATGCATCAAAATAAAATTGAGAGGAATTAGAGTTTACTGACTGATCATGCAAGTAGCCTAAATAATAATCTTGCTAGACAAGTACTTAAAAGCAGCATATACATCCCATCATATTAACGCGAACTTAACAAAGCATTATCTAAGCACCAAGCGATTAACCAAAGCAGGTTCATAAATCCTTCAGACTCAAACAAACCCATAAACAGCCAAACTCCTATATAATTAACACACAAAAAAGCACAAAAATGTAGAAAACAAAATTGAGAGGAGATATATTTATCGACCTTCACCGGCGTGACAGAGGCGTGTTTGAGTTGTCGAATCCGCTCGGAGATGTTTTTGGAATTCGATTTTTGCGATTTGAAATTCGATTTTAGGATCTTTGCTTTTGTAAGTTTGTTTCTGATGTTTGACCCAACCCGGAATGTGACCCGACCCGGAATGTGGCCCGACCCGGAATTCAAAAACGGTCAGAAGCAAACAGAAATTCCAGATTTCCCTCCTTTCTTTCGAATCTTGAACCTATTTCGGACTTGTATCTTGAACAACAAAGAAGGCAAATGCTTTAAAACCAAGAACACAACAAATATTTTCTGTATATATGGAATAGTCTTCCGATAAATCCTCTGAAAATCTATTTTTTCTCCCCCCAAAAATGAAGAACAACATGGGGTATTTATAGGTGGATTTTCCCCCCCAAGAACGAGTTTGAAATTTGAATTAAAGGCAAAAAAATCTGAATTTTGGAAGCGGATTTTGGGGGAATAGGGTATGGTGAAGTGATGGGAAGGGTGTGGTGGTGTCAGGGTTTGGTGGTGAGGTGACGGGAGAGGCAGAGTGTGGGTGTAGGGGTGGCGTGCGGGTTGGACAATTTAGAGAAGGGTTTAGGGTTTTCGTTTGGTAGGGGAGGGTATTTGGTTTAAGGGAGTAAAAACGGGAATGGGTATAAAGTATGGTGTGGGTCGGGTTGGGCGAAGTGGTGGGTCGGACGAGCGGGCTTTGGGGTTGAGAGGGAGTTGGGGTACAGGCGGCGGGAATTGGGGAAATAAAGGGGAAATGGGTATTTAATTGGAGAGTTTGGTTTTGGGCTTGGGAGTTTATTTTGTGGGTTTGGTTTAAATGGGATTGTGGGGGTTGGACTTGGAAGGTGGGGTGGCCGATTGAGCTTGGAAAGGTTTTGGGATTTTGTTTTGTGGGTTTGGGTATAAGGGAATTTAATTGGGGAGTTTGGGCTTGTTTGTTTGGGTAGAATTTGTATTGGGTTGGGAAAATGAAATGGGTTAGAAATTGTTTTGGGTTAGGAAAATAAAAAATGGATTATGTATTTAAAAATATGAAAAGGGGCTTAATATTAAAACATATTTATATATTTTTTGTAAAAGATGTGAATTATTTAAAATAACGTAATGACGTGATAATGATAAAATATAATATTTGCGAAATGTTTAATGCTTAATAAAAAATGGAAATGCGATGCAATTTTGCGAGAATAAAATAACATAGAATTTCGGATAAAACTTATGATTATTATAAAAATGCAAATGATATAAAAAATGCGAATAATAATAATAATAAGAGGATATACACATATATGCCTATATTTTTAAAATTATTTTAAAAGTGTCAAAATATTAAAAATTACGAATAAAATCATAAAAGATGGGACAAAATTGGGTGTCAACACATATATTTAGCCATATTTAGTGTTGTATAAGTATGATAGATATATGATCCTTATTGTATTAAAATTCTAGATTGAAACAGGCCCCTCGAGCATGGTATGATCGCTTTGCACAGTACATTATGCAAATTTGGTTCGTATGCAGCAAGTGTGATAATTCTCTATTTATTTTTCATCGAAGTAGTAGCATTGCTTATTTATTGCTATATGTGGATGACATTGTGCTTACTGCCTCCTCTGATTTGTTGAAAAATGAGATTATTACATTGCTTAAAATTGAATTTGCTATGACTGACTTGGAAAAGTTGAGCTATTTTTTTGGGATATCAGTGACTCGTTCTGCAGATATTATGTTTTTGTGTCAGTGCAAGTATGCAGAAGAGATAGTGTACATGGCTAAAATGGTGAACTGCAAGATCATGTCCACTCCGGTTGACTCTAAATCAAAACTTAATATTGTTGATGGTGATCCAGTATCCGATCCCACCCTTTACAAAAGTCTTGCAGGTGCACTACAATATCTTACTTTCACCATGCCTGACATTGTGTATGTCGTTCAGCAGGTGTGCTTATTCATGCATGCCCAGAGAGCCTCATTTTACTGCTCTTAAGCATATCATTCGATACGTTAAGGGCACACTTGATGAAGGATTGCACTTATACCCCTCATCACCTACCATATTGTTATCATATATGGATACTGATTGGGCAGGCTATCCGAAAATGTGACGCTCCATCTCCAGCTACTGTGTGTTCTTAGGGGATAACCTCATTTCATGGTCTGCCAAAAGGCAAGCGACCTTCTCATGTTCGAGTGCAGAAGCAGAGTATAGAGGCGTTGCTAATACTATTACTGAGATCTGTTAGTTTCAAAACCTTCTATTGGAACTTCAGTGTCCCTTGCGTAAGGCGTCTTTGGTCTACTATGATAACATATCCGCCATATATTTATCAAATAATCCAGTTCAACATCAGCAAACCAATCACATTGAGATGGATATACACTTTGTTCGTGAGAAGGTTGTTCTCGGTCATGTTAAGGTGTTGCATGCGCCTTCTTCATATCAGTATGCAAATATTTTCACGAAAGGCCTTTGTCGACAGCTCTTCATTGACTTCAGATCCAGTCTTAGCATCCGGCCTCCTCACGCTGCGACTGAGGGGGTGTATTAACGTGTATAATGTGTCCATATATTTAGCCATATTTAGTGTTGTATAATTATGGTAGATATATGAACCCTATTATATTAGAATTCCAGATTGTATCACACTATATATATTTGTATTAATGAGAAAAACTCCACAAGAGATTAATACACTTTTACCATAACATTCTTCTTTGGATATAAGCAGGCCAAAATATAACTACTCATATTCTTCCGTGAAATATCTCATTGCCTAAAACTTTGGGTCAATCCTAGGCTTTTCCATCACCCCCAACACAGAAAACACTCACTACAATAGCTGGCGTCCTCCTTGCTCTCCCATGCTCACTGCCCCACCCTAACAAGCTCCCACCCCCTTCTCTAAGTCTCCCTTGTAAAGACACCCCCACCCACCATAGATGATCTTTATGGATGAATAATTTCGAAGAAAATTGTTCTCCCATGCCACTTTTACTACTTTGTCATTTTGACCGTCCTCATTGTGCCTTAGATGAATTCTCCTCCTTTTATTTTATTTCTTATTTTTTTGTGAATTACGCTAGTTTTGGAGTTTCACTTTGGTTACCGTCAAACTGAACATTTATTTTGATGAATGGTCATGATTTAGCTAGCTGAACAAGAAAAAAAAAGTTTAATCAAGTGAAAAATTTACAATGATATGTGTGAAGGTGTTTATAAACTAGTTTCATGATATACTTAAGAGTAAAAGTTCATCTCACGGCACACCAAATATCTTTGTTTCCTTTTATTGGATATATGGGGTGCTCAGACCAGCTTGCATGCATCTTAACTAATCAACCAATATCTTCTACCACCAACTCAGTTACCAAATAACTCTGTCCGGCATGGTAGTATGATTAGACCAATTCATCTAGTGTACCCTCGGCTCAACTTAGAGCTTTGATCCTCAAAGTTACTCCAATTTTCAACCGCTAAGACATCCCCCTCCACAAATGTTGTATTGCATAAATGACGGGATACTAAGTCAACAATAATAGCAAACATTGTTTGCAGTATCAAAATAATAATAACACACTATCAGATAATTAATCCAATCCAATCCGGCCTACCTAATTATATCATAAGTACCAACTTTCCCTTTAGGGAATTAACTCTTAGGAGAATACTTTTGACAGGTTCAATTACTTTTGGAAGTTAACGACAAGGACTTATAAATTTGGATAGGAGGTTGGTATAATTTTTTAAACACGAGAAATAAATTGCTATTAACAAAAGTAGATACAGGATAAGCGTAATAAACATCAGTCTGTAAATTGCAAATGTCATGCCTCAAGCTTTTATGAGTAACACATGTTGAATAAATACAACCTCGTGTTCATGTATTTGAGGACCATTTAAACTTTTTTTAATTGTTAGGAACATATCCAGTGTAATCACACAAAATGGGATCTGAAGAGAATAGAGTGTACGCAGACCTTATCCCTATCTTGGAGGGTAAATAAGTTGTTTTCGATAGACCCTCAGCTAAAAAATAAATAATTTGATGCACAAAATAATACGATAAACAATCATGACAACATACTATAGAAATCAGGATGATGAAGGAAACAAGATATCCAATTTTCGGAAATGAAATAACCAGAGTGTAAAAGGGGCTGAAATTTATTACAAAAGAAAATGATGACGAAGCAATGGAGCAAATACAAAAATCATTTTTTTTGGTAAAGCAGAGATTATTATTAGATAGATATTTTATCAGAATTGTTTTTCATTGTTTTTTGACAATGGTAATAGTTATTCTATATATCCATAGGTATACTACATCCAAATATGTAGTCCCCTTTAAAAAGTTACATCTTACATCTTGTTTTCTTACGGTATTCTCCTATTACAGTGAATCCAAAACATCAAAAATATCTTCTGTTTGTACTAAAATTACTTGTTTACACCAAAAGTAATAAAGGGTTAAGCAATTCATCTCGAACTTCTATAAACAGTTTTGTATGCTCGCAAAGCACATTTGCTTTCTTTCATTCCACACAGTCCACTATATGCATGATGGGACAATTTTCCATCTTTCCTCCTTTATTGCATTTCCATATCTGATCCAGCTGTTTAAAACTCCTTTAACGCTCCACTTGATCCTCTGACTGATGAACATCTTCCATAGTTGTTCTGTCCATTTGCAATGTAAGAAAAGCTGATTGATTGTCTCATTTTGTTCTCCACATAAGAAGCATCTTAATCATAAGTGGAAACCTCTTTTGCTCAAATTGCCATGAGTTAGCACTGCTTCCTTTTCCAAAAGCCAATTGAAACAATTTACTTTGTATGAAACTTTTGTCTTCCAGATCAGTTTCCAAGACCAATCATCCTCCTGCATACTTGAGGTGTTCAAATCCCTATATGCTGAATTAACTGGAAAAAATTGTGTATGTCCTTCTGCCACTATATTGTGTCTCTTTCTCCTGTCAAGTTGTTGAAAGTGGTCATTGTATTATGTAAAGCTGTTATCCATTCTATCTCCCAATTATTTAGGTTTCTTCTCAGGTTCAGATTTCATCCCTGCCCAATTCACATCTCAGCCACAATTGCTTGTTGCAGTTGACAAATACCATAAAGATCAGGGAACAACTATTTTAGTGTTGTATTCTCAATCTACTTATCATTTCAAAAAGATATTTTTAAATCATTCCCAACCTTACATCTGATTCTTGCTAGCATAATAGGCCACAGGTTCCTGATAGTTGTCCAAACACTACAAATGTATCGTATAGTTACCATATTTGTTGTCCAGTTGTCTTCCATTCCATATTTAGCATTAATGACATCTTTCCAGAATGTGTTGTCATCTGAGGTAAACTTTCATAACCACTTCAACACTAGGCTTTGATTTTGGATCTTCATATCTCTAATGCCCCACTCCTCTTGTCTTCTTGGTAATTGTCAATTCATCCCACTTGATTAGATGTATCTTCTTCTTATCTTCAATGCCTTGCCAGAGAAAATTCCTTCTAAGTCTGTTAATCCTTTTAATCACATTAACAGTCTGTCAATCTTAGAATATTAAATTCCATAGTTCACCTTTAAAATAATTATTTTACCCCTAATGGCTTGTCTCCCTCTTCTTTACTAATCGATTTGGAACCACATGGCTAGTGTAATGATATGGGTGTTGTGATTTCCTTATTTTAACTTAAACTTTGATAATACTAGACTTCGAGTACGATTATGATCCACGCAAGTATTATTGTGCGACTCCCGCTCGACTTTCCAGATAGGTTATGGCTTACCTTATGGTTAGACTTCGGTTAGCGAAGTGTATATGTAGTTAGATTCTATTGGAGAAATCATGTAAGCCCTTAAGTATGGAGTTGTGATGCAATACTTAGGTCATTTATTGTGACTAAGTATGATTTGATGCTTCTTATGATTATCAGACTTATATGATATACCATGTTATATTGTGATATAGTTGTATCTCACCTACATTGGCATGCTCATGTATAAGGAAGAAAGTTGATGTGATACCGATATTATGATAAATGTCCTTGTGTGGCACGACTGGGAATTGATATGATATACCTGATATTATCATTGTATTGCATATACTCTCATTTCATGATATATTGATTGTGATCTTGCTATTGGCGTAACAGTGATAAATGAGAAGGGGAGTATTTATGATTCATATGACATTACTATATCGTGTAGCCATCTCTATGCTGAGTGATACAGAGTGGCTAGCGGGGAGTTTAGGTGGAAGAGTCATTCTAGGCTGTGTGATACGGAATGACTGGTACATAGATGTCGCGGATCCCCCATGGGTCATGACTGCTAGGACGATGATTTATACCGTCCGGAGTATGTATGTGCAGATTGATTATGTGTCCACTGCATTGCATTGCACATGCATATTTATTCATTATTCATTCGTATATTTGGATCCTAACTTGACTTGTTATACTTGGTTGGTTATTATTAGATTGTGATATTACTTGTACTTGAATGTGACCATGTCTATCCTTCAGTTTCTTTCTTATATATATGTTAGCTAACTGTTGTCGACCTATGATACCTACAAGTACATAGTGTTTGTATTGATACTACTCTTGCTACACCATTTTCAGGGTGTAGAGTTGTCACATGAACTTCAGCGAGGTTCGGATAGCCTTCTGCTTTCTGCTCTCCTTATTAGTGCCAACTCCGCTAGGTATAGGGAGGGAATCTTCTACAATTCAAGGATCTCATGGAGTTCATCTAGATTTTCTGTTTAATTCTCTTTCTAAATAGAAGTGTATTCAGATTGTAGTTGTAACCGTCATTCAAGTTGTATACTTAGAAGCTCTTATACTATTCAGACCATGTCCTTTGGGTAGTTGTTGTATTCCACATTATCAGATATCTATATTCTTTGATTTCTATTGTTCTTCTTATTTATGTATGTTGTTGGTGAATCTTTAAAGGACGGGTTCACCTACTGAGGTGGGAAATTATATGTGCCCGCATGACTTAGTAATTTGGGTCGTGACAAATTGGTATCAGAGCGCTAGATTATCCGATCTATAAGTACAAGAGCATGTCTAGTAGAGTCTTGTAAATGGGTACGATGAGCTTCGTACTTATTTGTGAGAGGCTATGGGACATTTAGGAAACTGCAAATTCTTTCATTCTTTCGTGCTACATCATTCAAATTGGTATCTGAATTCCCTTGTCTTAATCACCCACGGAAGGTAGGGACTCATCCTTAAATTCGTATGCGAATGGTTTTTCTATGATATATTGCAGTATGGTATGAGATGTATTATTCTGATTCAAACGTGTAACCAAGTTCAGTTCCAGCAATAACTTGAGGATTCAGTTGTGTGGGGTCGTAGTTAGACTCGTTTATTATGGGGGTTCCCTTGAAAATTGAAAGAAATTGTACAGATGGTCACATGATCTCCATGTTTTCAGTGTTGGGTTGCTCGAAAGTGGCAAAAGTGCAATTGTGGCTTAATAAGAGTGATTTGTTCGATGATATGATTGGTTTGGGAAGAGTTTCAACATCGTCAAGGTATTATGATGGTTTGCGTGGCACGGGTGTACCGATGACAAGTCTATGATTCATCAGTGACAGGGTATTAGATGTCGACATGCAAGGATGAGTATATGTTCGGTAAGGATCATCAGGTTTGACAAAAGTATAGTGACCATGTGTAATAAAGAAGAGCAGTTGAGAATAAGGAAATTAAGGATGATTTTGTGGGAAATGTACAGCGAAGTAAGATTTCTTAGGGTATTTTGGTAAGAGTACTTTTGTGTTAATAGGACGGAGGCGTAAGGAAGACGATTTGGATAGATCAATTTTCGATGTTAGGAAGGGAAAAAATTGGTATCTGACGTGTTTGATAGAATAAGGTTGCAATTGGTACGAGAGTGGATTTTGTCTTCAGTCGTGAAAAGTTAAGTTGGACTTCGACGTGACTACATGGTAGTGGTTTGTGGGTTCTTTCAGGAAAGTGATTATCTGTTTTAGATTGGAAAACAATGCTACTTGTGACGAGTGGAGACTTAAAATGTTGGGCATCTATGGTACTTGTTCTTCAATATAGGGTGTATTCACCAGATCTTCATTTTTAGAGGAATGGTAAGGATATCGTGGAATCAAGAACTAGTTGAATTGAGAGTTATTTTGCGGTCATGCATGATGGAGTACACATAAGTGTTCAGTGTTGAGTAGGTATGCTAGGTTATGATGTGGGCCATTGGGAGTCAGTGGCAGACTAGTAAGAATGACTCTAGTGTTGGGCAAGTGCGAAGTTTTGGTACTCAAGGAGCTATCAAGTGCTACATCTAATATTGGATTAGTGTTGAGGGCCTCGTATCTATTGTGTAAGTTTCGGCTAGTTCCTGCTACTATTGGTGTACTATTCAGTTGAGTTGATCGGATGAAAGAGATAATTGCATGAATGGTTAAAGGTGTTCTGGTTCGACAATTAGGACCTTCGAATGGGTAAATCAATGATGAGGTTTGAATTAATTTGAGTTGTAGAGAATATTTTAGAATTAGAGGACGTTAGTAGGACTGTGTATGTGAAACGTTGGATTTAGAAAGTATTCAGTTTTATAGATGAGTGACTTCAAGAAATGGTTAGACAATGGCGATGATTTTGAATTGATTGGAGTTGGGGAATTGAATAGTCAAGAAAAGTGTGGTTGATCGAGAATCGATAAAAACAAGGTACGTCTTCGGGATTACTTTAGTCATTATGGGTTGTGGTGTTGGTGTCTTGCTTATTTCAGACGAGGCGTGATTGTTGAGTATGATTAATGAAGGGAGTCCACAGGAATGGACTAAGTGATATGACGAAGTTCGGTGTGGGTTCATGATCAGTGACTAGTGAGAATCAAATTTCAGGTAACCGACATGTTAAGGCTTATAGAATCAGCTTGTGTGGTGCACTGTAGGAAAGTTTTGTATCACTATTCAGTGGATGAATTAGTGTGGTTTAAGGGAAATGAATTGTGTAAATCTCTATTATGTGGAGGCTAGAGTTATATTTTCGAGATGAGACTGTATCCGTAGTAATGCATTATGTTACAAGTAATGTTGACTAGACAACTTGGGTGAGCACTTTTCGATATTAAGGACTTGGGAGTAGTTGCGTGAGATTTAGAGCAGTAGTTGTAAGATTTGATACTTTCGGAATTATTATGGGCATATCGAGGTGTTACAATGAGAGATTCGATGGTTAAAGGGGTATTATATGAGGCTACAGGTTTTGCGTTGAAAAGTTTGGGGTTGTATCAGATTTGTGTATCGGGTAGAAGTTGAGAAACGTGATGATTGTAATCATAAGGTATAGTTCTTCGATACTAAATTGACAACTTGGATATGACTCAACTTTTGGAGTTGTATGTGACTGACATGATTGATTATGTATGAGGAAGAGATTAGAATTGGCCACCACACATGTGTGGTAGGACTATGATTGGTTTCGGAAAGTTGGAGTCAATTCGAGTAACTATTGGTAGTATTCAGGGGTTGTGTATTCATTTCGAGTCAGAATTGTTCAAATAGAGTTTGATATACTATGTTTATATTTCCAGATGGACTTATGGGTTCCCAGTAAATCACATCACAGATTCGGTGAGTTTCAGTCCAAATTTGAGGTATGACAGGTTTACCGAGCATTGTCAGGGTTTGCGAGTGGACTGATGATATTTTACCGAGGACAGCTACTCAGACAGATATAATGGGTTACATCGGTACTTGTTAATGATTTAAGGAGGTACTATGGTTGCGAGTGGTCTTTAGAGTGATCAGTTGGTTTCCTACAGACTTGGCTCTGTGGAGTATTCAGTGGTATGCTTCATGTATTGTGGTTTGAAGGTTTAAGAAGACTTAGAACTAGCGAAATCAGCTATGAGTAACACCAGTTTGATGGAATTGCTTAGATTTGCTTCGATAAAGCAAGAATTCTTTTCTAGCAAGAGTATGTCATGGTTTCACACTTATGTTTATGCGTCTCTAAGAAATCGTGGTGCGAAGGACGGCTGTAGAAGGGTGAAAGAAAGGTTAGAGGAATCAAAATATTTTACCATTTCAGAGTGGGCTATGATTGTGTCTATATCTAAAGGTTTATGTTGCTTTGAGGAATGTTCGTGGGTCCTATCGATAGCGTTCAGAGGTATGATTATATCGAATCAAATTATTGCAACAAAAGTAGTCTTATATTTGGGAATCGGTGGTGATAGAAATCCGAGTATGAAAATATAGAAATGGGGCCTTTTAGCCAAGTTAGAGAAAGTTTTGACTAATAAGGTGCACGAGTAGTGATTTGACGTACTTCGTGCCGTGGAGGCTTCCGTGCTGTTATATTAAGGATTCCTTGATTACCGTAAGCTTTTGTACTCTCTTTCTGCGTTGGAGGACAAACGATTATTTAATTGGTATCTGATGTAATGACTGACTTGGTCAGTATTGCGTTTTTGACCCATTTACCCTCGTTAACCCTTCCTCGAGTCCTGTTAGTATGATTTTGACCTACGAGGATGGGTGACACAGTTCCCGATGTAGTCCAGAGTGTTTCATGATGACTTATGCAAAGTAGAGCCTTAAGTGAAAAACATTGACCAATAGTTGAATTTTGGGTAAACATGTCTTTTTCGTTGGTTCGGTTCTCGAGACCCTTAAGAGTGTTCTTGACCATTAGTTGGGAAGTTAGTTTAGGTCGTGGGGGGTTTGACCCGAAGAATTAGACCTCCAATGGAAATTCCGAGTCCACGAATAAGTCCATAGCGTACTTTTACACATGTGTACATATCTGATTTGTGTCGGGGAAGTCTTGGGTGATTATCAGATTCCAAGTTGAAATTTTGCATAAGACTTGATTTTTTTGTTGCTGGTGTACTCGTTGGGGTGAGCTTTAGTGCGCCTCAGCGGATGAAGTCCGCCGCAGCGAACGACGATCTGCTGCGATAAGTTTTTTGAGTTTTTGCAAAAGACTGCAAGTGCGGAGAGGGTCTTCAGGCGCGGGTCCACTGTAGCGGATACCTGGAATTTCCAGAATCATGAAAGTGTCTTTAAAACCCTAACTTCCCCTCATTTCAAAAACACACTTCCCAAACACCATTAGGGCGACTTCCAAGCTTTTTTAAGAGATTTCTTCTTGAGGTAACATTCCTTTACCTTGTATTACCTTTACTTACCTTCATTATGTTAATTTAATTGTGGTCTTGACCTACAAACTAATTGGGGAAGAAGAGTTCAACCAAATTAGGGTGTATGAAATTGTTAAGCTTAAATGCGTGAATTGATTAGTGGGTTTTGTTAATCTAAGCATGGTGAATCATTATTTGGTACTTGTTAAGTCTAAATCTTTCCATTAATGTTGTTAGATTTGAATATTGAAAACTAGGGTTCATACCCAAATTTGGGTTTTTTTGCTTATAAGGTGAAATTAGACTAATTTTAAGTTGATTTAGTAATTATTGGGTATTATTGGACTCCTAAAATATTAAATTTGATAGTTTACCTTTAAAATGATCGTTTTACCCCTAATGGCTCATTTCCTTCTTCTTTACTAATCGATTTGGAACCATAGGACAAGTGTAATGATATGGGTGCTGTGAATTCCTTATTCTAACTTAGACTTCGGGTACGATCGTGATCTGCTGAAAGGCAAGGAGCAAGTGTAATTGTGTGACTCCCGCTCGACTTTCCAGGTAGGTTATGGCTTACCTTCTAGTTAGACTTCGGTTAGCGAAGCGTATGTGTAGTTACATCCTGTTGGAGAAAGCATGTAAGCCTTCATGTATGGATTTGGGATGGAATACTTAGATCGATTACTGTGACTAAGTATGATTTGAAGCTTCTTATGGTTATCATACTTATATGATATACCATGTTATATTATGATGTAGTTGTATCTCACCTATCTTGGAATGCTCATGTATAAGGAAGGAAATTGATGTGATACCGATATTATGATAAATGTCCTTGTGTGGCACGGCTGAGAATTGATAAGATATACGTGATATTATCATTGCATATACTCTCATTTCATGATATATTGATTGTGATCTTGCTATTTGGCGTGACAGTGATAAATGAGAGAGAAGTATTTATGATTCATATGACATTACTATACCGCGTAGCTATCTCTATGTTGAGTGATACGGAGTGGCTAGCAGGGAGTTTGGGTGGAAGAGTCATTCTAGGCTGTGTGATACGGAATAACTGGTACATGGACGTTGCGGGTTCCCCATGGGTCATGACTGCTGGGATCATGATTTATACCGCCCGGAGCATGTATGTGTGGATTGATCATGTGGCCACTGCATTGCATTGCACATGCATATTTATTCATCATTCATTCATATATTTGGATCCTAACTTGATTGGTTATTCTTAGACTGTGATATTACGTGTACTTGAATGTGAGCATGTTTATCCTTCAGTTTCTTTCTTATATATATATTAGCTAACTGTTGTCGGCCTATGATACCTACCAGTACATAGTGTTTGTACTGATACTACTCTTGCTACACTATTTTAGGGGTGTAGAGTTGTCGCATGAACTTCAGCGAGGTTCAGATATCCTTCAAGGATCTCATGGAGATCATCTAGATTTTCTGTTTAATTCTCTTTCTAAGCAGAAGTATATTCAGGTTGTAGTTGTTACCTTCATTCAAGTTATATACTTAGAAGCTCTTATACTATTCAGACTAGATCCTTTGGGTAGTTGTTGTATTCCGCATTATCAGATATCTATGTTTTTAGACTTCTATTGCTCTTCTTATTTATGTATGTTGTTGGTGAATCTTTTAGGGACGGGTTCACCTACCGAGGTGGAAAATCATAGGTGATCGCATGACTTAGTAATTTGGGTCGTGACATTTCCCCTAATTGAGAATCATACTTAGGATAGAATTTTAACTAATACACAATAATTAATGGGCGGAAAGTTACCTTAAGTGATGAATCCCCTTGAATCTTCAAGAATATCTGCTGCCCAAGCTCCAATACCAAGAGAAATGTTTTAGGGAATGAGAAATAATTCTAGGTCATAACACTTATAATCTGTACAGTAATCCCGCTCCGGCGGTATCGATTTTGCTGGAGTGGACGAAAAACCCATCGCTGAGGCGAGGTCACTTAAAATCCCAAACCTCCACTGGGGGGAAGGAAACTCCATAGAGGCACACCCGCCTCTGCGAGGAACTCGCCCGCCGAGGTGGACCCTTGACTCATGGTCAAATCTCGCTTCTATAAAGCGGACGCGCGGAAGCGGATGCAAGGGCGCTGGGGCGAACATCAGACACCAGCAATAGCCAAAACCAACCAACTCCCCGTCAAATATATGAAACACTCTCAGGATCTCCTGGATACAAACCAAACATGCATTCGTATCAAAAAATACATTTCAGACCTGCTCGCGCACTCAAAATTCTCAGAAAAGGTCTCGAAGGCTCGGATTTGACCAAGGTCAACGCTTAAGTTCTAGTTTTACAATTTCATAACCACGCCCTCAAAACGCACTGGTTGCCTCGAGAATAGAATCAAAAGGCTCGACTAAGTCATAAATATCATTTCGGGTCTAATGGAATCGACAAAACCACGAAAAGAATGCGTTTACCTAAAAGTCAACTATGAATCAAATCACCCTCTATTAACTTAGGAATTTCTAAACTTCTCAAAATAGATCCTAAATCTATCTGATTCCATTGGGAACCGCACCACACATTCTCGCAAGTCATAAACACCGAGTTAAAGCTACGAAAAGAGTATTCTTGAAAAAATAAGTTCAAATTTAGACTCAAAACAAAGCTTTTAGTCTAATTAGGTTATTTATGAAATTATTCGGTCATTTTCTAAATTTAAAACATGACCAAATTTAATTTTAAATTACAATGAATGTGGTCCATTCTCATTTTATTTCAAGTTGTTTTAATTGAGCCCATACCGATTTGGCCCAGGCCCAATGTCAAATCGTCAAAGGCAAAGGAGAAAGACCAAATGCCCACTTTTGTTCTTTCTCTTCCAGGGGTTACAAAAATCCTAAGCGCCGCTGACTACTCTCTCTTTTTCATATTGCCGTTAATGGCTAATTGCCAGAGTACGTTGCTTTCTCTGTATTCCTACTTGGATAGAAGGGGAAAAGGCATTAAATGCCTTCGTCCCTTACCCATACACATACCGTCGGTATACCCCTTGTGAGGTCGCCCATCTCTGTCTTTCTTGCTACTTTTTCTGCTAGCAATTAATGCTCTTGCCCGTTTTACAATTCAAATCTCTCAATTTCATTGGTTGAGAACCCATTTGGATGGAAAATTTCTCCCCAAAAGGGAGTTCTCCTACATCGATTTGATAGGTCTCAACTAGGGTTTGATAAATCCCATAAATACAGACTTATCTTCTACATTTTAAGGGTCCGAAACTTGATTCTTGACTTTTACATTAATTAAGAGTTGAATCTAGTTACGTTTCGAGCAATTAGGCTTAAGTTGGGATACAAGCCCTTCGGCAGAACCCAGAGTTAGTTTAATTGGTCGTTCACCATTAAAACCCTTTTTTATTTATCGTGTGATTGCGAGTGTCGGAGATCGTCAGAGTGAAGATTCAAGCCACCTTCGACCTTTCGACTACCTCCACACAAGGTAAATTTAGTTCCTTTTAAATTTCTTGCCATTTAATTTATACTGTATAGTCTATACAATATGATTATGTGTTTGTTAAATATATTTAGCTTAGTTTAATTGTTATTTAGTCCTGTTAGTTTAATTTAAAGCATGTTAAATGTTATTTGAGCCTGCTAAGTGAGTTATTAGGTTAATATATGATTCTTTATGTTATACCTCGTATTTTTGTGTGTCATCACTATCGTAATGTGTCCACAGGCTCAGAGATGGTAAGACCCCTCCATGAGGTTTATGAAGGGTTCTGCGGGCCACAGAACAGACCGCATAATGGAGGCGGTGACTGACTTTTTGAGCTATTTATTCGGTGGCCTCGTCTATTTCCACCATTTTCTCGACCAAACTAACTCTAAACACCTCTAAACGCTCTCTAAAATAGTTCTCCATGGTTCCTAAGTGATTAAAAATCCTAACCAACTACTTCCTCATTAAAAGTATTGAAGATGATAAGAAAGTCTCTTGGGTGAAGTTGTTGCTAAGAAAGTCTCTTGGGTGAAGTTGTTGCTAAGTTGTGGGCTGTTTCAAGCTTGAAGGTGATTGTTTCATATTCTCTTCTAACTGTTTAAGGTATGTTGTCCCTTCCTATAATGGATTTGGACATGTCTAAGTCCTGGATAAGTTTATGGATATGAAAGAATACAAGATAACAATCGTATGAGTTGTAGGATTGATTGAACTGTTATTGTGTTGTTTGGGACTATTTATCTGAAGTTATGAAGGTGATATGGAGTTGTTAAGATGTTGGTTGTGCTGGATATAGAAGAAAATAGTTGAAGAAGTTATTGTATTTAAATATGTTTAGGTTGCCTTGCAGAAAAGTATATAATTCTTGTGCACGTATGATGTTCGACAAAAGGTTTCGATGAGACATTCTTATGGCTTAAGATTTTGTTATTGATATCAATCCCTCATTTAATGTAGGCAATCGTTCGTATCACGTGCGAGCATAGTCAGCTTCATCGACGAGGTATGTAAGGCTAACTCTTCCTTCTTTTGGCATGATATGTATGTAAATGAACGCGAACAAAACGTCTGTCCAAAAGTACTCTACTCTTAAAATCTAGAAAGTGTCCCTGTGCTTCCTTCAAATAAAGAAGTTTGTTGACTCATGTATAACTTGATTTATTGACTCAAAATGAAAGAGGTGTTGATAACCGTAGCGACAATAACCATAGTCAGAGGATAACAACTATAGGTCACTCTGACTCTGTTTATAATATCCTCTGCAGTCTGTCTTGTATTGCGTTTATATATACATATCTATTTTATTACACTGCGCCACACTATATTCGGCCAGGCAGGCACGTAGATGTGCACCTAGTTATATTTCTTTCATTACCGAGTCATGTCTTAGACGACCGGGTAGGCACATAGCTATGCATACTACTAATTAGTTGGGCAGTTTATTATGAGCTTACCCCACAGAGGGATTTGATACAGATAGTATACTATATGGACCATAGAGTGGCCCGATTTCACTTGCATATATATATTCATGGTTATATCAGTTGTACACCCTCAACGCCCTTTCTGAGTTTCAGGTTGACTTTGGTACTCTTCTCTTGTATTGCATTCTTTACTTATATGATTTACTTGCCTTACATAATCAATACATATTTCGTACTGATATACCCTTTTAGGGTGCTGTGTTTCATGTCCTTCAGGTACAATTATATAGACCGACCTGCCTCCACAGTAGGATATCTGCTTCAGCTATTGGTTGTCGCACTCCACTCCTCCGGAGTCACCCTACAGAGTCGGTACGCATCATGGCATGCGTATGTGGTTGTGTTGGGTATGTTGGGGCCCTATCCCGATATGATTGTGCATATAGTATTCCTGAAGGCTTGCAGGCTAGAGATTGTTGTGCATATGGTTTGTGTGGCCTTGTCGGCCATTGTCAGTTGTTGATAGACTAATGATGACCTTGTCGGCCTTAGATTATGTACATATGATGTGTTGGGCTTTTTTGCGTACAAGTTTATGTTACTTTCCATTTACTGTTGCTATCTGGATGCCTTGTTGGCCCCAGTTTCGAATAATTGCATCTAGGTGCTATAATTGGTTCGCTCAGGCCTTAGGGTGCCGGATGTCGGCCACACCCCCAAGGTTGGGGTATGAAAAACTTAGTATCAGATTAGGTATGTCTGTCACACCTCAACTTTGGGGGGGGGGGGGGGGTATGGCCGGCACCCGGCGCCCTAAGGCCAAAGCATACCGATCCTGATACCTGAGAGATATACAATAACTCATGGGCCAACGAGGTCGCTGACACATACTTAACTGAATAAGGATATAGCCACCCGCACTCGGTAAAGGCCCAAACCATACATTTCTATAACAAGGTTGACAAGGCCGACATAATCATAATAAGTCTACTGAAGAGGCCGACACACACGACTACCATATATAACACATTGTCTACAAGCATCTAATGAGTATAGTGTCAACAATTGATCGGGACAGGGCCCCACCATACCCAACTATATCCATATATATATATATGACATACCTATCATCTTACTATACAACTCCGAAAGAATGGAGTGTGACAACCTCCAACTGAGTTGAGTCCTATTGTGAGGGAATAATCTGCATCCATGTCTGTACATGTGGGCATGAAATGCAGTGTCCCCAGAAAGGGACATCAGTACGAAAGATGTACTGAATATGTAAGACAGATAACCAGTATAGATAGAAGACATATCATAAGAGATAAAGGTACAAAAGTCAACCTAAAACTCATAACAAGCCTCTGTGGGCCTACCTGACATAATTATGAAAATGTATGCATATCTATAAAAATCAAGCCGCTCAGTGGGGCCATATAATTCAATATCCAGCCTCATTGTGGGGCAAATCATATCATAATGCATATATATCATACTTGGCCTCGATGAAGACTCGGTCGTACCCGTCCCAAATATGGGACTTGGTAATATCAAAACCAACTGCAGCTGGGTGCACATCTACGTGCCTTACCAGGCCGACTATAATGCAGATTGGTATGAAAATAGTTACATATATATAAGTGCAATGCAAAACAAACTCTAAAGGGCCTTATGAAATCAATCGGAGTGACTCGAGGTTGTTATCTTTCGATTATTATTATGTAATGGTGTATGTATCACTTACTGAGAGTCATTAACGTTATAAGAAAATATAAGGTTCAAGAGACTATCAAGTCAAGAAAATGCTTTCGAAGAAGAACAACAAGAGTTATGAATTGTAACAATACGGTATGAAAGTAATCATGCTTTAAATTTAAGAGTAGAATTTCTTTTGAAGGGTCGTCGTTATGGTTATACTTATTCGTCGATCATGCCAAGAGAATAAAAGAGTATGCCTTAACATACCCGATTCTTGTCGCTACAATCGTTCTATAAGTCCTCGCTCATCTTACGGGTGATTATCTATATCACATAATAAGTTGACATCAATATCGAATTCAAATTCCATAGAGAAACTTTGTTTTGGCACTTCTTGATAATCTGGAACACCTCGGGTTCTTAGACTTCTTTACAATGGGTTCTTACGTAATTACTTATATGGTTTCTGAACAAGATTTCATAGACTCCGTAAGAAACTTGAACCTAGGCTCTAATACCAAGTTTTGTAACGCCCTAAACTATGGCCTGAGTGAAACACGACACTCGATGCCTCATTGCATGTGACCGAGCAAACCACATGGCTCGCTGAATCAACATGAGCATCAAAACATGCAATAGTAGTGATTTAAAACATGTAAAACATAATACTGAAAATATGATTGCGGAATAATATGAAAACATAACAAGTATGAATATTGAACATCTTACATGCCATGCTAAACTAGTCTATGAAATCTCTGAACATGAGTCTGACTGCAAAAATGTTTTACTAGAACAAGGCCCTGCATACCTCTGTTGTAAAGTATAACATGACAATAAATAAACTGACACCTCGAATGAAAATGGGCTCACATATAGCTGATACTTATGAAATCCTAATGAGCAGATCCGTTGTCCTGAAACTCAGTACCTGCACCGTGAAGTGCAGGCCCCGGGCAAAAAGGGACGTAAGTATATTTGAATTGTACTGTATGCAAAACAAGTGAGAGAATAAGCAGACTCATGAAATAATAGGAACATGAAACTGAAACTGTAACTTGAGCATGTATAACATCTGACATGAATATAATATAATACATGATAAATTAATTTAAGTGGGAGAACGTTAGTATACCGACATGAAATCACCACGCTGGAACGTGACATCTGATCTCTATTCGATCAGCTAAGACATCTCGTACCTTACCGGGATACGAGACATGAACATGACATGAATGGATCCAATAACCCGCAATGGGTAATATAAAGGAATCGTCATAAATGGGAGGAGCGATCCTTATCCTACGTTAGCATACATAGTTTCAGGTATTAAACCTTATCGGTAATCTATGCAACTCCTAAAATATGAACATGAATATACTTGACTTGGAAGCCCATGAATTTTATGAATATAACTTGTTAACATGATTTGTAAATGTAATTTAACATGAATATAAATACATAATATGTCTTGTGTGAAAACATGTATAATTTTGTGGATTGAGTAATAATGATTCATGACTTGTATTTAAGAACTCATGAAATTCAAAACATGTGTTTATGAATTACGGACATGTTCATGACAATCATAATGACATATCATGAATACAATTAACGAAAACATGATATAAGCATAGTATATAGGGTCATCATGAATTGGAGCAAAACCAGTCTGAGAAAATCATGTTTCATGGATTAAAAGTGGCAATAGGAAGAATAATGATGTTCTCACACGTGGATAGAAGCTCTACATACCTTAATCACTCTAAAACTTGTAATAAAGGTCTGAACTTTGAAGAAGAAACCCAAAAGCCGGAGCTTAATTCCTTGAGGTGGGTTTTCTTGAAAGCCCTATGTTAGAAACAATAAATTTCTACTTAGAATTCATGTGTATATGTTGGAATCCACTTACAATACTTGGAATAGGCTTACCTTGGTGTATGAGAGTGATGGAAAGAGAGAACCTTCGTGCTAGGGCTCGTAAAGGATGAAAAACTGATTTTTAGAACTGATTTCGCAAATATATATTGTTCAGCCGTCGGGGGTTATACGGTCGGATTGTACGATCCGTACAATTTCTACGGTGAGGAGTACGGGCTGTACATAATTGTACAGTCCGTGTAATGTGGCCGTCATCGGATGGTAAATTTTAATGAGCATCAAAAGTCTGGGGTCTTCCTACGGTCAAAACGTACGGTCCGTATAATTTTATACGGGGTCTGTATAAGCCATCGTATTTCATTGATTTTTCGACGGTCTTTGTATGGTACAATTCTACGATTCGTATAACTTTGTACGGCCCGTAGAAGCCTGACGTAAAACATAGATTACTGAACTGAAAGTGATTTTGATTTTTATACTTCCCGTCTTGGTTTTCTAAACTCCTGAATCATGAACCAGACTTAGTTTGAAGGTATTAGGTGTTACATTGAATTATTTGAACAATGTGATGATGCACTAGTATACTAATGGTACTTATAATTTAACCCCACATGGTTCTTATTCTATGAATAGTAGTTATCATGCTATGTTGGGCACATTGCAAAGATTGCCAGTAACAGACTTGGTATGGAACTCAATCATGTTGCCTAGGCACTGGGTGTTGGTCTAATTGGCTTATCAAGATAGATTGCTCTACAAAGGAAAGGTTGCATAGACTGAGCATCCCAATTGAGGATAATACTACTTGTTTATGTGAATGTGAAGTAGTAGTTGAAACTCACAAGCATCTGTTTGCAGAATGTCCATGGTTGTCAAATGTGAAAAAAGCCATATATTTTCTTTGTTCCACTTTAGTTGATATTATTTTTATTAATTTATTTTAAATAAATGACATATCTATATTTTTAATAAAAAACCCTTATAATTAAATAAACTTATTTTAAAAAATGTCATAACTATATAAATATTATTTAAATTTTTTAATTTGTTACTTAAAAAGTAACATCAAATCAAAGTATGGAACAAATTACTCCTCATCTTTTACAGTACCGGTTTAATGCTCTGCTTTGGGCAAGGAACAAAAAGGCTGTCATAGACCGCGAAGCACACAATCACTACAGATCAAATCGTCGTTCTATTTTCCGGTGATCGGAGATCGTAAGGATGTTTAATTTCTTAAAAGGCGTCGTCAGTGGATCTGGAACAGGTCTTAAAGATCTGCCATATAATATTGGTGAACCTTATTCTTCTGCTTGGGGCTCTTGGATACACTACCGTGGTACCTCAAAGGTTTTCCATCTCTCTCTCTATAAATACACAAATAAAAATTTTGGTAGTAGCGTTTTTGTTTTTAATTTCGTATAAAATAAGATGCGTGTTATTCATGCGTAGTGTAGTGTTAGTGTTTTGGATAGGGAATTTAACGTAACACTTTTGTATATTGTCTCTGTTGCTCGTATATTTATATATATTAATACTACACTAGATCGTGTGATGAGGACTTGTACAGGAACTATTAGTGTTTTGGATTGGAAATATAGCGTAACAGGTTTGGATATTGTTGCGGTTTCGCTTATTGTTGATAGTGTGTGTGTATATATATATATGTATAAGATCGTGTGATGAGGACTTGTAAAGGCACTATTAGTGTTTCAGTTTAGCATAACAGTTTTGGATATTGTCGCAGTTTTGCTATATATATATATATATATATATAAGATCATGTGATGAGGACTTATCATTAAAAATTGCTGCTATCATTTATGTTTTTAATTTTCGATGATAAAATGTGTTGTTCGTGCTTAGTGTTAGTGTTTTGGATTAGTAATTTAACATAACATTTTTGGCTATTGGTCGTATTTTTTGTAGTACTAGTATTTTTATATAGTACTGACTACATTAGATCGTGTGATGAGGACTTGTAAAGGTACTATTAGTGTTTCGGATTGGGAAATTAGCATAGCAGTTTTGCTTAATGTCTTGTTGATAGTATATTTATATATATTAGATCGTGTGATTAGGACTTGTGAAGGCACTGCGATTTAAAATTTACATTGTAAGAGATCTTTTTCTCTTGAGCCGAGGGTCTATCGGAAACATCCTCTCTACCTCCCAAGGTAGGGGTAAGGTCTGCGTACACTCTGTCCTCCCCAGACCCCACTTGTGGGATTACACTAGGTATGGTGTTGTTGTATTGTAAGAGATCTTCTAGATAGTACATGGAAGCTTACTTGCTCAATCTTTTCCCAATAGTCACTTCAATAGTTCGATACACAAACAAACATGATTGACGTACAGACGTAGTATTGATCTGTTTTCTGCTCCAAGTTGAAGATTTGCTAGCATTTCTGTTTTAATTTTGTATGATAAAATGAGTTGTCCATACGCAGTGTTAGTGTTTTGGATCTCAGTTGCGCTTATTTTTTATAGTAGTATTTTTGTATATTACTACATCAGATCGTGTAATGAGGACTTGTAAAGGCACTATTAGTGTTTCAGATTGGGAATATAGCATGACACTTTGGGATATTGTCTTAGTTGCGCTTAATGTTGATAGTATATTTATATATTAGATCATGTGATGAGGATTTTTGAAGGCACTGCGATTTAAATTTTACATTGTTAGAGATATTCCAGATAGTAAGCTTACCTGTTCGATCTTTTCTCAATAGTCACTTCAGTAGTTCGATGCACAAACAAAAATGGCTGACGTAGTATTGATCTCTTTTCTGCTCCAAGTTGAAAAACTTTCTAGCATTTCTGTTTTTAAATTTCGTACGATAAAGTGTGTTGTCCATGCACAGTTTTAGTGTTTTGGATTGGGAATTTAGCATAACACATTTGGATAGCGTCTCAGTTGCGCTAATTATTGATATTATCTTTATATATTAGATCGTGTGATGAAGATTTGTGAAGGCACTGTTAGTGTTTCGGATTGCGAATTTAGTATAACTTTTTTTGTATATTGTCTCAGTTGTGCTAATTGTTGATAGTATCTTTAAATATTGGATCGTGTGATAAGGTCTTGTGAAGGCACTGGGATTTAAAATTTACATTGTAAGGGATCTACAGATAGTACATGAAGGCTTACTTGGTTCAATTATTTCTCAATCGCCACTTCAGTAGTTCTTAGAGATAATTCTACCCTTATAAAAAGAAAGTAGGTCTTAAAGATAATTCTATGGTTCCAGGAATCTAGAGAGTTTGAAAAGAGTGTCAATGCGTGCTTTATAGCAATCATTCTGCAAGAAGAATGGAGTAGCAATATAAATGATTAAGACCCATGATTTTACAATAAAAAAATGATTAGAACTCATTAATCTAGTGGGAAAAGCAACAAGAGAATTGTTGATGTGCTTTATCATAGACGAAAGAAGGTAATAAATTAGATTGTGTTAACTCATCAGAATGCATCTGCGGAAGAAAGACATATTTAGATGTTGACACAATGGCCCATGAGTTTGGTGGGTTCAGGAAGAAAGTAAGGGAAACCAGGATACTAGCCGGACATTGAAGAAGCTTATGATATCATCTGAGCTGAGAAGTTTTACATGTTGTAACAATGAAGATAGGTGTTGGGGATAGGTGGAGGAGGTACATAATATTGATGGCAAAATTCTCTATATATAGAAATGAGAGTCATTTTGGGAGTAGTAGCAGAACACTTTTTGAAGTGTTTTACAGCCAGTAATGGCCAGGATAATGACAAGCCCCACACTTACTATTTGTAAATGATAATTCAGTGTTTTCTTTATGCAAATGAATCTCAATTAACAAATCTGAGCAAGTGCTACTGTGGTTCCAAGCAGTTTGCGGAAATCAATTTAAAAAGTGTGAAATTATTCAGGTGCGAGAAATGCACAACTTCAAACATAGAACAACTGTTAAATTGCAGTAGGACGCTTCCTATGACTTAGCGAGGCCTGCTGCTAGGCGTGTCATATAAAAGTTGCATAGATGAAGCACTTCTAAGTACAAATATTCTCAATTCCTTGATTCCCTTATGGCCCATTTCATGCTTTTCATAAATTTCCTATCATAATATATTTGGATGATCTTGTTCTGTTTACTCAATATTCCTAAGTAAGTTATTAAGTGTATATTTCTCTGGAACAAATAGAGCAATAACTGCCCTAGTTCCATTCAGAAGTGAGATTACAGAAAACGAACAAAAAGAGAATAAAATACCATGAGATATGAATAGGAAGCAAGGGTGGATGTTGTTTATGCAGACAGTAGAATCCTTGCCATTGAGCCACAAAATAATATTCCACATAACGGGATTGTGACTGTAACTTGCGAGATTCCATATGCTTAAACATTATAAATCAATGAACTGTAATCATACAGTTATTTAATGTAGACGTTTAGCACCAGCTATGTGCTATTTTGGCGTAATTTTCAGATTTCTAGTATGCAATTTAGTTGGTTCACGTTATGCAATTCATTTTTGTTTCTCTCTTCAAACAGGATGATGGGACTCCTGTGTCAATATTTTCTCTCTCAGGAAATAGCACAAATGATGGACATCTAGCTGCCGGTCGGAATGGAGTCAAGAGACTTCGTACGGTAAGCTAATTATTGTTTGTAAATTATGAATTCATTGACACTTCACCTTACTGTATAATTAGAGTATTACCTCTCAAATTTTAGCTTATGGACATAGTTCATTTCTAATTATCGGACTCCTTGATGCTAATTTTTTCTCCTTTGTCTTCAGGTTAGACATCCAAATATTTTGTCATTTCTTTACAGCACTGAAGCTGAAAATTTCGATGGTTCTACTACTAAGGTTACCATATATATTGTTACTGAACCTGTCATGCCACTCTCTGAAAAGCTTAAGGAATTAGGATTAAAAGGTACCCAAAGGTATGAATTTACTGTGGTTCATTAACTTCTTACCATCATATGCCTAAGATAGAACGATTACATAACTTACCTGAATTACCATAATGGTAGCATGAGTTAATTTTTGAGCAGTTGTATCAAAATGCAGAAGCTTCAACTTCTATTGCCAATAATATCTCATAAGCTTCAAAGTTTCAACCTGGAATCAATGTGCTTTCATATTCATTTTCCTGAATTTGGTATCTATAGTTCATTATAAGGCATCAATTTCATTTCCTCATACGTCCCAAGGGCTGCGGTCTAGTGGTAAGAGCGTAGCAATTGATGTGTGGGGTAGACACATGTCACGAGCTCGAACTCTGTTTGAGACAAAAACTTGGTATTTGGGTGGAGAAAGGTTGGGGGAGGTCATTAACCACTGAGTTTAGAACCGTCAGTCAGCATGTCATGAGCGTGGGTTAGACGCAGGTCATGAGTTTGAACCTTACCAGAGATAAAAGCATGGTATTTAGGTGGAGAAAGGTATGGGGCTTTATCTACGTAGTTTCGAACCGTCAGTCAGCATGTCATGAGTTCGAACGCTGATGGAAACAAAAACTTGTTATTTAGGTGGAGGGGGGGGGGGCGAGGTTATTATCCATCGAGTTAGGACCGTCTGTCAGCTGACTGTCGGGGATTTCTTGGTTATAAGAAAGATTTGAACATTGTAGACTTAAAATGAGTAATGCCAAGAACCACAACTCAGCTGCTTCAGTGTTGGAATAGAAATAGAAAGAGGAGAAAGAAGAATTTATGCTGGAGCAGAATGCCTACTTGCATCTGGTGGACTATAGGGAATGAAAGGAATGCTAGATGTTATGATGACAAAGCAAATTCCATACAACAATTCAAGTTTAATTGTACACTTCTGTTTTCTTTTTGGTGCAAGGAGGTATGTGTAAATGAAGCAGAATCAATACTCAGCCTCTTAGAATCCCTACAAGATTAGAAAAAGATTCTTCTTTTGGTTTTTGCACTCATGCACATATTTCAGCACTTGCTTAGTGATGTTATAGTACAATTACCTTCTGAAAAAAAAAATCTGAGGAACAAAGTGTTTTCGGGACTTGGCACGGGTGTCTAATGATGTTTGGCTTAATAGAAGCTGTTGGTTCTCCTCTTGGACTAAGATTACGGGTTTTCCAGCAAAAGAATGGTTGACAGTCTAAATGGAATGTGTTTGTCAATCTTTAAGAAGTGATAAAACTTCCCATTTCCTTTCAACAATAAAAGAAACTTCCGATTTCCTTAAAATATTTGAGGTAAAGGGGAGATAATTGTCATGCCTCATAGTATCTTGTCTCTCCTTGAGTAGGGGAGATAATTGTTCCTGGGCATGGCAAACTAGTAATATGCAAGGAGTTACAAGATACTGCGAGGCATGGCAAATCAAATATTTAAAACTTCCAATAAATGTCATCCCGTCTATCTCAAATTAAATTACTAAGCATGCTTTCCTTCTCAATCTTGGCAATTCTTTGGTGTATCTTGATATACTTAAGTATCCTCTCTCTGAAGCCATGCCGTATAGTTTCGAGAATTTTAGTTATTTTACACCTCGTTTGATGGTGGCAGGGATGAGTATTATGCCTGGGGGTTGCATCGAATAACCCAAGCTGTGAGCTTCTTAAATAACGACTGCAAACTTGTAAGTATGCTTTTGATTAAATTTCATTTGTTCCCCATGTTGAAAGCTACTTTCTGAGGAAGCGGAATTTCTAATATATTAGGATAAAATTAAAATTGCAGCAGAGATTGCATTATTGATACTTCTTATGAAATATATCTAAATGGCTGAGCCATATCGATTTCTGGTGTTGCACATAGAGGCTACGACACATAATTTGGATCCTTAGCTTCATCATACATTCCTTGATGCATCCAAACTGTTGAAGAGCTGTTCAAGCTTGGAAGCATATCTTGAAGCCTAACCTTTAAAGCATGAAACACATTTCTTTTCATCTGCTGTGAAAGCTTCCATCTACTAGCTATTAAACTAGAGATTGACTTGGATCTAATCCTTTGGACATAATGTATCTATTACTTCTTTCGTACTTATATATGTTTGAGGTCATTTAATCTTCTGCTTGCAAACTTTACTGGATCACTCGAATATTTGATGGATTATTTTGAGTTGCACTTTTACTAATGCAGGTTCATGGAAATGTTTGCCTGGCTAGTGTTATTGTTACACAAACTCTGGACTGGAAATTGCACGCCTTTGATGTTCTTTCTGAGTTTGATGGACACAATGAATCTTCTGTTGGACCAATGCTGGTAAACTATGATATCAACTCATTGGCAAAATTTCTTTTCACTTTAATGCCATACAAACCTCATCCTTAACTATGATAACAGGGTGGGAACTACATAGTTTTTAATGGATCTCTATAAATGGCACTTAAAAAAATATAGGAAAAGTAGAAGGGAAAATTGTCAAAAATACCCCTCTACTTTCATAAATTGGCTATTTTTATCCTCCGTTACAAGATGGGGCCAAATCTACCCCTCCCGTTACAAGTTGGGGTTAAAATTACCCCTCCTGTTAGCGAAGTTTATAAAAATACCCCTCATTTGATTAACAGAAACTCCCAAATCAACCAAATAGCCCGATTTCAATTGAAATTATCCATCCCCTCTTTTAATTCGACCCGCGACCCACTAGAACAGAGGGGGAAATGGCTTCGTTGTTGCTGCTCGTCGGCGTCGAGCTCGCGTCGGTGGGGACTAGTTGTTGTTGCTAGTTGCTCTGGCAGTTGTGAGGAAGAATGAAGAGGTTGGGATTGTTGTTGGCGTTATGGGTTGGTGGAGACGGTGGTTAGCCGGAGAAGGAGGGTTATTTGGGTAGAAGGGTGGTGGTGTTGCGGAGCTCAGGGAGAGAAGGGAGAATGAGTGAAGTGGTGTCGTGGAGGTGGCGAGGGAGAGAAGTGAGTGAAAGGGGGTGGTTGTGCGGTGGTGGCTGGGCTGTCTGGTTGGGTGTGGTGGTGGCTGGGATTGGGGTTTGATGTTTTTTCTAGTCGGAATTGTGGAGGGGCGGCGGTAGATATGGGAGAAGGAGGAGGGCGACAATTCGTTGGTGGTGGAGTGGAGGAGGGCGACAGTTCGTTGGAGGAGGGTTTAATTTGGTATGGGTCAATTTCGTTTAGTGGGTCGCGGGTCGGGTTAAAAGAGGGGATGGGTAATTTCAATTGAAATCGGGTGATTTGGGAGTTTCTGTCATATGAGGGGTATTTTTAGAAACTTTACTAATGGGGGGGGGGGGGTATTTTTTACCCTAATTTGTAATGGGAGGGGTAGATTTGGCCCCAACTTGTAACGGAGGGTAAACATAGCCAATTTATGAAAGTAGAGGGGTATTTTTGACCCTTTTCCCAAAGTAGAAACCTACTTTCCGTTGACGAACTAATTATCCTTGAAACTATTTTTTATATCCCTTTTTAGCTGAAGAACTGTATTTTCCTTTAGAGGATTCATATAATCGAGCCCAACTGATTTGGGATTGAGGTGCAGTTGATTGATTGTTGATACTATTCTCCAGTATCTCATGCTTTACTGTTATTTTTCATTTTTCCTATGTCACACAACAATACAAGTTAATTGTTTGTCTTTATTTGTGTGTAGCAATATGATTGGCTTATTGGTGCACAATACAAATCAACGGAACTGCTGAAGTCTGACTGGACGACGATCAGAAGATCTCCACCTTGGTCTATAGATTCTTGGGGTTTGGGTAAGTGTTTTCTGTTTAATTGTCGTTATTATTTTTTTGATTGGTTTAGTTGTAGTCATTATTCAGTGGTAATAGAATGATAAGACTAAAAAGTTTTGGGTCTCTGTTTCTGAGGTTTCACTATAATGATAGTGGAATATAGATTGCAGTTATGGACCTCACCATGTCACTAGAGCTTAAATAATGTAAAATGCTTTAACGTTCAACATTTCCTCGGCTAATGAAATGATTGCTTTTGCTGTACCTTCTTTTTAGATATCATCATTGTTATAATGCTTGAGTACTTATTACGGAATCACCATTTTCTGGATGCAAAATGGACTGGAGAGCTTTTCCTTAGTCTAACACTCCAGAGTTCTTAAATGTTCTTTTTCAACCGCAAATTAATCAATGTTACCATTCTAAAATAACGCAAATTAATCTTTTGATACTGGGAATTGCTAGGCTGTCTTATCTATGAACTGTTTTGTGGTACCAAGTTGAGCGCAACAGAGGATTTGCGCAATACTGCTTCTATTCCAAAGGTATGCTGCAACATTCACCGATTGATTTGCTTCTCTTGATCACCTGTCTGATTATACTCTTTCTTTATCTTCTAGTGGGTTTTAAAATTCATTTCATTTCATTTGCAATTGGCTTATTTTCCTGTCTCACAGTCTCTACTTCCAGATTATCAGCGCCTCTTGAGCTCTATGCCCCCTCGCAGGTTGAATTCATCAAAGCTTCTTGAAAATAGTGGTAACATTTTTGTTTCATTTTATTTTTTGTACATCAATTAAGTTCTTCTCCAGCTGTCCGAGCACCTTACGTCATATGACTAATACTTTTCTGCTAGTCTACTGTTAAACTGTTGTTTTCTTATTGAATCTAGTGATTGCGGGTATTTGTTTCAGTAAGTTCTAGTCTTCTAGTAGCAGATGTGAGCTCAATATATGTTTGAAATGTGTTTTGTCACCATCTGCCTGTGGTCGACGTTTTGAATTTAAGGACTCGATGCTGAAGTGGGTTTTATTCTCCACAAATAGCTAATCATTAGCCATCATGGATAATTCAGACAAAACTTTTCAAAGCTGATCTATTTTACGATTTTCTTCTTCCTCCCTAGTTACAACCCATGAACAAGAGGTTATTTTTGCTTCTTTTTGCTTCTTTTTGCTTCTTTGAACCAGTTTTACGTGATGTGCTATATTTGTACGAAAAATGATTGTGGAATTCTATAACACGCCAATCATGAAAGTCTTAACCTCCAATTGATATTTTCAATGAAAATCATGTCAATTTCTGTATTTTGCTTGTCATTTTGGTAGTCTAATTTGGTATACTTACCCCTCACAAAGGCTTTGCCTTCTATAACTTTATCTTATACCTGGCTGCATGCTACTTTGTCAATTTTGTATTGATGCACCTATTGGTTGGTCAATTAGGATGAATCAAATGGGTAGCCTTTTGGCATAACTAAATGAAAGTAGAATTACAACATAGACATTCGTGTCATATATATAGATGTCCATTTCCTTGGGTATATCGTACCTTTCCAAGTTTTCTGAGCTTGCTTATGGTTTTATGTCTTCTATGAATCTTAATCTATCTACTTCATAAAAAATGAACCTTAATCTATCTTAATCAGATCAAGCCATTTTGACTCATCTTAGTGGAATTCATTATGTGGAGCTAATGCTTGAGTCTCTTGTTAATTTGATGCTGCTTCCGTTGCTCATTTTTCATGGGCACATTTATCGCTTTTACTCTTCTAGGATTTGTAATTATCACTTTACCCTGGATTTATCTAGTCTTGTTATTCTCCTTTTACCTGACTTGAAGCAATAGTGTTAGTACTATGTCCAATATATCATTCACATGCCGGATCTCACACTAAAGATGCTAATCATGCATTGGCAGAATATTTCCAAAATAAGTTGGTGGAGACCATTCAATTCATGGAAATACTTAATCTTAAGGATAGTGTAGAAAAAGACACTTTCTTCCGTAAGCTTCCAAATCTGGCAGAGCAACTTCCTCGTGAAATCGTGCTGAAGAAGGTATTCCTTTTTTCTTCCATTACGAATTCTAGCGAGTTAAATAAAGCAAATACAAAAATTTACTAAATAATTAAATTTATTACACGAGCAAATCTAATATTTTCTCTTTGCAGTTGCTTCCTTTGCTAGTTTCTGCATTAGAATTTGGTTCAGCTGCTGCTCCTTCTTTAACGGCTTTGTTGAAAATGGGTTCTTGGCTTTCAACAGATGAGTTTAGTGTCAAGGTTGAACTCTTTTCCTGCTCTTCCCTTTTTCTTTTTCCCGAGATTAAGTACTTTTTTCGTCCAGCACAGTGATTATGTCTTCTTTTTGGTTTTAGTTTCTGTTTTAACTTGTATTTTGAACTGTGGACATCTATAATAGGTACTACCTACAATCATAAAACTTTTTGCCTCCAATGATCGGTCCATCCGAGTGGGTCTTCTGCAGCATATTGATCAATATGGGGAGTCATTATCTGCAAAAATTGTTGATGAGCAGGTGTGGAAATATTAGATGAATTATGGCTATAACTTTTCAAGTGTACAGTTATACTTGAAGGGATACCCTTAATAATTCAGAATTTTGTAGCACTTGGATGGTCTAATTGCCTGACAAAGCTGTTGATCAGGTTTATGCTCATGTGGCTACTGGGTTCTCTGACACATCTGCTTTTCTTCGGGAGTTGACACTTAAATCTATGCTTGTATTGGCTCCAAAGGTGTGTACATCTTGCATATAGGTCCTGCACATATTCTAACATATGAGTACAAATATCCGGTTAACTGACCCTTTACTGTATACCTGAACTAGAACATGCCATTGTACTTGATGTTTTGACTTTCCTTCTGGAAGTCTGATTACAAATGTTCTACATGCATTGGTATTGATACTTGGCATTTACATGTGATGCTATAGTGCTTATTGTTTCTTTGGTTGTTCATCTGTAACGATATCATGTTTCGTAGTGATTGAGTATGTTGAAGTGTGTGACCATCTAAAAGCTTAAGCTTTTATAGAGATTATACTTTTATTTACTTAATTATGTACGTGCGACCCTGATTCTTTGTCATGGGCTAAGCTGTGGAATTTATTTTTCCATAATGGGTGGCGGTGAGACTCGAACTCAAGACTTCACCCTGCTTTGATACCATGTTGCAGTCTGTACTATCTCATCTAAAGACTTAAGCCGTTAGAGAGTGCACTTTTATTTACTTAATTATGTCTTCAAGAAAGTAGTTCCATATAGTGTCAATTCCTCGTATCACACTAACTAATATTTTTCCAAAATTTTATTGCAGCTCTCACATCGCACTATATCGGGATCTTTGTTGAAATATCTCTCCAAGCTACAGGTGTGACTCGCACATGCAAAACTATTAGTCTTCTTGTCTATGATTATTTCTTTGCTTCATAGTGTTTGAAATATCTGTTCAAGCAACAGGTATGCGTCATACTGCAGAATTTATTCCTCTTGTCTAGGCTTATTTGTTTGCTCCTAAGGATTTGCTTTTTCTATTTGTGGTATAAGTAGGTTGATGAAGAACCGGCAATTAGAACAAACACTACGATATTGCTTGGAAATATTGCCGGTTACCTCAATGAGGGGGTAAGGAACAGTCTTGATTATCATACTGTTCCAGAATTTAAATAAGTGATTTATATTCTAGTAAAGAGTTTAAAACAGACCCTATCCTTTCCGAGATGTGTTTTACTTCTGACATGATAATTAATAGATTTCTTTTGCCTGTAGACAAGGAAAAGGGTGCTAATAAATGCACTCACTGTTCGTGCCTTGCGTGATACATTTGCTCCTGCCCGAGCAGCAGGTAGCACCATATATGCGTTGCATCCAACCTCTTTTTTGACCAGCTAATGATACTCTTCTTATTTGGGACTGATGTGTAGTTATGGTTGTTATTGTAATGATAATTTTCTTGAGTTCAATTTTTTCCTGAGATTCTTTATTGATCTTGTCCAAATTCCTGAGTCTGACTCTGCTTCCTCTTCCCTTTTTTGTCCTTGTTCGCTCCGTAATAATGGATGTTAAATTTTATTTTGCAGGTATCATGGCTTTGTCTGCTACCAGTTCTTACTATGATGTGACTCAGATTGCAACCCGCATTTTACCTAATATTGTTGTATTTACCATTGATCCAGACAGGTATTTTACTCTTAAATAGTTGCACTTACTGTTCTCTGAAAACTGGCCCTTGTAAGGATGTAGTATATCTGATATCACATGGAATCTGCTTATGCTATTTTTTCAGAACATTTTATTTCTGGGATTACTTTACATTTATGACTCAATCTCTTGTCGGGGTCAGCTGTATGAATCTTTACTATCCATCTTGCTGCATTTGATCCCATTTCATTCCAATATTCAAAGGGCCACTTTCTGGGATTACTTTAGCTCCTATAAAAATAAGAAGTTTTAAAGCTTTGCCATTACTAATATATTCACGGTTAAGAAGCTTGCTCCGGTAAGCATAGAAGATTAGGTGTTGTTCGTAGAAAGCCATATTTTTTGGTGAGGTTTCTTCATTTTGGTATACTTCTTAGTTCTTATATAGGGGTGTTTTTGCACTTTTTAATAAAGTTTGATTACTTTATCAACAAAAAGAGGAGCTCGCCTCAGCCCAAATAGATTAATGCCTATGCATTTGGAACTCCATGTCTTTGGTTCTCTGTGGTTTTCGAACTTATTTGTTAGTAGTAGGCCTCGGTTAGGCTATCGGATAGCTATGATTGCGAATCCTCATGGTTGACGGTTTGACGGATGCTTAGGCTGACAGATTCAGCTATCAAGCATGTCATGTTAATGGATTCAAACATGACGAGTTCCGTCGCTGTCTGGATGATTTATGTTCATTTCTGTATTGTAAAATCTTTCACAAAGTAAGACATGCTTGTAGTCATTAGAAAGTGTAGGTTTATTACTTTGTGGAGCATATTGCTCGTTATTGTGCGGAAGTCAACTCAATTTACAGATAGAAGACTGGTAATCCTAAATATCTGCCATTTGTACAATGTTTGGAATCTTCCCCTGCCAAAATGGCATCAAAGATTATGCATTTTGTTTGTCTGCCTGGGCATTGCTCAAGTGTCTGAATACTAGGTTGTGTTTGAGTCTCTTTGTTGTTTGGAGCAGATCAAATATTACGTGTAGTTGGAAAATTTGTTCTGATTATCTTTGTGCATATATATATACACTCTATCATCACTTGTTTCTGTTCAATGGAACAGTGATGTTCAATCAAAAGCATTCCAAGCAGTTGATGAATTTTTGCAATTAGTCAAGCAGCACCATGAGAAGGTATTTTAATGTACTCTTTTTGTTTGAGTTTTTAATTTGCACATTAGTTGTCCCAACTTTAGCCTTAGCTTGCCTTTTAAGAAGCTGCGTTGGGAGCTTGAGAAAAATGGGTTTCCGCTTTTTTGAGTCATAAAACTTGGGGCATTAATCACAGTGGAGGCAAAAACACTAGGTGATATCTTCCATCTGTCCAAGCCTTGGTGGATAGAGTTACTCGGTACTTGTGCTGGTGGGAGGTAGCAGGTGCCCGGAATTAGTCGAGGTGTGCGCAAGCTTGGCCGCACACCACCACTACCACCACCACCACCACCACCAACAACAACATACCTAGTGTAATCCCACAAGTGGGGTCTGAAGCTTGGCCCCACACCACGGTTATCAAAAAAACTTGGGGATTATTTCCTTCATGGCCCTTAAAGAATTATTTCCTGATATTCATTGTCTGGTATTACAACCTGATGCGACATGTGAGGAGATTTGGAACCAACGGGTGGATCTTTAATTTCAGGAGCTTTTGAATGGTTGGGAGATCCCTAGAATTGCTGATGTTTTCAAAACATTAGAACAGTATAAAGGGACCAACACAAAAGATGATAGATTGATATGGCAAAGCCATAGTAAAGTAAAGGCAATTACACAGTGAAGTCATCCTACATAGCTCTTAATAATATTGGGTAACAGTCCTTTAAATGGCAGCGGAAATCTGTCTGGAAAGTAGAAACACCTTTTAAGGTAGCCGACTATATGGAGGGAAAGAAACGCAAGGTGCTTTGATGGAACAAACAGCCCTATACAGAAGGTTAAGACGAATTGCCTTCATTTGTTTTACTTTTGGTGCAAAGAAGATTTTGTACATGATGTGGAGTCATTGTTAGATATCACAGAGTCCTTGTAAGAAGAACAAGGACATATTTTTTTTTTGAAGTAAATAATTTCATTGCAGGCATCAAGTAGATGCATAGTAGTTACAAAAGTTGAATAGCAAAAGGGTCAGCTCTCCTTTACATAGCTAGTTAAGGGACAGGGAGCTGACAAAGTCCAGAAATGTAACAGGGGAATCTAAAGGGGATAAATAAACCCAACTATACAAAAATATGAGGCATCTAGCTTTTAAAGATTGGTAGGTAGTTGATATCCCATCAAAGCATCTTCTATTTCTTTCATTCCAGATACTCCAACAAATGGCTGCAGGTATCATCTTCCAAATTCTTTTGATGGCACTATCAACTCTCCAGCAACTTCAGCTTACAAAAACATCCCTGATACTCGGAGGCATGACCCATTTAAGTCCAAAAAGTACTAAAAACATATTCCATAAATCTACTGCTATTGGGCATTGTAGAAATAGGTGGGTGTGCGTTTCTAACTCCTTCAAGCACATATAACATCTGTTAGCGATCTGAAACTTCCTTCTAGCCAGATTGTCTTGAGTCAGGCAAGCTTCATGAAGTGCAGTCCAGCTAAAGCAGCTGATTTTAGGGGGCAGTTTGATCTTCCAAGGCCAAGGACATATTCTTTTGCTTATTTTGAACTGTAATGATCGCTCTTAGCACAGCCTTTGTGCTAAAGATATATAATACTAGTTACCTTCTCAAAAAAAAACGTGGGGATTAGTTGGCATAACTGGAAAGAGAAGGGAAAAAAAAAGTTTTGGGTGCCCATTGACATTATAAAACTTGGATTATATGTGGCATGCCTATATTCTAGTACGGTTAGAAGAAGCCGTCTCTTTTTTTTTTTTTTGACAAGGTAACAGACTGTGTATTGAATCATCAGCACAAAAGTGCTGGAAACTGAAATTTACATCCAAAAGAGTGAAACCAGAAGACAAACACTAAATCCTATCTCATCTTACAAGGATCCTAGGATGTCTACAATAGAAACTGGGTCATCTATGTACTCTGAACTGCACCAATAACAAAAACTTTGAATGCAGTTCATTTTTATCCTTTGCAGAGAACTACTATTGCCATCAAAGCACCTAGAGTTTCTCTCTTTCCAAATAGTCCACCATATTTGTCACGACCCAAACTGAAGGGCTGTGACGGGCACCCGGACCTTACCTGCCGGGTACCGCTAGCCGTACAGTCAACATCTAACCGTAACTAAACACGGGCCACAAGGGCAGTGCCCAGTACCCTGCTGACATATAAAAATCATAAACTAGAAAAGAGCTATGTAAAGTCTTAACCAGAAAGCCCAACTTATATATATATATATATACATACCAAGGCCGACAAGGCCATACATAACTATTACATCCATACCCATATATATACATGCAAAAATACCGTACCGAGATTAGACCGGCACTCTGAAACAAGGGAAGTGCTCCAAAATCCGCTGAGTTAGCGACCTACTAACGTGGATCGTCGCCCTGTCTGCGTGAACCTGCAGGCATGAAACGCAGCGTCCCCCGACAAAAGGGACGTCTGTACGACTGATATACCGAGTATGTCAGGCATGAACAATAGCATAACAGGAATACAATAATAAACTGAAACAGAAGAGCCGACAGAAATAGCAGGCAAAAACAACTGACCAGTAGTGAATGCGTCTGAGGGTCATGATCTGCCAAAATGTCATGCACAATGCAAATGCGTTATACATATATATATATATATATATTGGCCTCATCGGGCATCGTCCTTCCCATAACAACCTCTGTGGGCATCATATCATATTAGCCTATGCGGGCATCTTCCGTTTTTTCGTGATATTTGTACCAGCCGCAGGTGGTGTTGCGTATATAACGTCATTCCCTTTTCCCATCCCCTACATATATATAATGTGTACCATATTGTAGTGTATATAACACATGTGGGTCAAGGTAATACATGAATATAATGCAAATGCATGAATGACAATAAAACATTCTGAACTTATCGGATGACATAATATCCTTGTACCTTCGGCTAACATTGGGAATATTAACATCTTTCCCATATACCTCAATAAGGATTTAGTGACATATTTGGACATGCTTTCAACATAGGAATCAATAACATGAACATTCTTAACTACTAAGAGTAGAATAATTTATGGGATAATATTACGTTCACGTTTCGTACGTAGAACATGCCAAAAGAAAGAAGTAATTTGCCTTAGCATACCTCGATTCCACTTAATTATCTGAGTCAAGAGGGTTGCTATTGTTGCTAACACTGTCCGAAAACATAACACTGGAATTTAAATGTTGGTAACGAAACATTCACTGTCCAACCATAAAATCTCCAATTGTTTTTTTTGGTTAAGTGGAAGTACGACCGGTTTCCTTTAACAATTAGAGGAGGAATGTTGCTGTGCTAATTGGGGGTAGATGTTACTGCATTGTATAATTCTCCTACTCTACACGAGGGCTTCTCCTAGGAATAGTGGAATCCATTTATTAAGTGTACACTAAGTGTAAAGAAAATGTGGTGAGTTAATACAAAGAAACACTTGGCTGTAATTTAAGCCACCAATATGCATGTATAATGGATTAGTGTTGCTCTTTGCACAGGAGCACACACGTGTGGAATGTACTAATCATGACACTATCCATTAAGTCTTAATTAATTCCTTTAGACCACCCTCCAGATTTAACTCATCACACACATAATTAATTTCTTGATCCCAATTTACTTAAATCTTAATGACTTATAAAACCTTCATACGATTCCATAACCTCTTTGGGGACATACAACTATTATTGTTAATCCCCATCGTCACACTTATTAAGTCCTAAATTATTTCGGGACCGCATCCTTTTTTATACTAAGTTTCTTTATTTGCATACGTGAATATGACATAATTTTTCCAAAGTTCGGGTCTACTTGCATATGTCTAGATGCTCAAACCATCGCCCGAAAGTACGGGGTGTTACAATATTACCGCTGGGACAATTTTCCATCTGTCTCTGTTAGTGCTACCAACACCCTCAGTATTCAAGCTTGCTAGTGCCTCTCCTGCTCTTCCTGCCATAGTCCATCTAATACCTCTGAAACTGGTGAACAGATTCCAAAGCTAGCTAACCATTTTACAATGAAGAAACATGTGATTAATTGTCTCTGCATTTTGTTCACAAAAATAACATCTGGAGCACATGCGTATGCCCCTCTTCATGAGATTCTCTTTGGTTAGAACTGCTTCTTTCACAATTAACCAAGTAAAAATAGTCACTTTGTATGGAATTTTGACTTTCCATATAAGCTTCTTTCACAACTAAGAAGTTGTCTCTTTCTTCTTGTTAATTCATGTTATCATAAATTGAGCAGGCAGTAGAGTTCTGCCACTTTTTAGATGCCCTTCCCGGCTTATTAACTTTAAAATTAAGTAGCTAGTCATGATCTCACTCTATACGATAGACACCTCTTCAAAGAAGAGTACAAGAGCAGAGTAATATCCAGAGGTCCAAAGCCTCATACGAGGTTATTAACCAAGTCTACTCTATGACAACTGTTGACCGGAGAACCTGCAATCACATGGGTGTTGAACTTATAAATAAAGCTGCAAAAGCATGTGAGAGGCAGGTGACCTTTCAGAAAACTTTAGTAAGCAGTTGAGCCAGTCCAACAATTCCAGTGGGCCTGATCTGGCTCAAGTCATATTTAATGACTTAAATTCTCAGCCCAGTCCAGAAAGAACAACTATTGTTATTTTTGAGGAGCTATTTGCACACACAACTTCTTCTCCAATAGCTTCACAAGGTTTACTCCTTACTGCTGAAATAGAGGAGCATCACATGCATGCAAAGACTCCTATTTTATTAGGAACTTCAGAAAGAGAGGACGCAGAAATACAATTGACAAGGGCAGAGGGGGGAAACATGGTGGAAAAAGAGGGGGTTCTTGATTTTCACAAAGAACAACAATTGGTAAATCTTGATTCAAGCACTAATGGGGAGTTACGGGATGTGGAAGAGGCCATACCTATTCTAACAGAGCAGGAAGTTCTTGCTATTGACAAGGAGTGAGATACGACTGCTTGGGTTCGACAAAATCTTATCAAGTTAGGCAAGATTTTTGGCACTGACTTCAAGGGACATGAAGAAGAAGCCCTGTAACTTCTTATGCAAATTGATGCGTGTAGGCAAGTTAGAAGGATGGAACCTGCCATGGAAATTAAAAAATCCAGAGCTAAAGGATCACAAGAGAAAGAATTTAGGAACAACGGGAAAGGAAAAAAAACAGTCTAAGTAATGAAGCTTAATCTTGTATCATGGAATGTAAGGGGATTAAATGATGTGGGGAAAAGAAGGATGGTAAAGAGCCTTGTAGATCATTGGAGAGCAGACATTTTGTGTTTTCAGGAAACCAAGCTAGAGGGGAACATTCAAAATTTAGTGAAACAAATTTGGTGGGAAGATGGGTAAGATATGCTTGTCTAGAAGCAAGTGGTACTAGAGGGGGAATTATTATGCTATGGGATGGTAGAGTTTGGAAGGGGGAGGTTTTACAAACAGGAGTTTACACTTTAACTTGCAAGTTTGAGGCTATGCTTCAGGATTTCAATTGTCATATATCTGGGGTCTATGCCCCAAACTGTAAAGTGGAAAGAGAGCTGTATGGGATGAATTGGGAGCTGTTAGAGGACTTATGGAGGGGCCTTGGGCAGTGTGTGGTGATTTTAATGTTTGTAGGTTTCCTTCTGAAAAGAGGAATTGCCAAAGGAGATCTTCAGCCATGGTATTTCAGACTTCATTGAAGACTTGGAACTTATTGATTTACACCTAGAAGGGGGTACTTACACTTGGTTCAGATGTGATGCTCACATCACAACCTCTAGGATAGACATGATCTTATTCTCATCGGATTGGAATGATCATTTCAGTAAGATAAAACAAGGAACTCTTCAAAGGCTAACTTCTGACCATGTCCCTATTGCTCTCTTTTGTGGAGCTTGGTAACACAATAAGTCATATTTCAAGTTCGAAAATTGGTGGCTAAATACAGAAATTTTGTTGATAGAATTAGTTCCTGGTGGAATTCTTTTGTGTTCTATGGGAGGCCGGATTACATTTTAGCTTGCAAACTGAAAGCTCTAAAAGGCAAGCTAAAAGAATGGAGCAAAAATGAACAAGGGAACCTTAACATTCAAACGTCTAAATTGCTAAGTCAAATGGAAAGTTTGGATTCATTATTGGATAGCAGAGCATTGACGGAGCAGGAATCAATCAGTAAGGCAGCAACAATTATGGAGTATGAAGAATTTCTCAAAAATGAGGAAATTGCATGGAGGCAAAGATCCAGGGCCCTAGGGTTGAAAGAAGGGAACAACAATACAAAGTTCTTTCACAATTCAGCCAATGCTCATAAGAGAATCTTTATTGATCATCTGAAAGATCAAGGGGAAACCATCGTGGAACCTGAAAGAGTTCAGGAGGAGATCGAATTATATTACAAGAAACTCTACGCAGAGACAGAGAACTGGAGGCTTGCTGGGAATCTGATCAACTGTCCCTCAATAACAGAATCAGAAAAGAACAATTTACAAGCCAAATTTGAGGAACAAAAAGTATATAAGTGCTTGAAAACGTGTGCCGCTGATTAAGCTCCTGGCCCTGATAGATACACCTATTAGATTCTTTATCAAATGTTGGGAAATTTTGAAACAAGACATCATGGAGGCTTTTCATAATTTTCATGACCAGGACATGTTTGAGAAGAGCTTTAATGCTACTTATATTGCGTTAATTCCCAAGAAGAAAAGGGCAAAGGAACTGAAAGACTTCAGACCTATAAGCTTGATAGGTAGTTTCTATAAGCTTCTGTCTAAGGTATGACTAAGAGGTTAAAGGGGGTGGTGGATAAGCTGGTAGATTCTCAACAGATGGCTTTTATTAGAGGAAGACAAATCATGGATGTCGTATTGATTGCTAATGAAGCAGTAGATTCAAGATTATCACAAAATAAGCCTGGCATTTTGTGTAAATTGGATAATGAGAAAGCATATGATCATGTTAATTGGGAATTTCTACTTAGAATCCTCATGCAAATGGGTTTTGGGGATAAATGGATCAAGTGGATCAGGTTCTGTATATCTACTGTGAAATTCTCTGTCCTAGTTAATGGAGCCCCATAAGGTTTTTTTGATGCTCAAAGAGGAATTAGGCAAGGGGACCCCTTATCTCCTTTTCTATTCATTCTAGCTATGGAGGGTTTAAACAATATGACCAAAACAGAAAAAGCAAATGGATGGATCACAGGTTTCGAGATTTCCACAAATAATGAAAGGAGTTTGGAGGTGACCCATCTCCAATATGCAGATGACACTCTGATTTTCTGTGATGCAGAGGAGGAACAACTAAAATATTTGAGAGTCATTCTGGTACTCTTTGAAGGCATCTCAGGGCTACACATCAACTGGGGGAAAAGCCATATATATCCCATCAATTCAGTCCCTAATAATGTTTCTGGCCATTATCCTGTGAGGCGAAATAGGTTCTCTACCCACTGTATTTCTTGGGATGCCATTGGGTGCTAAATCAAAATAAAAACATTTGGGATGCGGTTCTGGAAAAGTGCGAGAAGAAGTTGTCTAGATGGAAAGCACAATATTTGTCTTTGGGAGGCAGGCTAACTTTGATCAATGCAGTTATAGATGCTCTTCCAACATATATGTTATCCTTATTTCCTATCCCTTCAAGTGTAGTCCAAAGACTGGACAAGCTCAGAAGGTCTTTCTTCTGGCAAGGAAACAAGGAAAAAAAGGTTATCATTTGATAAAGTGGAAAGTTCTGATTAGTAGTAAAAAACAAGGTGGTCTTGGTATCAAAAATTTGAAGAATCAAAGTAAGGCTTTAAAATTGAAGTGGCTATGGAGATATGCTCAAGATTCACATTCTTTATGGGGAAAAGTGATTAAATTGAAGTATGGGGAGCTGGACTTTTGGGCTTCTAAGGAGGTCAATATCCCATATGGTGTAACTGTCTGGAGGTCAATCAGAGCATAGTGGGCCTTTTTTAAAGAGCCACACTGTTATAAGGGTATATAATGGTAATAAAACAATTTTCTGGAAGGATAGGTGGTAGGGAAACAGAAGTTTGGAGGAGGTATTTCTTGATATGTTTGCTCTGACACATCATAACAAAACAGTGGCTGGAATGTGGTCACCTCAAGGTTGGGACTTGATCTTTAAGAGAATGTTGAATGACTAGGAAATACCTAGACTAGTTGAGCTTTATAAACATTTGGAGTCTTTCCAAGGGCTGAAGGATGGGGTGGACTGTTTGTGGTGGACTGGGCATAACAAGGGGCACTACAAACTGAGTTCAGGCTATAAGATCATGAACATGACTGTGCCACAAAACTCCAACTGGCCATGGAGACAAGTTTGGAAAGTAAAGATACCTCTTAAAGTGGCATGCTTTACATGGTTGCTAGCCAAAGCGGCTGTTTTGACACATGAAAACTTGAGAAAGAGAAGGATTATCTTAGTTTCAAATTGTTGCTTATGTGGGGAAGCAGTTGAGACAGTAGGACATCTGTTTTTACACTGCAGAATTACTAACCAGTTATGGCAGATTTTTATCAATCTTAGAGGCATATCTTGGACAATGCCTAGCAAGATTGTTGACACTCTTTATAGTTGGGAGGAGGCTGGGATTGGGACAAGGAACAGAAGCTATTGGAGGATCATTCCAGCTTGCATATGGTGGACTATCCGGAAAGAAAGGAACTCCAGATGTTTTGAGGATAGAAGTAGCACTCTACAGAAGGTCAAGCAAGACTGTATGTTGCTATTTTGTTTTTGGTGTACAAAGAATCCCTCTGTAGATGCAGAATCAATCCTAGAAGTCCTCGACTCTTGTTAGGATTTTACTTTCTTAGCTTCTTAGTTTTCTTCTTATGTAAAGGGTTTTTCAGTACTATCTAAGTACTGGTCTATAATACAAAGTTGTTACCTGTTCAAAAAAAAAAAATGGAAAGGAGGGAGTGCATTCTTTTTTTATTCGTAGTTCAGTATGCAACTGGGTTCATATATACATGCACGCACACACATTAGTTACGTGTATCGATGTTCTTGTTCATTACGGTGTCGTTTCTCTACCATCACGTCCCTTCCCTGATTCTGTCTACCATTCTCACTTGTGTTCTCATTCTCTCTCTTGTGTATGTTGTTCACTCATTTCTGTGTTGTCCTCTGTAGACTAGCACTGGAGATACCAGCACCACAAGTATGGGAACTTCGTCAATTTCTGGAAATGCGAGTTTGCTAGGGTATGTAAAAATTTGAGCATTTTATGTGGTCATTTTGCTGTTACTGTAAAGTAATTGCTATACATTGCATTTGGGCAAGCAGCTGCAACATAATCATTTTATCATTAGTTCCTTATAGAATTCCCCGGTTAAGCTTTATCAGAATTTGACTATAATTATCTCAAAGTTTCTGTTAACTTGTCATGATATGGAAATTTGGAGGGTGTTAGCGAAGCATTAGAAATATTTGAATCTCCAAACTAATACTACTGGAATATTGTGAAGAACTGTTGAAGTATGTATCCATTGCGGTTACTGGAGCTCTGGCATTTACTGCTTCCCTTCTACAGTTTTTATTTCCTGTAATATTTTTTCAGTAATATGGCCGTATTCTGATATTGCAGTTGGGCTATGAGCTCACTGACCCTTAAAGGCGGTAAATCCTCTGAGCAGGGTCCATATGCTCCAGCTAGCTCAAGCATGCCTCTTACTTCTGCAGTCCCCGATTCTAGCTCAAGTATGCAGCTTACCAATTTATTTATCCGTTTATTTATTTTGCATTATACTTCAGGGTTTGGCTGATAATGATACTTTTCATGCTGCTTTCTTCAAATAGTAATTATATGCTTACGAGGATGAACTCATCCCCAAATTGATACTGGTTTCTGAATTAAACAGTTGCAGATAGGTCAAGTATAGCACCAATTCATGTTAGTTCCAGCATAGATATGACAGATCAGCCTGTGCCAGTATCCCCGACATCAAATGATGGATGGGGAGAACTTGAAAATGGAATTCAAGAAGGTCTGGACGGTGATAAAGATGGTTGGGATGATATTGAGCCCCAAGAAGAGCCAAAACCATCTCCCTTTCTTGCAAATATCCAAGCTGCTCAAAGACGACCTGTCTCTCAACCAAAACCACAAGGTAATGACAAAACTGTAAAATATGTGCTCCTCTAGAGGCTTGTGCTCTTGGATAGTATTCAGGCAAGTCATAGTTCGGTTACAAGTTTAACTTAAAGCCACACAGACATGGTAAATTGAAAATTAGACGAGGGATGATGAATAAGGAGATTCTAATATTCTATTACTGCTGGAACTTTTAATTGTATTTTGAGTGATATTGTCCATCAGAAACTCACATTTCACTAATTCTGGCAACTCTTTTCCCCTTCAAGAAAAATGACAAGGTCCATTACGAGTTGAAGATATGTAGACAAAAAAAAAAACGAGAAAGAAACTGGAAGTGAATTACCTTGTGTTGATATTAGACAAGTCTAATTTCTATGTTTTCTGGTTTCCTAATTCTTACAATATTTGCTTCAGTTACTGGTTTACGAGGAAGTATCACACCGAAGGTAAGCAAAAATGAAGAGGAGGAACTGTGGGGATCTGTACCTGCTTCTGCTCCTGCTCAGCCATCCACCTCTAGAGCAAGTAGAATAGTTGATGATGATGACCCCTGGGGTGCCATAGCTTCCCCGGCTCCTTCATCAAAGCCTTTGAATGTGAAAAAAAGTGAAGCACTTGACGATAATGACCCTTGGGCTGCTATTGCAGCTCCTGTACCGACTACTAAAGCCAGACTTTCAGTTGGGCGAGGCCGAGGAAACAAACCTACAGTTCCTAAATTGGGTGCCCATAAAATAAACCGAACATCGTCTGGAATGTAAATCATAAAATCAAAACTAGGGTCAACACTGAAAGAAGACTTCACGAGTCACTGTAAAATTTAACCCTCATCAGGTGTCGAAAGTTGTGTTTGTTTCTTGATGTATTTCTTAAAAAGTATCCTCTAAAGGTTCATGGGAATATGAGTATCATTTTTTCCCATTGTCACTGTATTTTCTACTCAGAATCACTGATGCAATTTTTTGTAGTTCACGGGAGTCATTACATGCAGTTTCAACGTTGTTTGTAGTTTTCTTTTCTGCTGGCACCTGAATCTGCTATTTTTTTGTATTAGTAATTTTTATCAAATGCAACATGAAATAAGAATGTAATTTAAGAATACTCGAACTACCAGTTGCTTTTAGATTCCTAATTGACCGTATGGATAGTTTTCCTGATAATCTGAAGACTTACATCAGGTGATGATGCATTAGTACAGTGAGAAGAGGTAGCACCACAATTAAAGAAGGCTAAAGTCAAGCGACAAAATACGTCCACTACTAAAAAATTGTTCATATTAGACACGTTTTGCTGATATGGTAAGGTGTGTGCAATACATGTAAATCAGCTCATAAAGGGCATTTATTTAGCTTTTTTTTTTTAAAAAAAGTTTCTTCATTCTCTCTTTGCCATCATTGACTCCCCATCATCGTACGCCACCATAGTCTGTTGCTAGATTATTGTTTGTTTCCTTATGACACGAAAGAAATGGAAGCGCTATAGGATCTTTTGAAGCAATTTCCGTAACAAATCTTAGATAAAAAGGTTTCAAATTTGAAGTTGTTTTCTCGAAATTTGCTTGAGCTTGTTCAGATGAATGGATAGGCTTTTGGTTTCATTGGGGCAGGCATTTGAATAGTTATAGATTGAATATATTCCCCCATTATATTTTGTAGTTGTAAGTTTGTCATTTTTTTTTCTTTCCGGATGTAAAAAAGGGCAGCTCGTTGCACTAAGTTTCCGTTATGCGCGAGGTCCGGGGATTCCGATGTAAGTTTGTTCATTTAATTTGGTCCAAACTTGTCCCTTTGAGACTTTAAGGACTTGTTGGCTAAAGTTGACATTGCTGATGAGAGTGACCATTAAGAAATTTTGAAGGGAAATAAAAGTACCTTTCATTGTACAAGAGGTCATAGTGAATTGATACTTTTTGGACCACTAGTTGGCTGTAAAGTTGGTAAAACTGAGAATATGCATCTTTTCTTTAACCAACTCAAAATATATTTGTTTGGTAATGACGGAAAAATCAAGAACAAATTACGTACACATAGTAATTCCATTCCATATTCATGCAAGTATTCCAATATCTGTTTTTTTATTTCACTAGTTTATAGTGTAAGTGCAACCAATAAATATGAATTACACTATAAAGATTTACCATCTAAAGACATACTTGAATTACAGAAAATTTTTGTAAAAGATCACGTTCTTCTAAGAATCATTCACAAATCACAACGAATTTAGGAAGAAGATAGTTATGTTCTTTCGGTTGTTTGCAGAAGGGAAGTTATATATTTTCTTGTTCTCTTTTTAATTATTTGACTTTATTTTTAAGGTTGACTCACATAGGTAATCCTAATTATTTCCTTGGGGAAGGAATATTTTCTTGGTAGAGCACTTGATTTTCTTTGGTGAGTTTATTTGAAGTGAATTTGAATTAGTCGGCCAATAAATTTTGAATATCGAATGCATAAAGCAAAAAGATATATCATCTCCAAATGGGAAGCGATAGATTTTGCTTTAATGCGTAGTTTTCCATTTCAATTTATCAGTCTGTTTACATTCCCATAATAACTATTTCTCGAGATCATAATAACTATTTCTCGAGATAAGAAGAATAAGTTAATCCTCTCCTTATCTCAAGAAATGAGGTTTTATGTGGCAACTTTAAGTTATGATTCTTTTAGTCGCCACACAATGTAAAGATTTTCAGGCGTCTAAAAAGTCACCATAAAAAGTGATAGTTTTAGTGACTACCCTTGTAGTATACTTAAGTTACCACGAATATGTACCAAATTTCTTTTTCTCGCTAAGAAGGAAATTTGGTTGGCAAGTATTGAGGCTACTGGGAACTAATAAAAAAGGATCAAAGTGAAGCTAATGGACTTTAAGACAAGATTATCCGAGAAGAAATCACTAATCACCTAACTAATCATTTTGTATTAAACATCGAATTCCAAAAGACAGTACTTATAATATTTTAAGCAAATAACAAAGGAACGATAGAGAACTACAGATATATTCATAAATGAAAAAAAGAAGAAGAGAATGGTTTTACATGGACATGAAAAGGTTAAGTAAACCAATTGTTTAGATTAAGTGCTCAGACCACAATTCAAAATACTTACAATTGTATAATTATATAGAAGTTCTCTATTCCTTTATCATATGTATCTAGTGCATCTACTTGTCACCCTTCAATTTTTCCTAAGAACTAATCTTCAAGAAAATGGACAAAAATCTCTGCCCTTTTTTATTTGTAACTGTGGTGTCCGGGCCAGCTTGCGCGCACCTCGACTAATTTTACGGGTACCTGCAATCTCTGTCTTTATGTTAACTCTTATTCAAATCATCAAAACCATTTGCTAGTTTTATGCTTATGGTTTTTCCACCAGGTGACTTCACTGCCTTCTCATCATCCCAGTCATCGTCCCAACTCTCATTCCACCCTTCAGCGGAAATTTCCAACTTCATGGAAGATCGAGGTTTGGCTTGTCCCATTTCAAGTTCCTGATATGCAACACCATCAAGATGTCGATCCTGTTTCCCCAACTTGCAGCAGATAACTATTCCTCCGATCAAAAGAGCCGTTACACCTAGTAAGTATGCCCCATTAGTTGGGGTCACATACATGGTATAAGATGGCAAGTTATTAAAGTAGCCTTGCCATACTGAACGTCCGATTTCAATCGTACATTTCCCAGTTCCAGCATCTAGTGTAATCGATGAACTCCCTCCAATTTTAGACAACATGTTAATCTGATTACAAAATGAGAAATTGAAAACGAAGACACAGAAGCAGCACATTAGGTTCAATTTAATGCTTTGGAAGGTTGAACAATATATTTATACATTCTCACATATCACTCAACATAATGCGATTCAAGTTTAACTAATGTTTAAGTTCATTTCTAAGGCATGTCCTTTGTTTCAATTGACATCCCTTCGCTTGAAAATTACAATGTGTAGATAAGTAAATTTTTTAATGTATATATACTATATTTTGAGTCCCCTTTGGCTTCTTTATGTGTTTACTTCTTTATATTTTAACTCTCATTTAGTTAAAATTCTAGCTCTGCCACTGTTATTGGGGGGGGGGGGGGGGATGAAGGTGATTTCCGATAGAAGTATTAAACATTGTCCAACTTCGTCTCGTCATTTTGTGATCTTAGAATTTGTGCAGGCTAAAGCCAGCCATTCAGAAAGGAAGAGTTCTCTACCTGCTTGACATCATGTTTTGGTATCTGAATATTCTCGTATGTTTTGTTTGCAGGTGAAACATTGACCTTCAGCATCAAAGTGTTCCCACCATTGTTCTGGACGAGAAGAAACGATTCCTCATGTCCTACAAGTAAACAAAGTAAGCTTTGTGGTCAAGCCAAATTCCAAGTGGTAAGACACAAAAATGATCATTCATATATAACATAATCTGATACAAATGAGATATACACCGAAACATATGAAGTAATATAGAAAGATGTTTTCCAGCTGACGCAAAGATGGTAACAAGGCAGTACTAGAGAATATAGAAGTGTCACAACTATCCAACGCGATCCTTATTGCAAATTCAAATGATAGCAAATAATAAAAGGTCAATATATAGACAAAATATTACGAGAAGAAGGGGTAAACAAAAGAAACCACCAAAAAGATGGATCAAATAGCCAAAATAGTTTCACTTGATGTCAATGAGAGAAGAGCCAAATCCATTACAAACTATTTCCTACACAGCTAAACTTAATAGATGGAGACATCAAAATCTTCACATGTATCTTTTTTCAGCATGGACTCACCTCAGCGGCTATCAGGAACTAAAGAAAAGGAAATTCTGAAAAGAAAAGAACAAATGGAAGGACAGAAGAACAAAAGAGTACTAGGAACTTCTGAACAAGAGGACATCAGATGCAAAGCTTGAAATTAGAATGAAAGCTGCACTACAAGTTAAAAATCCAAGAAGATTGGAATTTAGATCAAAAGGAAACACATTAGGTTCTTTAGAGTTTATAAAGGCAGCAATATGGCCTAAGTGCCAGTTTTGACAAGAAGGTCCAGTAAAGTTCCAGAAAAATTGAGTCTTCTGTTGAATGGAACCCAAGTTGCTAGATTCAGGATGGACCTGAGGCCCTGTTTTGGAGCGCGTTTGAAAGCTTAGAACAAACAACAACATACCCAGTGTGGTCCCAAAACTGGGGTCTGGGGAGGGTGGGGAGTACGCAGACCTTACCCCTAAATGACAAAGGGACACTAACTTAGATGAAGACAGGAGACACTAACTGCAGAAACATGAATTCATGAGAATCTAATCAAATCTTCCACGGATGTGTGGACTGCTAAACCTAGTCTATAGTGAAGCAACAGATCTACCACTTCAAACTTTTCACCGAATTTGTCTCAATATTGTAGGTCACTTAACTCACATAGAAGTCCACAAGAATGTCTACCACCTTATCATTAGTTTTTTCTCTTTTAAACTTATCCTCCAATATGTTATGACCAGATGCTAATCACAAAGACAAGGAGAAAACAAAACCTAATAATATTGTCAACAGCACATATATCTTCTCAAGTATATACGTTTTCTTTCTACAAGAGTCAAGCTGTGACTAGAAACTCATATGAAGTATCTATTCTGTTTCCTTCAATGTTTCAGACTTTGATGTGAGCCAAGTTAATTTGGAAGCTCGTCAAAGCCGAATGCGATATGCTGATTATGTCAGACATAATTCTTCGATTATTTGACACTTGCAATGTCAAATAGCTTGCTTTTCAAGGGCATCCACGATTAGCTTGCACTATCAAAAGGCATCCAAGATGACATAATAATACAATATTTGGAAGATCTACGCAGTCAAGTTCATCTAAAAGAAGCTGTTACTTAAAGCTAATTGCAACCCCATAAAACATCCAAGCTGTTCCTTAGAATCTCACCTTGCTCTTCCATCTTAAATATGCTTATCGACCCCTTATTGACATGAAATTGTCAGAAAAATGGCACCATTTTGTTCATATCAATACAGAACCTAATAATTCATTCATCACTGATGAAGGAAAAGTGAGAATATATGCCATAACGAAATGCTAAATTTCAATTCAAGCACCAATTGTCACTAAACTTGCAATCAGTTTAGCAATCTAATAGATGTTTGGCCAAATTTTTGGGAAGTCAAAAGTGCTTATTTTTTTTTTTAAAAGAATGCTTATTTTAGAAAGCTCGGTATTAGGCCAAGCTTTTCGGGAAAAAATAAAGTGTTTTTAAGTAATAGCAGAAGCTGCTTTCAGAAGCTAAAAAAATAGTTTTACCCCATACACTTTTGGAACCTTGATCAAACACAAATCACTGCTCTAATATTAGCAAAACTGCTTTTCAAATTTGATTATCCAAACACGGACTACTACCCTCCCGAAGTACTTTTTCGAAAAACAGTCAATCAATTAACCAGCAGGTTTATGCTCAACATAGACTAACAATAAACTCAAATTACACAACCCTAAGGATATATTGTATCTAGTAAAAGTAGAAATGGAGAATTACCTTTCTCGTCAGGAAAAAAGCAGGCAATCATACTGATATGATCATCCTGACACTTATTAGAAGCTCCGGCACAAGCACCACCAACGAAAGCCGACGTTGGCTGACCTGCAGGGACTTCATTAATACCTGAATTCGTGTTCGCTGCAGCAACAGAGCTTGGTAATGGGGCTACCTGAGAGGAAAAGAAATATGATCCTTAAAATTTCGAAATCAACAAAGAAAGACCACATAACAGAAATTTCGCCGAACTTCCAAAATTTGTTTATTTTAATAAGTGTTTTTTGTCACAAATGTTTTTTGAAAAAGTATTTATGAAGAGCATCAGTTTGTGCTGATTAATCAATTTTGACGAAAAACTACTTTTTCTTAAGCTTCTTAAAAATAATTTCTGCTATCGCTCAAAAACACTTTCTTTTATCTGTAGAAGGTTGGCCAAGCACCTTTAACTTTCTAAAATAAGCACCTTTAAAAGAAACAAAAAAGACTTTTGGCTTCCTCGAAGCTTGACCAAAAATGGTACTGTTAAACGACGCAATATACATGTGATATACACTGAATATACATCAGTGTATATCACATATATATATATATATGTGATATACACTGATGTATATTCAGTGTATATCACATGTATATTGCGTCGTTTAACAGGTACTCATACTCCATAAACAATTTTTTGAAAAAAATATACATACATAGCTGTGGGTATAAACCTGATTATTCAAATGCTCAAAACGGTGTACAGGGCGTGCGTTGGATTGCTCCAAGTGAATTGAAATCAACGTAATCAGTAACACAACCAATCTCCAGAACACCATTTTTACTTTACACTGTACTACTTTACTGTATTAAAAAACTCCACAGTTCATGATGATTGATGAACCCTTAACTCTTTGGATTTTGGGTCTCCAAAAAGGATCATAAATTTCGAGGGATGAAAGAAAAAAAATCAAGAATGAACGAATATACTATCTGTTTTCACCTTTGAAGAGAAGGGTTGACGGAGAAAAAGATGAAGACAAATGACTGCGTCAACTACCGAAGATAAACTATTCAGACCGAGTCAGTCAATGAGATACAAAATTCTTCAGAGCCAATGAAGATTTTTCAAAAAGGGCATAAGCTCGACGGAACCCACGATTCCTAGTAGTAAGTCGGTGCACTAAGTTCCCGCCTATGCGCTTCCGGAAAGTACCGGACCACAAGGGTATATTGTACGCAAATGCAGTCTTACCTGAAGATTATTCTCAGATTAAAATATCAGGGGTTTATTGCAAATTATATATATATATATATATATATATATATATATATATATATATATATATATATATATATATATATATATATATATATATATATATATGTAGAAGGAAGTTGTGCTGTTCGTGTTCCTATTCTCACATTTCATTCGTTGAGTACTTTTTTTTAACGTACGTAGTTAGTAAAAAATGGCGTGCTTTTTTTTCATGGCTTTCAACGTGACACTCATTCTGTGGAAAGTTCCTCCCTTGACTTGAGCACATCATGCCTCTACCCCTAAGCCATGAGCATGACCTTTCCTCAAAATCTCTCAAGTCTCAAGTCTCCGCTTTTCTTTTGATGTTAGCTTTAACTTTTCATCTAGAGTTTAGATTCTATCCATTTAAACAAAACAAAAATACAAAAATTTTGTCTCGGTGTGATAAGTACTCTTCATTTTTTACTAAAGGTCTCGAATACAAATTCTGAATATAAAGACGTCTTTAATAGGAGCACATTACCTCTAAAGTAGGATTTTCCGAGTAAATTTAAATTTATTGGGTCCCAAATCGAGTATAAAACAAGGTGGGAAGCCAAAAAAGAAAAGAGAAATGTTAAATTTGCCTAACTTTGCCAGGTCTATTTTTGTGAAATTTACTTTGCCACAATCATTAGTCAAATTTATGCAGGGTGACCCCCCCACAAAGGACACCTATTTAATATTTTTTGTTGTTAACAAAAGTTTAACAAATTTAGATTTTCGTCAAAAACTTTTTCTTCTTCTCATTGCTTATTTATGGTTATAGTAATTGTATAGGTATCGTTTCATTAAATTTATATTATATATTCTTAATAATTTAAATTGGTTTGGTTGGAAAAAGTTGAAAAATATCATTGTTGGATTTTTTTTAGCTTAAAAAATTATTTGAAGAAAACAAAGTGAATTTGTGAAGGATTAAGTTGGATCTAACCATTCAAAGATGATGGGATTGATATTAGAATATTCTGTATCAAATTTGGAGCTGATCTAAATTAATTTTAAATCAAAAACGTGTTGATAAAGTTTTTACACAACAAGTTACGTTGACCCGTTAGAATTTTGTAGTCAATTTTGACAATTTGTCAGGATTTTTGGTCATAATTCTAGAGATCCATCAGAATTTATGACGAGACAAGTTTTGCCATCAAGTTGAAAATTGTTAGAATTTGTGGTCAAAATTCTAGCGATTATCGAGTAAATCCTGACAATTATTATGACAAAATAAGTTTTATCCATCAATTTAAAATCCGAACGATTCATCAGAATTTTGCTACTAAAACCTGGTTGTAAATGTTTTTTAACATGGTCAAATTTAAACAGTGACATTGAAATATCCTATTTTTGCAAATCTCCCTAGTTGTTACAATATTGGTCTATATATGAACTTTAAATACATGGGTGTTCTTTACTAGGAAAATGGATAAATTTGTCTTTGAACTTTGCGAAATGATTTAAATTGCCTCTTAAATTTGAAGAAGGTCATTGTTTTCGACTGTGATAACGTCGTCTTCTTCAAGACTTAGAACCTTTAACGACAACTCTCTATTCCCCAAACTCAAATTAACCACCCTCAAATCTCAAATCATCCTAAATGAAACTCAAACGGTGAACTATTTCCACCATACTTCAATTTGTCACCTCTCCGGAACTCCATAGATCTAACTTCATTACCAATCCTTCTAAAACTATCAATAGGATGCCAAAGCTTAACATCAACCTCTTGATGCTAAAATAAAACCTAGGTACATAGTGTTTACTGAAAGTGCAAGAGGGTGGGGTGAATTGAAATTTTTCATTACTTAGTCGACTACCTCAAGGTACTAGTCGACTGTTAACAGATATAGTGCAGAAAATAAAAGCTGAAGGTAAATGACACTATATATTTTTATACTGGTTCAGATTCAATGTGAATCCTAATCTAGTCCTCTTGGATTGCAAGGGTGTTCTCTGCAGGTCTTTTGAAATTTGGTTTGGTATAAAGATGGTTTGAATGGAGCTCCTACGTCTACACTCAAATACTCGTAATCTTTTGATACAATGACTCACCAACTATACTATATCTCTTCTCATTTTTTTGTATACACTATAAATCAAAATTACAATGCTTGTTAAAAATAAAGTAGAGAGCTTGAGAAGTTGAGACGAAAATATAATATATTTGTCTTCAGAGCCGTCCTTTATAGTTTGTAGAGATGAACAAGGTTCTTGCAGAGATGGCAACCCAAGAGATTTGATCATTGGAAAAAGAAATTATGAATCCTATTTCCCAAGAATAAAGCTAGAGCTCTTTAATGCTTCCTTCCTTATGTGCTCCAAGATTGGACAACTTCCTTAACAACTTGGTACTTGTTTCCTTGTTGGTATCTGTTGATTGATGCGCCAAGATGCTTGATACTAGTTTTCTTTGTTGAGGTGCCGCTGATTGATAAGCCGAGATCTTTTTGGATATTTGATTGATGTCTTTCATAGCCTAGTAAATCTATGCAAATAACAGTTTTCATGTTGAAGCTTGCTTGATTGACGCGAGAATATTCCAATTGTTGAGTAATGAATTGTGATTTTATCTTATAAGTGATAATTCCACATCTAGCTACTCAACTGATAAGTCTACTGCTTACATTAAGACAGATCAGTAGACTAGATCAATCAAGTCAACTAATAGAAAGTCTACTGAAACTTTTTACACTAGCAAGTCGACTAATCAACATGTCACTAAAGAACATTTTTCTCAAAATTGTTTTTATTTTGAAAAAATTGGACACAAATTTTATAACTGTAGATCTCGTTATGAAATTACTCCTGGCTAGATTTGGAAACCCAAAGGTAACGATAACTATGCCAAAACTAACCCTCAAGGACCCAAGAAAACTTGAGTACCTAAAAGAAAATAATCATTTTATTTTGCAGGAACATCACAAGAAAAAATCAAGAGGTAAATTATATTTAGACAATGCGTGTTCAAGTCACATTACCGTTGATAAAAGCTTATTCAAATCAATTATGGATTTTGATGGAGGACTGGTAACCTTTGAAGACAACTCCACTAGAACTGTAATTGGTATAGGAACTATTGCTTTTAATAATTCATGTGATATCACTAATGTTTATTTGGTGAAGAATCTTATATATAACATGTTGAGCATAAGTCAACTATGTGATTCTGACCTAGAACTTAGATTCAGAAAAACATTATGTATCATTGAAGATCTCTCTGAAAAATCTGTGCTACCTGGGAGCAGGAACAAAAATGTATACATACTTGATTCAGTGAAACGACTAGTAAGGCACATATGCTTGGCATCAATGTGAGAAGATACATGGCACAAGAAGCTTGGACATGCAAGTATGCGCTTGATAGAAAAACTTGCAAAGCATGAACTAGTTCTAGGACTGCCCAAGTTGAACTATACCAAGGATCATATTTGTGATGCATGCCAAAAAGGTAAGCAAACAAGAAACTCTTTCAATTCAAAAGATATTGTGTCTATCTCTAAACCATTGCAGCTGCTTCATATGGACCTAGTGGGTCCCACTAGAACTGCTAGTATTGAAGAGAAAAGGTATGCTTTTATTATAATAGATGATTACTCTCATTTTACATGAGTTATATTTCTTGCTTATAAAGATGATACTTTAAAGAATTTTAAGTTTTTATGTGAGAAAGTACAGCATGAAAAGGGATACTACATCTCTTCTATCCGAAGTGATCATGGAGGAGAATTTGAAAACAAGGCCTTTGAAGAGTTCTGTAATGAGCATGGATATACTCATAACTTCTCTTCACTATTCTCTCCTCAACGGAATGGTGTTGTTGAACGAAAGAACAATACATTGCAATATATGGCTAGAACAATGATGGTTGAAAACAACATACCACATGAATTTGGGTTGAGGCTGTAAGCACAACTTGTCATGTCTTAAATAGATATATGATTAGGTTATTTTTTTTTTAAAAAACTTCATATGAACTATGGACGGGAAAGAATTCAAACATAAGTTACTTCATCTATTCGGTTGTAAGTGTTTTTTCATAACAATGGAAAGGACAACCTTGGTAATTTTGATTCACGCAGCGATGAAGGTATTTTTCTTGGATACTCAATTAATAGTAGATCCTATAAAGTATTTAATAAATGTACATTAACTGTTGAAGTATCTATTCATGTAATTTTTGACGATACTAATGGCTTGGCCGAGAAAGATAAACTTGCAGATGAAGAAGATAATAAACTACCAACTACAACAATTACTCCCAATGTTGATCAAAACATCGATAAATAGTCGATTGTTGAACCTGTCAAGTCAGCTAATTTAACAGTTAGAACTATACCAAATGAATGGAGAAGCGAGTCTGACCATCCAAAGAAGTTTGTTATAGGAGACATAAATGAAAAAATGAAGACTAGATCTTCAACAAAAAATAATGCAAATTTTGCTCTTATATCACAACTAAAGCCAAAGAAAGTTGATGAAGCTTTGAAGGATGATCATTGGGTCAAGGCTATAAGGAAGAACTAGACCAATTTGACAAAAATAAGTGTGGAGTCTGATTCCTAAGCCTGAAAATGGTTAAGTTGTTGGAACTAAATGGGTATTTCGAAATAAGCTGAATGAAGTAGGGGAAGTGATAAGAAATAAAGCTCGACTTATTTCCCAAAGCTACTTACAACAAGAAAGAGTCAACTATGATGAAATATTTACTCCAGTTGCAAGATTAAAATCAATTTCAATGTTGCTTGCTTATGCTGCTTTTAAAGGTTTTAAACTATTTCAAATGGATCTCAAAAGTATCTTTCTAAATGGTTTTATTGATGAAGAAGTTTTTGTTAAACAACCACCCTGTTTTGAAAACTTCAAATATCCTCACCATGTGTTCAAATTATCTAAAGCTCTATATGACCTTAAATAAGCCCCAAAAGCTTGGTATGATAGGCCTAGTGCTTTCTTAGTTGAACATGATTTTTCTAGAGGGAAAATTGACTCAACTCTTTTTATGCAAAGTGAATTTGAGATGAGCATGATGGCATAATTGATATTTTTCTTGGGACTACAAATCCACCAAACTGACAAGAGAATATTTATTTGTCAAAGTAAATATACCAAATAGCTTATTCAAAAGTTTTGTATGAATGATGCAAAAATCATGGGAACTCAAATGAGCCCTACTTGTTCAATTCACAAAGATGATGAAAGTAAACATGTTGATGAAATCAAGTACAAAGGAATGATTGGTTGGATCGTTTCTTTATGGATTCCTATCCCAAACTCTTCGAGATGTGTTTCCGAGTATTCCTTGATCATTTCGTCCAAGAAGAGGAGTTCCTCTAATTCTATGAATTTTTCTAGAAGACTCTTTTCTTGAATATTAA
>CM056503.1:40840857-41210250 GCA_029783415.1 Anisodus acutangulus
CTCGCTACTTTATCTTACTGCTAGTCGATCAGATATCATGTTTAGTGTTTGTAGGTGTGTCAAGTATCAGTCAACACCTAAGAAATCTTACCTTACTGTCGTCAAAAGAATCATCAGATGCTTAATTGGAGCAATCTCTCATAGTTTATGGTACCCCAAAACTAACTCCTTCAAATTAAAAGGTTTTTTTTATTTTGATTTTGCAGGGGATAAATATGACTGTAAAGTGGTACTTGTCATCTACTTGGACAATCCCAAATCTCTTGAAATAGCAAAAAATAAGAAAGTGTGTCACTATCTACTACTGAAGCAGAATACATTGCTATTGGACAATGTTGTGCTCAACTACTATGGATGATTCATCAATTAAGTGGTTATGATTTGCTATTTAAACCTGTCAAAATTTATTGTGATAATTCTAGTGCTATTTGCTTGACCAAAAATCTTGTGCAACACTCTAGGGCAAAACACATAGATATTACACATCATTTTATTAGAGATCACGTTCTTAGGGGAGCTATTGAACTGCAATTGGTGTGCATTGAGAAACAACTTGTTGATATTTTTACCAAGCCTTTGCTTGAATAAAGATTTTATATGCTTAGAGAATCTCTATGAATTATTGCATATCCCATGTAATCTCTCAAAAAAATTGCCTTCTTAAAAATGTATTTGTGATTTTCTCATTTATTTTTCTTCTTCATATAAGGTATATTGTGTGGATACCTACTTTTCAATCGGTTTCTCTCTCAAAGTTTTCAAAATTATTTGTATTGTTTGGACCTAAGTCCAGCTGACCGTTGTTATGTTGCTGCTATGTTACTTTTGCTCTATGTAGTGCTTATTGTTATTTATCTCAGTGTGTGTGCTTCATACTTGATCTTGTGTCTTCTATTTATGTGTTGTTTGCCTATTTGTATTTTCTTTTTTTATTGATGTCAAAGGGGGAGAATATATAAGCAAGGGGAGCAAATAAATAGGGGGAGCAATTTTTAATTAAACCATGAAGAAAATAAAACAGGAAAGTCAACTATTTTGCTCCTAAATTATCATCATAAAAAAGGGGGAGATTGTTAGTGTCAAGATTTTAACGATGACAACTTTAACCGTGTAGGAAATAATTATATTGGTGGAAAGACTCAAAGCAATTGAAAAGAGATTATTCTGAGTTAGTCAAGATCTCATTCGCAAGGAAAGAGATTATTCTGCAAGACTTTTCAAGAAGGAAAATCAGAGAAATAAAGGGAGAATTCAGCTCGAGAAGGAAAGGAGAATATTCAGCATTTAAGAAGATTTTTTGATACAAAGAAAGAAGATATTTCTCCATGTACCAACGACTAACTATTTAAGGAGTCAAGTACCAAAGCCTTTCATTCAAGGAAGAAATATCAAGATAATTAGTGAGGAGATTAATTACAAGTCAAATAAGCAGCCGCTATCTTGGAAGAAAATAAATCAAGTACCATCAAGAAGGTTGTCCCATATATTAAAGAATTGACTTGTTGTAACGAGTCAACTGGTTTGACCTAATAGAACTATGAGTGGTAAATTTACGTAAATCATTTACTTGTAGTTGCAAATCATAGACTTCTTCTTGGAGAAGATCTCTTTCAGTTTCACAAACTTCTAGGTTAATTTCCTGTCTTTCTTTTCTCTTGGCAATTTCCTATATTCATAAAAAAAACTTTATTTGGATCCTCAAGAGTTTGATCTAACAACTCTTGAGTTTCATGACATTTAGAGCATGGATAGGGTCTTACCTCGCTAGTTTCACCAATTGCCATGAAGCAGATATCGTCAGCTTATCTATTTTCATCCTCTAAGATTTCTTCTTCACTACAGCTACTGAGTGCTCTTTGCTTTTGTTGTCCTCGAAATGCTTTTCTTTTTTACTCCGGAAACTCAGAGGTTGTGTGGCCATACTTTTTACATTCATAGCATTTTCCATCATTCCTTGATTGATCACTTTGTGACTTCTAGTTTGTCCCACATTTCTTTAGCAGTTTCACATGTGGAGATCTTTTCATATTTTTCTCCACTGATGGCATTGTATAGCAGGTTCCTAACTTTTGAGTTTATTTGTATTACCTCTATTTGCTCATCAGTGTAGTCGGCTAGGGAGGCCAACTCATCAGTTGATGTGGCTTCTTCTTTCTTCTTATAATCATTCTTGGATTTTGGCATAGGAATTATCAAGTTAACTCTCCAGATCTTTACATCATATGACTTGATGTAGGTTTCCATTCTTACTTTCCAATGAGAGAAATGCTTTCCATTAGAGTAATGCGGTCAAGTTTGGGAAGTGCCTTCTTGACATAGAGCTCTATCTGTTACGTGATTTGACATAAACTTTTCTCACTTCCTGTTAGGCAAATATGACGTGAGACATTACTCTGATACCAATTGAAAGTGCAAGGGGGGCTGAATTAACAATTTTTGTTACTTAGTCGACTACCTCAAGGTACTAGTCGACTGTTAACAGATATAGTGCAGAAAATAAAAGCTGAAGGTAAATGACACTAGATATTTTTATACTGGTTCAGATTCAATGTGAATCATAATCCAGTCCCCTTGGGTTGCAAGAGTGTTCTCTACAGCTCTTTTGAAATTTGGTTTGGTACAAAGATGGTTTGAATGGAGCTCCTATGTCTACACTCAAATACTCGTAATATTTTTATACAATGACTCACCAACTATACTATATCTCTTCTCACTTTTTTGTATACAATATAAATCAGAATTACAATGCTTGTTAAAATTAAAGTAGAGAGCTTGAGAAGTTGAGACGAAAATATAATATATTTGTCTTCAGAGCCGTCCTTTATAGTTTGTAGAGATGAACAAGGTTCTTGCAGAGATGGCAACCCAAGAGATTTGATCATTGGAAAAAGAAACTATGAATCCTATTTCCCAAGAATAAAGCTAGAGCTCTTTAATGCTTCCTTCCTTATGTGCTTCAAGATTGGACAACTTCCTTAGCCGCTTTGTACTTGTTTCCTTGTTGGTATCCGTTGATTGATGCGCCAAGATGCTTGATACTAGTTTTCTTTGTTGAGGTGCCGCTGATTGATAAGCCGAGATCTTTTTGGGTATTTGATTGATGTCTTTCATAGCCTAATAAATCTGTGCAAATAACAGTTTTCATGTTGAAGCTTGCTTGATTGACGCGAGAATATTCCAATTGTTGAGTAATGAATTGTGATTTTATCTTTCTTTAATATAAGGGACAACCTTCTTGATGGTACTTGATTTATTTTCTTCCAAGATAGCGGCTGCTTATTTGACTTGTAATTAATTTCCTCATTAATTATCTTGATATTTCTTCCTTGAATGAAGGGCTTTGGTACTTGACTCCTTAAATAGCTAGTCATTGGTACATGAAGAAATATCTTCTTTCCTTGTGTTAAAAAATCTTCTTAAATGCTGAATATTCTCCTTTCCTTCTCGAGCTGGATTCTCTCTTTATTTCTCTGATTTTCCTTCTTGAAAGGTCTTGTAGAATAATCTCTTTCCTTGCGAATGAGATCTTGACTAACTCATACTCTTTTCATTTGCTTTGGGTCTTTCCACCAATATAATTATTTCCTACACAGTTAAAGTTGTCATCGTTAAAATCTTTACACTAATATTTACTTCTAAATTAGTTGCAATAATAAATTGTGGCGGTCAATATGAAATTATAATAGTTGAGGGTCAGTGGTCTTACTACAGAAGTAAGTTGTCTAAGTGGGGTTATAATGGTTGAGAGTCAACAGTCTTACTAATTACTACAGAAATAAAATAAATGGGAGAATGATAAAGATAAAGATGCGAGAGAGATCTTTAGACTTTCGTACACATAACCTCCTCATTCTTTTCATAGTGAATTAAAATACTAACCTACAAAATGCAACCTCACATGAATAAAAAAATTTGTGACGTAATATGTTATATAAAATGTAAATATTTAAGTTTTGATAGGAAAAAAGTACTCCAATAAATATTTCTGGATATTTCATGATATAATATTGGTCTAATCATTAATGAAGTAACGTAAAAGGGCCTAAAATACCCTTGAACTATTAGAATTGGTATAAAAATGTCTTTCACCCACCTTTGAGCCCCAAATACCCCTTTCGTTAACCTATTGAATCTATTTTGCCCTTATTATTAACGGACCCATTTCATTTATTACGTGACAGCCTCTCATTGGATAACCATATAATTAACTAAAATTAATTAATTTTTAACTCATTTAACTCGATCCACCAACTAAACCCTGATGCTCCCAAATAAATCCCTAACAAATCAAATTAAAAAACCCACTAACCCATTTCATTATAAATCAAAATAAGGAAAAATTAACTCGCACTAAGTGTTTAAAAGGAAAAAATCCGATCATAAGTTTTTATTTAACATATTTGTGTTAAAATTTAGTTAAATATTGCAAAAATTTACCTGTTTAATCTTATGAAATCTCTATAAAACTTGGACATTCATTGATGAACATTGACCTCAATTTAAAATTTTAATTTCAAGATTTGTTGGTGATTTGAACTTGGTATGTTTGAATTTGGTTCTTAAGTTCAAGTGTGATTGAGTATACTTGGGGGGAAATCCATTAAGAAAGTGAACTAAAGCCGCCATTGAAAGAGCTTTTCGAAGCTTGCTTTAAATTTCTAAATTTGGGTGTTTTAATTAATTGGGTAATACTATTTTTAAAGTTGATAACATGAATAACCATCGAATTACGGTTTAGAACCTGAAGAAAGAAGCAGAAAACTCCATGAAAGTCATTAATGAAGCTTGAAGCTTCAAGTTAGAAGATGACATGGTGGTGGTAGAGATTTTTTTACACGGGCCGGGTCAAAATAGGGTCATGGATGAATTTTTTTAATTTGGAAAGGGTTTAAATTTGGGCCAATCAGACATGACCACGTAATAAATAAATATTTAATTATTTTATTTTAATGTGACCGTTAAAAATAAAGGCAAAGTAGACCCAATAGGTTAGTGACAGAGATATTTGGGGCTCAAAAATGGATGGAGGACATTTTTATATCAATTCTAGTAGTTCAAGCATTTGAATATTTGAAGATCAATCTTAATCCCATAGAAACAAAAAAGTACTCTATCCGTTTCAATTTATACGATGTAATTTGACTGAGCACGAAGTTTAAAAATAAATGATTTTTTTGAATCTTGTGGTTTAAAACAAATCAAAGATATTTGTGTGGTTATAAATTATCTCGTTAAGCTAAAAAATAAAGTTTGAAATTAATTGTTGTCAAATAAGAAAATGTGTCATTCTTTTTTAAATCGAGTAAAAATGAAAGTGTTTCGTATAAATTGGAAATGGCGTGTTGAGATAATGTTACCAACTTCCTATTTACTACGACTAGGGATGGCAAAGGTTAGGATCTGGACCGGATCCTACTAGATTCAGATCCAGATCCGTTTTTCATACCTAGATCCAGTTCCGGATCCAGATCCATCGGATCCATAAATATCAGATCTAAATCCAGATTCATCGGATACACCGGGTCCACGGATCAGATCTGAATCCACACGTGAATTTTTTTTTAGATCACCACACTTGTATATATATATATAAAGCGAAGTGAACTATAATAGTGATAACCGATTCATCATTGACAGAATGAGAAATAAGCTAGCAAACTGGAAAGTTCTTTTTCTCAATATGACTGGAAGGGTCACACTGCCACTGGTTAAAGTTTTAGCATCATAAGAATGACATCATTCTACAACAATCACAAGAATGACACCATTAGAATGTTCATTCAATCAACCTACACAAACGATGCAATTACAAAGGTTTTGAAATTAAATTCTACAATAATGTTCTTTAAAATGCAAGCAACATCTTCTATAACCTTCTGCCAAACTTCATAAACAATCTTCGAAGTCACTAGTTTCAACATCATCAACATCATCAACATCTTAAAATAACAAAGAAACAATCATATTAAAAAGAGATAACAAAAAAAATTCATCTCAATAAATATTTGAAGTATCATTACTTACAAGAAAATATTTGAATAATTACTTAACCACATAACAAAGAAGTATTATGCACATTTTAGTCCAATTAAACAGTGAATTTAAATGAGCTGGACATTAGCCACAATAACGCAAAAATGAAAATTTTTCAGTAGATAAATAAGACAACAATTTTAACAAAAAGAAATGAAAATTTTCCAGTAACTCTTCTAGTACCAATTCAAATCAATAAATCTTCTAGCACCAATTCAAATCAATAACTCTTCTAGCACCAATTCAAATAAGACAACAGTAACGCAAAAAATGAAAATTTTCCATTTTACCAAATTAGAAAGAGAATACTGAAAGCAAAATTCACATATTTTACCAAATTAGCAAGAGAATACTGAAAGCAAAATTTCAACTTCGATTGATAGAGTTTCAAGAATAACTAGATCGTTGCTTGCATGCACTATATCACTGGCGTTTTCAACACAAGAACTTGAAGACTCGAAAAGAACACTATCAGTTTTCTGATCAAGCCAAAACAGATGAATTGTAAATAAAAAAATAAAAACCGAACTCACCGTTTAATATATGGCAGAAAGTCACGCAAATATACTGGGCTTCGGTCCTTTATGGCAGAAAGTCACGCAGATGGGCTATGTAGATCAAGCCACAACGACGGTTAGGGTTTGAGTCTTACAGGATGTTAAACGAAATGAGCTCTTTGCCCTATTTCGTTGGCTTAAAGACACACAGATGGGCTGGGCTTCGGTCCTTTATGGACTTGGGCCTGACCGAGAAAACTAAAGGAACTCGCAAAGAACACTAGGTTATGGATGTATAATGTATTTAATAAAAAATGAATCCACGGGTCGGATCTGGACTGGATCCGGATCTCAAATACAAGATCCAGATCCGATCCGTCAGAAATGGATTCGGATCCGATCCGTCAGAAATGGATCCGGATCCGATCTGGATCCGTCGGGTTCAAATTTTGAAGATCCATATCAGATCTAAATCTACCGAATTCGAATCCACCGAATTCGGATCAAGTTCAGAATCCAGTGCCATCTCTAACTAGGACCAATAAAATGACCAATGTTCTTTTCCCCACAAAATTTCTGCTACATTAACCTCTCAATACGACGTCGTTTCTAAAACCCCTAACGCTTACCAATTTCCCTAAAACGAAAAAAATGGAGTTCCTCTTCAATCCAAATCTTCAATTATTCAAAAATTAGGGTTTTTTTCCTTCAACATCACCCATGGCTTCTGAAGAATTGGGCCTTATTTCAACCCGACAAGTAAACAACAATGGGCTCAATCCACATCTCCTTTTCCATAACAACACCTTCACTTGCAGCCCACCACCTCCTCATCGGGTCACTGCCGTAATTACCGGTGACCCGGGCCCAAAAACGACCCGAGAACTTACTGGATTCATAGATAATAATCACAATCATTACTTTCATCATCATCAACCACAACCTCCTGATTGGAATACGAAGAGCTATGTCGATGGATCGGATAATGATGATGACGTGGATGATGACGATGAGGAGGAGGAGGATGACGTGGAGGGTATCGTTACAGTTAATAATAATAGTAACAGTGATAAAGTTAATAGTAGTCGTAAAGTGGTTGTTATTGAAAAAACAAAAAGCCTTTCTACATTTGGTAAGTTTTTTTTTGACAATTTATTGTTTTTATTGTTGGCATAATACATAGATAAATACAAATTTGGCCTTACCCGTCAACTAAACACTAACTTTGAGAATGTACGTCTAGACAACTCAACTTGTCCCACGTGGGCACTTGATGCTGACGTGTCACGTGAGTTTTGGAGGTGTCTTGATTATCATTTTGTAAGTTGAAGTGTTTCACTGTGTAGCTCAACTCGTCTCCACTATGTCTCGTGGACAACCGACACTGACCGTGGCACATAAATTTATTTTTGAGGTGTCTAGATGTTCATTTTGTAAGTTGGAGTGTTCAACTGACAACATAGTGAAAATGAATTAAGGTGTCTGGATGATCATTTTATTGGAGTGTTCAACTGGCAAAGTGGAGATGAGTTAAAGGTGTCTAGATGATTTGAAAAAGCGGAGTTGAGTTAAGGTGTCTAGATGATCATTTTTGTAAGTTAGAGTGGTCAACTGACAACCTAGTGGATGTGAGTTAAGGTGTCTAGATGATCATTTTGTAAGTTGGAGTGTTCAACTGACACAGTGGAGATGAGTTAAGGTGTCTAGATGATCATTTTTGTAAGTTGGGGTGTTCAACTGACAAAGTGGAGATGAGTTAAGGTGTCTAGATGATCATTTTGAAAGTTGGAGTGTTCAGACACAGTGAAGGAGATGAGTTAAAGTTGTCTAGATGATCATTTTGTAAGTTGGAGTGTTCAACTGACAGTAGATGCCAAGTTTAAGTGTCTATCTATGTAATATGCCTTTCTTGTTTTGGACTCCGACTAGTTTGGGATTGAAACATAGTTTTTGATTTGTTGAATAAGGTGTCAAGGAAGGGAATGTCGGGAAATCGGGAAATGAAGGCAGCGTTGACACGAGAAATGCAGTGACAGTTGCTAGTGTTGATGGGGACATGTATTATCATCAGTATTTGCAGGGACCGGAAGGGTCAAATGCAGGGCAGAAGGAAATGGGGTTTGAGAATGGATGTGGGTTTAGTGGGAGAAAGGAAGGTTCTTATTCAAGTGAATCAGAAGAGTCCTTGAGAGTTATTCTCTCCGATCCAATTATGTAAGTTTCTTGTTTTGTAATCTGTTTTCTCTGATTGCTTTCTAGATTTCAAGTAAAGCATAGATTTTGTTTTGACCCTAGTCTGTCTTAAAAGACAAGTTATCTAGTATGATATGAAATGGGCCCGAATAGAGCAAATTGAATATAGAGAATCATTTATGTGACCTTCAATTTTGGATTGGGGCGCAGTTGGAAGATCGATCGATTGGTAAATTTTGTTTTGACTTCTGGACAAAGACAATTAGGGTGATTCCACATGGTGGTATATTTGCATGGTCAAGTGACAACTGGGTAAATGTGCAATTAGCAGTTTATATGCTAGAGGTTGCTTTTAGGTGAATGCATTAAGCTGTAGTAATGTGGAAGCAATTAAAAGTAAAGCATGTATGAGAGAACATTGTTTTAGCTTTAATCAAGGGTGATCTTGCTTGAGAATAGAAGAGTGTAGGTGCGTTCTCTACACTTGCTCTAGTTCCTCAGTTATACTGTAGGTGTGTTCTGTCGCTTCTTTTCTAGTTCTAGGAAGAAAAGAAAAGGGCATTTGATGGGATAAAATGACATAGTAAGCGTTTGGACTTTGGATTATTTGTTTGAGGTTGAAAAAAAAAGAGTATTTGAAGTTGAAGTTGAATTTGAAAAAAGGTATTTGGAATATTATACCTAGATGACTCTTGTAAGTTTTCAAAATCTGGGATGGTTGTCATTCTGCCAAATAAAAAAAGAAAAGAAAAAAGGAAAAAAATTGTACCCAAGGTACTAGCTTAGTGGGCAATGAGTGGCTCCAAACCTTTGGAGACTAGGAGACAAAAGATACTAGGTGTTGTTTTCCCATTTGCTGAAGCCTTGGTGGGTAGAGTTACCGGTGATCTCGAAGTTTTTCGAAGCCTGGTCAGAGTACGTGGACACCACCATTATTTAAAAAAGAAACAAAAACTAACAAGTAGATTTAACACTCCCTCTGTTTCATTTTATGTGAACCTGTTTGATTGGACACAAAGTTTAAGATAGGAAGAAAGACCTCAAACTTGTCGTCTTAAATAAATCACGACATTTTGTGGCTAAAAAAATGAGAAGTTTAAAGTTTAGTTGTTTCTATATATAAAAAGGTGGTGTTCTTTTTTGGAACGAACTAAAAAGGAAAACGCGCATAAAATGGAACAAAGGCAGTATTTTGTTAACTTCATACAAGTTTTCCCCTTATTTTTATTAAAAGAATCTTCCGAATCACCACAACAAAATTTTCTCTTACTGAATAATGGCTGAGCTACATTTTTTCTCTTTTGTTCTTCTAGTGGCTATATAAACTTTAAGGGGTTTATCTATTCTGAGTTTTACCAAGTGTAATGCTTATAGTAGAGGTCAGAATATTACCATAAAGAAAGGGTAGAGGTCAGAATATTATTATGATTATTTGCTTGTGTAGTTTCTTTCCATATTTTCTGTTGTTGGTTCATGCATTATTTTATTTATCCCAACTTAAAATCACGTGCTCTTGTAGTCTCTTTCTATATGTTATTTGCTGTTGTCAATTCATGCTTTATTTTATCCATCTGGTTACTTGCATCCACACTTGACATCACCTGCCAATTTCAGGGGAGCGCTTATGGATGATGCAATGATTTTGCCTTGTGGGCATTCCTTTGGTAGTGGTGGAGTGCAGCATGTAATTAGAATGGTATGTACTCTGGAAACAGTTTGTTAACAACTTCCGTTGATACTTAATATTAATTGCATTTGCATCTAAACATCTTTATATCTCTTTCCTTTTTAAGATTTTGACTATTCGATGCTGCATAATCAACAATTTCTGTTTCAAGATGCATTAGGTGGAGAGATTGGCGGGCTCATTGGCATAATATGTTCCTGAATTTGGGTTTTTATGCCTTTTGATTTAAATAAGCTTCTCTGAAAAAGCTTCTCTCCACTTTCAGTATAAGAGAACTGCACTGCGTTTGATTACACTCTGTGAAAACCAAAACATGTTAATATTCTTATTGGTTGGAGAGAGATGGAAATGTCAAAAATCGAACGCAAATGCCTTTAATGTAAGATTTAGCATTGATAGGACCAACTGTTCTGAAACCATATCACCTGCAAAAGCTGTATATAGATATTGCATGCTTACTCTATTAAATCTCTCATTCCTCCTGTCATTTAATGTAGTTGCACAAATTATTAATGAAGTCAAGTGTTTATCTTTTTACCTTAGCAGGTCCACTTATGACATTTGTTGATATTTAATGAATGTATGATTTCACATAAATCAAGAGACAGAAAGTTTTCATTTGTTTTTTCTCCTTTTGTCAAGATTTCACATTTGCAATTGGAAGATGCCTTTTTTTTTTTAAGATAAAGACAATAGGAAGTTGTCTTCTCCCATCTAAGTTAGCTACTAGGTCCTAGACCTAGAAAGAGAATATAAATCTGTGGTGACTTTACTCTGTGTTCCACTTGACTATTGTCCTAAAGTAAGTTTGTAACTAGCCTTTATGGTGTATTTTCAGAAAGCTTGCTATATCTGTTCACAAGTGGTGTCTGAAGATTCACTGGCTCCAAATTTATGTAAGTATCTGTTCTGTACTTTTGGTAGATTTTTGGATGCGGTTTCCGCTGGTTTTTCTAATACTTGATATGGTGAACACCAGTTTATTTTCATATTCCACTACCATATAGAGATTGCTAGAGGTGTTCATAATTCAGTTAAAACCCAATTACTTAACCGAACCAAAATTATTGGTCTTTTGGTTTTTGTAATTCAGTAATGCGGTTCGGTTTTTGGTTTTGATTTCTAAAAATACGGTAATTCGGTTTTCTCCGAAAATTATCGAACATAATTTCGAACTTTTATGTATATTGACAAAATAATTTAATTTTATAATTATTTGAATTTCTATACATAATTAGATTTTTCAAAATTATGTTTTTTAAGAGGCTCAATCAAGCCAAAATCGAACTGAATAAATAACCAATCCGAAAAGGAAAAAAACATCAATTTCGGTTTTTAAGTTCCTCCTGACAAAACAGAACTGACTGATAAGCACCTCCTGGATGGCGTTCTCTTACTTTCATTTTCATACCATAGGTTGCAAGCATTGCAGGAAAACATTTGCTGGATGACTACTTACCAGAATACCAGTAAAAATGAGTTATAAGCATTTCTTGTGCTGAAGAGCTACTCATGTATTCTTATAGGCTTGTGCCAGGGATCCTTGAGGATCCCAGGAAGACGAACTCTAATACAGAATTGTGGTACAAGCACATGTATGGACTATTTTCAAAAGACAACCATTGGGTTTTGTTGAAGAGATGAATCGTCTCAAAACCATGTGGTTGCACCTTGTCATCTTAGAAAAGATGAAAAACTCCTAAAACTTGGGGAAATTTCTCTGGTGGTGGTGGTGGCGGCAGTGGCATGGACTCACTGTCCAGGAAGCACTACCATGGTTCACGGTGGCCCCTATCTAAGAATAATGTTGTAACTGCCATGATCGTAGTATCTTTCAACGAACTGCTATCAAGATTAGTAAAGATAATTCATTGCCTCCATTATTTTTTCTTCCATTAACTGTGTTCACTACTCAATATCTCCCATCGGTTCAAACAATGTCAAGAACCTTTGGTACCATTATGTACCCTGAAACCCAAAGCATCCTCACAAGCCTTCATGCATGTACCTTGAGAGCTAGTTTGTGGAACCATCCACTACTGAATGATACTATGAGTATGTGGCTTGAAAGTTTAAAGAAAGAATGAATTTCGTGACCCTCGTGTGATTTAAAGTACTGATTTCCTATTTTACCCTGTTATTGTAAGTAAATTCCACTGGTCTTCTATTTCCCACCTTAGCCGATCATCTGTAGACATCTCACTGTAGCAAGCAGTTGGAGCGTGCAATAAATCGACTTGCCCTCAGACGTCCTTAAGAATCAGTGAATCACCTCATGTGCTTCTTAGATGTGCTTATGACTGCAAAACATCTCATCACTTACATATCACTTACCATTCTCAAAATAAAATGACTGTAAACATCTCATGTTTCCACCTTTGGAATGTGTGCTACCTTTATTAAACAGACAAGACAGAAACTAAGTCTTCTTTCTCGATAACAGTGTAGGAAAGAAAATTATTCCTTCATCATGCTTTCTGTCTCACTACTTTTGCATATTAAGCTGCTTTGTCCATTTCTGAACTACAATTGCTCCAGTGTACATTCTATATCATCTTTATCATTTTCACTTCTTCAGATGAAGGTGATTCTGTTCTTGTAGTTGATTTCCAAACTAGAAGCAGCAACTTAATGTCTCATAGCAGACTGAGGATATCCAATCAACAACCCACATTTTCTTTCGGCTGCGTACAATAGACCCTTGTGGTCCGTCCTTCCCCGGACCCCGCTCATAGCAGGAGCTTAGTGTACCGGTCTGCCCTTTTTGTAGCTTCAAATCTACCCTTTGGTAGAGCTAGAAGGGCTTCTTCCAAACTCATTTCATTAACTTGTCAAAAATTAATATGTATTAAATTAAGTGGATAAATTTCCTTTTTAATGCCCTCAAGGCTTTGGTTTAGTGGCAAAGGCACAACACGTGATGTGGGTTAGACACACGTCACGGGTCTATGCTCTACTACAGGCAAACGCCTGGTATTTAAGTGAAGTAGGGTAGAGGGGTGGTCGAATATCCCGAGTTTCGGAGCTGTTACCACTGGCCCTAGGTTTCTCAGTTATAAAAGTAATTATTTCCCAGCAGCAGAAAGTTATGAGTTGGACCAGTCATAATTTTATGCCCCTAGTTTTACACTCATTTTGAACTTCTAGTCAAATCTATCTGCACTCGGAATAACTTAGATTGATTCTTTCTGTGCTTCATTGGCCCTTTCTGCATTTTAAAGGTTTGAAATGAGGCTAAGAGTAGGTTCGTACAGTCCTACTCATCTCAGTTCTTTCTGATGATTTTTATTTGCCTTTCCATGTGTGTAGCTCTTCGTGCTGCAATTCAAGCATTCCGTCGGGAAGAGGAGTCGCAGCTTAACCGTACTTTAAAAAGAAGAAGGGAAAGATATGACCAGGTTCGCCACTTTCATATTTTAAACTATATAACTACATGAAGTAAGGTGGAAATAATGTTGAACGCTGTTTAATTTAGACCAAAGATAGAAAGAAAAATTAGGGAGAGTCGTATCTGACTGTATCCTTGTACTCAAAGCCTGACTTAACACTAAGGTCTTAGTATCATATCTCTATGCAGGATAGAGGGCCCTTTGGTGATTCAGGACTTTCGGATCATCTAAGAGGAAGAGGTGTTCAGTTTCCATTTGCTGTGACAGACAGGGTTGTTATAAAGGTTCTTCCAGTAATATCCAAATTTCAATTACATTTCCTGATTGGTTTGAATGGGCTATCTGATTGAAATTATTAATCAAATAGGGTAACAAAAGGACACCTCAGCGTTTTGTGGGTCGTGAAGCTGTTGTTACCACTCAGTGCTTGAATGGATGGTACATCTCTTATTTGTATTATTTGGTTTCTGAATTTCATTACATCCTTTTTGATTTTTCAAAGCAATTCGCCATAATTTTGGAAAAGTCCACGGAAATATCCTTTGTGCTTATGCTCTCAACATTTGAATTATATTTATCTGTTAAGCCTAAAAGGTTACATTCTTCATAACCCCGTGCTTTGGTTCACCGGTAAGAGGGTAGGGCATGATGTGTGGGTTATGCGCAATTCTTAAGTTTGAACTTTGTCATGGAAAAAAGCCTAGTATTTAAGCGGAGAAGGGTCTCGACTATTATTCATCGAGATCCTTCGTGAATTCTCGGCTATAAAAAACAATTCTAGACTTCTCTAGCAGAGACAACCATCTGGTAAGTTGGAGAGTCTATCCACGTCAGGCACTCCGTCAGTCCCATAATAACTTTTACCCATCTCAAAATAGGATGTTTATTCCTTCCAGCACTTCACGTTAAATATAAACTAATACTACTAATAATCTCAGAGTTGAACTTTTAACTAACTTCACCACTTCACATTTTAAACCATTATTCTAAACTCCACCAGATTAAATATAATTATATACTCGAGCATTTTACACTTCAATTTCTTTTAGATAAAGTATTTTGGGATGGAGGGAGTATGACATAAAAATTTATGTGCACCGCTGGTCAAGACAGAAAGTTTAACTAGTATGTTTTGTGGGAATGAATGGAGAATTTTATGTGAGGGGAAGTAACAGAGGTTAGTTAAGAGAGAAGGGAGGAGATACTTTATCAACTAAGAAGGGAAGGAAGCGGAGAGTAAAGGGGAGATGTATGCACCCTCATATTGGGTGAAAAGGAGGATGTAAATGTCTTTTTGTCCCCTTCTAGTTATCCAACAACAATGGGGGTGGAAGTAAACCAATATTCTTACTATCCTTACACATTATCTACTCCCTTTATCCAAACATTGTGCAGAACTCCTGAGAACTTAGTTGTTTTCTGTAAGCCTCTTGGGATTTGTATTTTTTTGTATACATGCATGTCTAATTCCCCTTCCACATGAAGCTAAAGGCTGCTCTATCATATTGAGACTTGGATATGGTCCTCTTTAATAATTTGAGCAGTCCCAAACATAAACTAAAGTGTCGTATAGAGTAAGTCTCTGTGCCCTGCCCAAGTGATAGTGAAAGGTGGTTAAGGTCTATAAAAACAAGAAGCATTTTAAATATGTATTTTACAACTCTATTCTTGTTTTTCTCCTTCTATATCTTTTGCCTTTGCTAGCTGAGCTCTACCGGAAAACTTTAGAGCATAACCTTTTTATGGGGAGCATTGAGATGTTATCCAAGTATAAATTTCGCGATCAATTGGATTGTGCATGAGCCAGTAGAGGGGAGAAATTTGATCCATCACAAATGATTCTATGTGCATGCACATAATTCAGATAAGTGGTATGCCCTACGAATCTTGAAATGCTTTAACGCAAGTCAAACAAAGTATACTTGGTAAGGAAATGATGCTTAATCTTCTACGTTCTTGATTTAAAAAAAAAGTATACTTGGTAAAGTCAAACATGCAAGGCTTAGCATATTGGTCAGGTTCAAATGCCAACGGAGGCAAAAACACTATTCCTTTTGTCCCAATTTATGTGAAGGGGTTTGGAATACGAGGGTCAATTCACTTAATTTTGACTACAAATTCGGGTATAGATTCTTCAAATATATAAAAATAAATTTACTTATTTGAAAACTTCACGAAAAGTACTATAAGTCAACATAGCTAATGATTCAAAATATTTAAAAAATGTTGAGACAATTATAGTAAAATAAAAAACCATTTGACTCCCCAAATAGTAACACCTTCACATAAAATGAGACAGAGGGATATGTCCAAGCCTTAGTGAGATAGACTTACTCGGTATTAGTCGAGGTGCGAGCAAGTTGGTACAATTTAAAAAAGAGGTTAACATTCTCATTGTATTGCATCCAAATCCTGGGCCTTAAAAATGCTTTCTCTGTTTTAGTAGTTTATTATGTGTAATGGTGTTCTGTAGTATGAGGAAGACGGAGTTCTTTGTTCAACCTTTGTTAGTACGGAGAAGTTATTACCTCTCTTATTGTGAATGTGTCGTATTCCTTATGTCACAGAAATTAAACAAACACTGGTCAAGATGTTCTTAAAGACTCAAACCTCTAATGACATAATGACTCATTTTACCTATGAGGAATGACTCTTTACTTGAATTTACAACTTGTGCAGGTATGTTGTAAAGACATTAGATAATGCTGAGAGTGTAAAGTTGCAATATCGCTCCCTAGCCAAGGTTTCAGATAATTTATCAATCCAGCCAATATCAAGTAAGACCGCAGCCAATTGGCTGTAGAGTTCCATTCAGCAGAATGATCATGACTCTCTCGTCCTAACTTACTGCACATATGCCACATTTGATACATACAGTCTAACTAGAACAAGCATTGAGTTTTTTTCAGCTGTAATCTAGATCTTGTATCTGTTCCACACGATTCTCAGTCTAGGTTTTGTATATTGTAGAGGTTGTGACGTTGTGTTGTAGCACTACAGCGTTGAGATGAAATCAGAGATATGAACTATAGAGCTGCACTTATTTAAAATAAATGAATTATACAAGAGTCATTTCCGCGGGACTTTGTATTGACTGGTACCTATTCAGAAATATGAAGATAAAAATATCTTAGCTGCATTACCTTCTGAAGCTCATAATGCTGGGTTTTGTGCATATGATAATGCCAAATGTGATTTGGTTGAATTCCAAACGTGCATCTTATCAACAATCTTAAAGTGATGCCGGGGCAAACTAGTCAGGCAGCAATGATATTACCCCAGAACGGGGGTGACTAACTAAACACCCAAAGGTATGAGAAATATTGGAGATCAGGGTTCAAAAATTTCAACATAGATGAAGAAATGCTAGATGATTTCTTTCATCTGCCTAAGACTTGGTGGACAGAGTTATTCGATTCTTGTGTTGGTTGAAGATTGAAAGGTAGCATGTACTTTGTGGAATGGTTGAGGTGCGCACAACACGGTCGCGACACCACCATTATAAAAAAATAAATATATATATATATATAAAAGATCTTGATAAATATGTGTTGTACTTGAGATAGAAGGTGCAAAAGTTTTGTATCCAATACTTTTACTGAACTACTTCCACTTTTAAGCATCAAAAAGTTGATTTTTCATCAACTGTTCTTAAGTTCGAGTGGTAAGGTTGAGGCCCTTGAATTATTTACTTATTAAGGTGTTGGGACGGGTTCTCCCTTGTTTGCAGAGTAGAGTTTGTGTTTTATTCCCCCCCTCATCTGTATAACTTTGTCAATTGCTTGATTTGCTTGTGTTGTTCCAATTACTTTGATTTTGATTCAATTTCTCATTCACTGTGATTCACCGAATGATAAATGATTGCATATCCATCAGTCTCAAAAAGGAAAATGAACAAAAAGAACTGTTCATTTTCCTGCTTTTATTTTTTCTTCTTCTAAATATCAATATGTATAATTGTATATATACAATTGGCGAAAAGTAACACAAAAAAATATCAATCTGAGACTGAAAGTAAAGCCTTAAAACTTCTGTAATCTTACACCCGAATTCACTTAAAAGTCAGAATTATGATAATAGGAGGCCAACCACTTGCAGAAAATGACTACCTGTGAGCCTTGTAAAACACGTTTAGAAGGAGGATAATACAAGTAGACTCTTCAAATTGTCATCTCTTGACCACTGAACTGTTCAGCTATCGAGCCAACGATGTTCACAAGAATGTTTTTCTCACAACCAACCACCTTTAAACTGTTTCAAAGCATTATCCCTAAAATTAGTAACTCTTACTAAACAAAAATGTGTACAAAATAAACCCATTCCTCTGCCAGCTATAACTCTACTAGTTTTCAACAAATAACAAGCTGGTCCAAATTCAATCCCTTTTCCTTGTACAACTACTCCCCAAGATTTTGTCAATTCTTCCTCTGAGTTTTCATTCAATTCTTCAAGTTCCTCATCCCCAAGTTCATCAACAAATATTAGTCCATCTGGGGTTCTTGTTTTTCCACTTTTCCATTCACTTTTCATTATTGGCCATTGCTCCACTAGGGCTCTCTCTGTTTTGATCTCGGGTTGTCTTTCTCGTCCTCTCTCATCCTCGTTCGCGTAGACGTGGACCAGTAATGGCGCTTGCTTCAAATTCTTTACAATGTCCACCATCGACACCTTCATCCACTCATCGATATTTTTCGACAATATTACTTCATTTTCCTTATCATCAATTTTCACGACTTTGTCTGAGGGTAGCGAATTTGATAGTGATAGAGAAGCAGAAACACCAAGAGGTTTCCTTTGCATCAGGTGCCTATCATTCTTGCGCATGGATACTATCAATCTTCTCTGTATCGTTTCAATTTTATCAAATGTTCCTAAAGAGACACTCAGATTTACTCGTAATGATGCCATTTCAAGAGTATATGATCAGATGTTTGTCACTCTTACCGGGGAATTATTTTATTTCCCCGGAATGATTTTTGTTTTTGTTGTTGTTGAGGAAATTGATTTGAATAGAAATACTATTGTGTTATGGGTGCCATTGAAAAGGTGACATGCGCATGCAATGTGCGGCTTGAGCGAAGGCACAAGCAAGGAATGGGTCGAGTGACAAAGGCACACGCCTTTACGTATGACATGTATCGCTTGAGACCAATCATATTTGTTTTTTTGGTGCTGAGGTAGGATCTATGATATTATGGCTGGTGAGACACACACATCACAATTTTTATAGTGGAAAAAATTAAATAAATTACATAACATCTTTTACATACTACGTGTCTTAGATCAATAAATGGAAAAAAATACACTTTCTTGAGTGCAGCTTTCTCAAATTATTAGATCTTCATTTGTTAGAAAATCATGCACATTGATTTGCCTTCTTCTAAATATGTATTCCCTCCGTTTCACTTTATTTATCATAGCTTTACTTGACACAAAGTTTAATAAAAAATGAAAGATCGTTTGAAACTTTTAATTTAAATTTGCTATAACATTTTGTGATTATATAACTTTTGAAACTTGTCGCCTTATACATGTTATAGCATTTCTGTGGCTATAAGAGCTTTTCCTGATTCTTTTTTAACAAACTAATACGAAAATTTTGATTGTGAAATTTTCTAAGTTAGTAAATGTAATCGAAAAGAATCGCCAAATCAACAAGACCAACAATAATTAAACTAATAAATTTGTATGATGTTTAGTTGTATTTGATTTGGTGTATTTTTTAATCAAAAATCGATCAACGAGCCATTAACACCCCTACTTCTGGACAAAAATAAGAGGTGCTTCAATCTCATTATTTCAACTAATTAATGGATAATAGATTTTAACTAATTTAGCCAACTTTTAATTAACTTAAATTAAGGAGCGAAAATATCCAAATAATTCTCTTAAGCATAAAAGAAGTTTATGCACATGGTTTAATAGCTACACGCTAGTTAAAAATTATGAAAATTTGTCTGTGGAAGTACGTATCAAATGTGTTATTTCTATTATTTAAATGTTTGATATGTTATCCATTTCACATAGACGGGTGCGAAATGGATAATAAACAGTTAGTATGTTTAGTAAAAGGGGGTTGATAAATACTTTTTTATTAAAATGTCTTTAAAGCTATTTATAAAAATAAAAATAAAAATTATTTTATAGAAAAAGTACGAATAATGAAAATTGAATAGAGAGATAATTAAAAGTCAATGTTTTAAAAAATATATTTTAGGTGATTACAAAAAATATTAGGAATAAAATCGTAAATGATTTGGTCAAACAAAAAAATGCTCATAAGCGGTAAAATCATAAGTTGCAAGTGACCAACTTATAACTTTTCTCACTTGTAAGCACTTTTTATGTTTACTAAACACATTAATAAGCCAAAATGCTTATATATAAGATAGTTTGACCGACTTATAAATTTAATCAAATATCCTCTTAACTAATATGCATAAGTTAATTGTATCAGTAAGAGTCACTTCTGCTAAAAGAACAGAGTACTAAAATTCAAGTGAATATATTTGAACAGAGTAGTAGGCTAAAAAAGATTCAATTTTGTTAAACAAAGGTAATATACCCGTGATATACACTGAATATACAGCAGTATATATCACATGTATACAAGCAGTGGCCCAGCAGCAACAAAGCAGTGGGCAGCCCACTGGGCAGTGGCCCAAATCGTCCAGGCCCATCACGACTTTGGGCAGCAAAGCAGTGGGAAAAGTTTGTATATTAAGGAAAGTATATTTTGTGTATATTGTAGTGTATTTGTTACCTAGATTAGGATATACACTTACCATAATTAGGATATACACTTACCATAATTGTATAGTTAGAATTATGGTAGAATAAAGTTTTAGGAATAGAATAGGAATAGGATTCTCCTATTATGGAAATATGTAACTTGTATATATAGCCTTTCAATTAATGAAAATAATCAAGGGGATTATTTCTTTCATGGTATCAAGAGACTAGGTCTAAACAAAAGCTTTTCTCTCAACTTTTGTCCTCTCTTTGGCCGAGACACCCCCCTCCCCTCGGGTTTCTTCTTCCAAAATTCGTCTTCCGCTCTAAAAAAAAAACACCTCTCTTAAATTTCCCTTCCTTCTTTGTTCTTTCAATATGTCTAAGAACAATTATCACCCTGCCCTCATGGTTTCCAATATCAAGAGTTGTATCCCTATTGTCCTTGAGATGGAAAACGTCCAATATGCGACGTGGGCGGAGTTGTTTAAAATTCACGCTATCTCTTATCAAGTTCTTCATCACATCATTCCTCCCGCTAGACCCCTTCCTGCGGAGGATCCTGAGTTATGGATTACTCTTGATGCTACCGTTCTCCGGTGGATCTACGCCACTATTTCGGTGGACGCTTCTACGCACGATTATTGAAATTTGGATACCACGGCTATGGCTACATAGAATAGATTGCGTGACATATTCCAAGACAACCAACATTCACGTGTCGTCACACTCGAGCAGGAATTCTCTCTAGTTCGAATGGACGAATTTCCAAACGTTTCTGCATATTGCAAGAAACTCAAGGAGTTGGCAGATCAACTCCGTAATGTTGGCGCACCGATAACTAATAATCGTCTCGTTCTACAGTTGGTTGCCGGTCTTTCGGAGGCATATAATGGTGTTGGAACTCTCCTTCGCCAAAGCAATCCTCTTCCCGGCTTCTATCAAGCTCGCTCCATGCTTACTTTGGAAGAAGCAGGTTTGGCTAAAAAGGCGGCTACCGGAGCAAGCCCCGTCGTCATGGTGGCGTCCTCTCCTAGTTCTTCGGGTTTTGTTAATAATTCGGGCCAAAACCATAATCATGGTGGCGGCAAGAATAATCGCAAGAATAATAACAAAAACCGCGGGGGCAAACGCGGCGGTTCCGGTGGTCAGCAAGCAGGCGGTGGGTCCCATCCAGGGAACAGTGGCCCACCACCCCCTGGGCCCAGCAGTGGGGCCCATGGCAGTGGGGCTGGGGCAGTGGGCCGTGGGCCAGCAGCCCTTCTACTCAGGCAGCAGCTTCCAGCGGCCAGTGGGCTGGCCAGCAGTTCAGGCCCAACACCCAGCAGTGGCGGCCCACTGGCCAGTGGCCCAACAGCAGCAGCTCCAGCAGCTATGGCCCAGCTCCATCACGGACAGGAGTTCTTGGGCCCCGACCTCCGCAAGCCCATCATACAGCAGGCCCCACTCAAATCGATATCGAGGCCGCGATGCACACACTGGGGCTAACTCAACCGGACCCAAATTGGTATATGGACACTGGTGCCACAACTCACATGACTTCCGAATCAGGTACTCTCTCATCTTATTCCAATATGAGCACCATTCAGGGGATAATTATTGGTAATGGCAGTTCTATTCCAATCCTAGGGTATGGTCAGAAAAAATTGTCTCCTCCCAATGCACCCCTTCTCTTGAAAAATACTTTACATGCTCCTAAATTGATTAAAAATTTAGTGTCTGTCCGAAAGTTCACAACTGACAATTCGGTTTTCGTGGAATTTGATCCTTTTGGTTTCTCTGTGAAGGATTTCAAGACGGGGAGCCATCTCATGAGGTGTGATAGTAGGGGGGATCTGTATCCTATCATGCCCGATTTCAGTCCATCGAGTCCAGCCTTGCCGTAAGTTTTTGCAGCCATCTCTCCTTCCGTGTGGCATGCTCGCCTGAGTCATCCGGGATATTATATTTTATCAGTTTTAGATAAAAATAGCTTTATTTCTTGTAAGGGTACGAATCGTACTCCACTTTGTCAGTCTTGTTCAATAGGAAAAATTGTTAAGTTGCCTTTTGTAGACTCCAATTCTCATACATCAATGCCATTTGATATTATTCATAGCGACCTATGGACGTCTCCTGTTCTTAGTTCATTGGGTCATCGATATTATGTTCTCTTTTTAGATGATTATTCTAGATTTTTGTGGACGTTTCCAATTGCGAATAAATCACAAGTGTTTTCCGTATTCATCAAATTTAGAACATTCATTCGTACTCAATTTGAGAGAGAAATAAAAAATATTCAATGTGATAATGGGAAAGAGTATGACAATAGGGAGTTTCGGGAATTCTATGCTAAAAATGGGATCAATTTTCGGTTTTCGTGTCCTCATACATCTTCACAAAATGGGAAGGCCGAACGCAAAATTCGTTCCATAAATAACATTGTCCGAACTCTCTTAATTCATGCCTCCGTACCTCCATATTTTTGGCACCATGCTCTACAAATGGCCACATATCTTCTTAACATAATTCCGTCTAAAGGTCTGACATATTCTTCCCCCCTCCAAATACTGTATAATAATAACCCTCCTTATTCTCATCTTCGGGTTTTTGGGTGCTTGTGTTTTCCGTTATTCCCATCCACCACAATTAACAAACTTCAGGCTCGGTCTACCCCGTGTGTATTTTTGGGTTATCTGTCTAATCATCGTGGTTATAAATGCTTTGATTTATCCTCAAATAAAATTATAATTAATCGCCACGTCCCTTTTGATGAAACCCAATTTCCTTTTGCGAAAGTTCAGACTCCCGAGCCTCGGTCGTATAATTTTTTGGATGAACAAATATCCCCGTATATTATTCGGAATTTTTCGGACATCTCCCGCACCCAAATTCCGCCAGCGGGCCCACTGCCCGCTGGACCCACGATCTGCCAAGATGGCGGCAACTCCGATTCTTGGATCGGTCCCACATTGGGCAAGTCCAGCCCAATTTTGGAACTGGTCCAGTTGATGACACAATTTTCCGATTTGGGCCTGCTGGCCAGTCCGTACCCCCCCTAGAAAATTCCTAAAATTCCATCAATTCTTCCTCGAGTCATAGACCGGTCACTCGTAGTCAGCGGGGCATCTTTACACCTAAAAGACATTTTAATTTACATTCTGATGTCTCTAAATCCCCCTTGCCCCGCAATCCTGTGTCCGCATTAAATGACCCTAATTGGAAAATTGCTATGACTGATGAATATAATGCTCTTATTGATAATAAGACGTGGGAGTTGGTGCCCCATCCATATGGTATTAATGTTATCTGGTCTATGTGGATTTTTGCTCATAAGGAGAATTCAGATGGGTCATTTGCTCGACATAAGGCGCGACTTGTGGGTGATGGTAAGACTCGGCAGGTTGGGATTGATTATGGTGAGACGTTTAGTCCGGTGGTCAAACCGGCTACTATTCGCACTGTGCTTAGCTTGGATCTTTCAAAGACTTGGTCAATTCATCAGTTGGATATTAAGAATGCTTTCCTACATGGTGATCTCAAGGAAACAGTCTATATGCATCAGCCGTTGGGTTTAAGGGATCCAAACCGTCCTTATCATGTATGTTTGTTGAAGAAGTCCTTATATGGGCTTAAGGAGTCCCCAAGGGCCTGGTACACGAGGTTTGCTGACTTTGTTTCAACTATTGGGTTCACTCACAGCAGGTCAGATAATTTCTTGTTCATCTACCGTCGTTGTTCGTCATTGGCCTACATTCTGTTGTATGTGGATGATATCATCTTGACTGCCTCTTCCGATGCTTGCGCCAATCTATCATGACCATGCTAAGTTCTGAGTTTGCTATGAAAGACTTAGGGCATTTGAGTTATTTTTTGGGAATTGCCGTCAAGCGTCATTCAGGTGGATTGTTTTTGTCTCAACGAAAGTATGCTGCTGAGATCATAGAGAGGGCTGGGATGTCATCCTGTAAGTCCACTTCCACGCCAGTTGATGCAAACCCCAAGCTAAGTGCCACAGCAGGAGCACCATACGAGGACCCGACCCGCTATCGCAGTCTTGCAGGGGCCTTCCAGTATCTTACCTTTACCAGATCGGATATTACGTATGCGGTTCAGCAGGTGTGTTTATTCATGCATGATCCCAGAGTTGAGCACATGAATGCAATCAAACGCATCATTCGGTATATTCAGGAGATACTGGACTATGGGTTGCACTTGTATCCTTCATCTACATCTACACTTGTCTCTTACACGGATGCTGATTGGGGTGGTTCTCCCGACACCAGACGGTCGACTTCGGGCTACTGTATGTTCCTTGGCAACAACTTGGTCTCCTGGTCGGCAAAGCGTCAGGAAACTCTATCACGCTCAAGTGTGGAGGCAGAATATCGAGGGGTAGCGAATGTGGTCTCCGAATAATGATGGCTACGTAATTTGCTTTTGGAGCTTCATTGTCCCATTCAGAAGGCAACCTTGGTTTATTGCGATAACATTAGTGCCATCTACCTTTCAGGTAACCCAGTTCAACACCAACGTACCAAGCATATCGAAATGGACATTCACTTTGTCCGTGAAAAGGTTACAAAGGGTCACGTTCGCGTATGCCATGTCCCGTCTCGTTATCAAATTGCAGACATCTTTACAAAGGGTCTACCAGCGGTTCTCTTTGAAGATTTTAGGGACAGTCTCAGCGTTCGAATACCGCCCGCTATGATCAAGTGGGTGTGTTAAACAAAGGTAATATACCCGTGATATACACTGAATATACAGCAGATATATAATGTGTATACAAGCAAAGGGCCCAAAGAAGAACAAAGCAGTGGGCCGCCCACTGGCCAGTGGGCAGTGGCCCAAATCGTCCAGGCCCATCACGACATTGGGCAGCAAAGCAGTGGGAAAATTTGTATATTAAGGAAAGTATATTTTGTGTATATTGTAGTATATTTGTTACCTAGATTAGGATATACACTTACCATAATTAGGATATACACTTACCATAATTGTATAGTTAGAATTATGGTAGAATAAGGTTTTAGGAATAGAATAGGAATAGGATTCTCCTATTATGAAAATATGTAACTTGTATATATAGCCTTTCAATTAATGAAAATAATGAAGGGAATTATTTCTTTCAAATTTGATGGCTTTGAAAGAAGCATTTACATTGTTTTGTACATATGTGGTACTTTATGCACTATAACTGATTTTAGGAGGTCGATAAGTTTATCAATCACTTCCTCCGTATCAAATTATTTGTGGTGGTTACTTAAAATAGTTATCTCAAATTACTATTTATTATTTTAGAAGTATAGACACAATTATAGTAGAATTTTGTCATTAATGGAGATAACACATCAATAAAGTAAATATTTATCAGAGAGGAATTATAATTTAGACATAAATAAGAGTAAAAAAATAGTTTTTATTTTATTTTTTATCCCCTCCCCCAGGAGCTCCCCTTTGCTCCCTTGGTGACTCGAATTCGTAACCTTCGGGTTGAAAGTGGAAGACGGTTACCATTTGAGCAATCCCCTCTTATCGTAAAAGTAATTAAATACATCATCTAATTAATATTTTTAAGAGCGTGTAAAGATAAAATAAAAAAGCGATAATAATTTAAGATTAAGGGAGTAAACCACAAGGACTTAGCAAACAGGGTGCAAAAAAATCGAGTTGATACCTTGCTTTGGAATTATAATATGCCAATATTGAGTGAGAGTTTCACAACTGCTGCAAATTTGATCCCCTATAAAATGCAATAAAGGGTAACCGTCACTTTCAGAAAAAACACCCTCAATAATGATGAAGATAGGAATTTAGTTAAGAGTATTCAAGATTTAATGTATATGCGTAGAAAGATTAAAATTTCTTTCATTTCAATTTATGTGTGATATATTTTGAATCGATATGAAGTTTAATAAAAAAAATTAAAACTTCTAAAATTAATAGTTTCAAACATGACATAATATTTATGTGATTATAAATTTTTTAAAATCAACGACATGATATCTTTAAACTGACTAGGACACTACGACTATAAAAATATATTTGTTCTTGCAAGATAGAATAAGAAGAAAAAGAAATGTTTAAATAGGAGATGTGGCTTAATTTCACAAATCACATTAATTAGGTATATGAGAATTGAGAGAACACATGAAGCAATGATAAATACAGGTTATGTGATCTCACAAATAAGTATCATGTGTAAGAAATCGGATACTTGAGAGATATGGATATGATATGCCAACTAAACTTAATAATGTGATTTCAAAAATCAAGATCTTGCATGTGGACAAAACTTTTGAGAGATACATATAACGTGCTAACTAAAATAAATTAAAGAAAAAAACCTTTGAAGAATATGGCATGTAAAAGTAAGAAACGTGCTACACAAATCTCAGTTTCTTAAGGTAAAAAACGACAATGTTAAAGATATGGCAAGATACCGCAGAGTAGAACAATAACATTGAGTTACATATGATTGTTATGTCATATTTAAAACTATTGATTTCAAAAAAAAAAAATTTGTTAAAATTATTGTCGATTCTTTGTCAGAACTAAACAAAAGAAGGAAGTGACAATCATTTTTTTATTGTTAAAAATATATTTGGAACTAAAAATATTCTAGCTGATTTTCTTAGCAGGTATAACGATGTCAACCAACAATGAAAAATTTGAAGAATATATTACGAGTGTTACAAAAATCATCATGTAGTACAGAAGCAGGTATTATCAACTCAAAATTTATTTTTTAAATAAAAATCTATAACTTTCTATCAATATTTAACATCATAATTGCAGAGACTTATACTTATCAAGATCATAATTAGAAATACATAGTCTTGAAAATATACCTCTTAGCAGAATTTCAAGATCACCGGAGATACTCAACCCATTCTGGCTCTGGCTCCCTTTTTCCTCACTGGATTCGACGGGATAAATGACCTAGGTGCTGGGAGTTGCTCGACAGACTCTTTCTTAAAATTTCTTTTAAGAGACGGTGTTTTATGGACTAATATAGTTCTAAGTATAAGCTTTCAAAGTATTTATTCTCTGGTATTATGATATTATTCTTGATATGTGTTATAGACTAGAAGGGGGTTTAGCTAGACATGAGAGAGATTTTTCAAAGATTTGAAGTTGTTGTATTTCGAAAGATGATTTCAGAAGTTACAATGAAGCTCTTTATATAGACAACCTCTTTGATTGCATATATTATTGCTATGCTGCAAAAGTCTAAAAGCAAATAGTAATTTACAGATTTTTCTTCAAAGTTGTTTGTCTTTGTTGCCATTTTTCAACGTTGTCAGCTATCATCCTTGTCATTGATTCTTTGTGGGTCCAACAACTTTTGCAATTTGTTGAGGCCGGTTGCTTTCTTCCACAAATATCTTTGCAAGCTGTCTTTTTTATAAAAAAATTTCTTGATACTCCTATAGAATAGGAACGGTATCGTTTCAATTTTTTCAATAGATACTCCTATAGAATAGGAACGGTATCTCTTTTAGTAGTAATACTGGTAATATATGATAATACATGGGCTTGCTGTAGTTAGACTACATTGGACTATATCAATTTGTTACATTGTGGCTTTCTGTAGTTATACTACATTGGGCCGTTTCATGCGAAAAGATTAGATGATTCTTCTTTTTTCATAGTAGTATGAGTAGTATTGGTATCATTTTTTGTACTGATAACATGCATTTTCCTCTGGCCTATCAGAAGCTTGTATTGTTCCACAGTTGCACTGGAGTGGTTGTGTTTCAGGTTTATAATTCGGTCATTCATATTTGTAAGCTGCATGGTATCTTGAGATAATACGTCGTTGTTGTAGTATAGGGTAATAATTTCTTCAATTTCTCCACCTTTGGAATTTCCAATAATGCTAGCTTTACATGCTCTTAACATATCTTCAATTTTTAATTTTAATGTTAATAGTCCAATAGCTCTTTTGACACTCAGCCATTCTTGAAATTTTTCCAAGGTACATGGTATTTTCATCTTGAGATCTTCATCATCTTCACTAATGTTGCTATTTCTTTCAGTTTTGAACAACTGACATATTATAATAGGGTTTCCCGTTAGATCTGTTGAGGCATCAAATAGTTGTATACCATAGATACCTTTTTCAAATGATTCCATCATTGTTTGAGCAGATTGTACTATAACAGTAGGTAATTTAGCAATATTGTAAAACATTTCATCTACTAGTATTTTATCTATAAAACCATAAGTAAATAGTTTTGCAACGATATCAGGGTTAGATTTTTCATTACATAAAAATCTTGGGTATTTGCTAAGTTTTGCACTTCCTAAAATATGAGGGTTAGATTTATAGTCATAAAATTTATTTGTTCGTAAGCTATAATATATTCAGGTGCAAACTTTAATTTGTCACTCATTGATACTGCTGTGGGATTTTGAGAAGATGAGGTTGTTATGGTAGATGGCATAGTGGATGTCATGGTTGCAAGCTTGGATGTAAACGTTTTTGATTTTTCTGTAGTAGATAGAGGGATTTTTAGGTTTTGTAGGTTTTTGAAGTCTCGAAAGGCTTCTGTCAGTTGATCTACCAGATGTGGGTTTTCTTGCATTTTGGCTGTAATGGTTTCAATGTTTTGCTTGATGATTGGTAATATATTCTTCAAATTTTTCATTGCTGGTTGACATCGTTATACCTGCTAAGAAAATCAACTAGAATATTTTTAGTTTCAGATATATTTTTAACAATAAAATCATAACAATAAAAGAATGATTGTCACTTCCTTCTTTTGTTTAGTTCTGGTAAATAGTCTATTTTATTTGTAATGAAAGCTCTTACTTGGGTATTATATGTTCTAACTCCAAATTTTACTGGTAATAGGTAGTAATGGAATCTTTTTATTCTAAATTTTACTGCTAATAGTTCTTTTTCATTAATATGATAGTTTTTTTTTATTTGGTTTCCATGTTCCATCTCCATATCCACAAATTAGTGGTTTTTCTTTACCTATATCCTCTTTATCATATGCTATGAGGACTGCTCCCCATTCTATATCACTAGCATCAGTAAAAAGTTCTAGTTGATCTAGTTCTGTTGGTATTCTATGTTTTGGCAAGACTTTCATTTTTTCCTTGATTTTATTTATGGCTTTAGTATGTTATTCCTTCCATTCAAAAGTTATACTTTTTCTAGTTAATTCTTGTAATGACTTTCTTAAGAGTGGTAAATCCTTTATATGGTCTGAAGCATAGTTTACTACTCCTAGAAATTGTTGTGCCTCTTTTTTGCTCTCTGATTTATCTTTAATTTTTTTTATTTTTGTTACAATGTGTTCTTGTAATTGTAATCCTTCATTATCTATTATGTATCCCAAATATTCTATACTATTCTTAAAGATTTCTGATTTCTTTTCAGATAATAATATTCCATGTTGTTTCACAGTTTTTATAAATTTTTCTAGATGTTTTATATGATTTTCCAAATCATCACTATATATTAATATGTCATCAACATATACTATATAAAATTCTGTCAATTTTCTGAACACTTGGTCCATCCTTCTTTAAAATATTTGTGGTGCATTTTTCAATCCAAAGGGTAGTACATTCCATTCGTAATGTCCTTGAGGAGCACTAAAGGCTGTTAAAGATTTTGATTCATTTTTTAGTTTTATTTGCCAAAATCCACTTTTACAATCAAATTTACTGAAACCATTTTTTATTTCCTAATCTATTGATAAGGTTTCTTTTGTATGATAAAAAATATCCATCAAATATTGTCTTTTTGTTTAGTTCTCTATAATCAATCACCATTCTACCCTTTTCTCTTTTTTGTTCACTATGTTTTCTAACTAAAAAGACTGGGCTACTATGTGGACTTTTACTCTCTTGTATCAATTTTAATTCTAATAATTCTTTTAGTTGGGTTTCAAACTCTTTTTGATCTGTTGGGCTATACCTAATAGGTTTAGATCTAACTATATCACTGAGATTTATTAACTTGATTTTAGCATATATTTTTTCTTTCTCCCATAGTTGCATTGGGTTTTCTTCAAAATTTATTTTTAATATATTGATATATTTTTCTCTTAATAACTGTAGGTTATTATTCCTATCTGATCTTATGTTATATATTCTTAGTGTGTGTATTGGTAGTACTCTCTTTAGTATTATCCACTTATTACAAGGCGTTTGTAAGCTAAAAGTATTATTATTTATCACTTGTGTTTTAAAGTAGTCTAGGATATTATTTCTTAACAATACTTGTTGTTTCATATCATTCAGTTGGTATATTACTGGTAGTCTAAATATTGTCTTTCCTAATATTATTCTCATATTTTCTGCTACTATATCAAATTCTTTTGTTTGTTCGTTAAAGCCTGATACTCTTTTTCTATGTGTTTTAGATCTTTTCCATCTGTGTGATTCTAATACATCTTTCTTGGCTAGACATAAGACTGCTCCACTGTCAATAAGGATCTTTTGTTTTATCATTTTATTAGGCTTGTATTCTATATGAGCTTCTATATAGATTGCTACCATCTAATTATCATTTTGTTCCAAATCTATCTTTCCTAATCTTTGTTGAAGCTCCTCATCTTGTTCCATTTCTCTTACTTCCCCTAGTAGTTTTTTCCATCTTATTTCACTCAATCTTTCTCTTATTCTGCTAAGGTTTTTAATAATTTTTTTGTATCTATCAATATAGTATTTATTTCCCAATATTCATTCATTAATTTTATTAATTGTATATCTCCTATTTTAGGTAGAATTATAATCCTTTTGTAATTATGTTAATTAGTTACCTAGTGTGTATCAAAGTAAATATTCTTGTAACCTTATATATATTGTAAATCATTTATCAATAAAATCAAGGAACATATTCCTTTATGGTATCAAATCCTAAAACTACAAACCCTACCCTAGCCGTCGATACATCTTCTCGGCCGCCACCTTTTTTTCCATGTCGGCACCTAGCCCACATAGGAACCCTAGCCGCCGACCTATCTCGGCCGCCCCTTTTCCCCATGACGGAACCCTAGTTTTTCCCACCATTCTCCCTCCATCTTCCTCCTAAATTTCCTCTTCCATAGCTGAAAAAACTAAGTTCCATTCGGCACTTGCCGTAAACAACATCAAAAACTTCATCCATGTGACTCTTGAGATGGAAAAGGGTTAGTACTCCTCGTGGGCGGAGCTTTTTAAGATCCATTGTTGTGTTTATGAAGTTATCGACCACATCATCCCTCCCACGCTGAAGTCCACAGATATACCATCAACTTCGACTTCTGATGATGCACTCTGATCTCGTTTGGACGCAGTTGTCCTCCTGTGGATATACAATACGATATCTAATGATCTATTACACACCATGATTAAGACCGATGCCACTGCCCGCCAAACGTGGGAACGTTTGGACAGTATTTTCCACGATAATAAAACTCAATGAGCGTTATACCTTAAAAATCAGTTCAAGGACGTTCATCAAGACGATTTCCCAAATGTGTATACCTATTGTCAAGAACTCAACATGCTTGCCGACCAACTCTCCAACATCGGTGCACCAGTCACTAATCAGCGATTGGTCATACAACTCATTGCAGGTTTGAACGAATCCTATGACGGCGTTGCCACCATCCTTCACCAATGCACGCCGTTACCTCCGTTTTATGAGACCCGTTCAAAGCTCATCCTTGAGGAAACCCAGAAAATCAAGTGCAGCACCACTCGGGCTAGCATTGACGATACCGCCCTCACCACCACCATCGGGCCCTCCACCAACGGCAGGGCCTCCCGATCCAGCAACCAGAACTGTCGGCCAGAGGATCCGCAATAGTCCACTTCCTTCCGTAACAACCGCCAGAGTAGGCAGTCTGGCAAGGGTCGCAACGAAAGAAATTCCAGCAACAACGGTGCTTTGAAGGGGCAGTCCCCACAGACTGAAAATATCCAGCATCGACCGCAGCAGTGGAAGCAGCCTCCGCCGTGGGCTGCCTACCAGTCGTGGGCCACTTGGGCCCCACCGTCATGCCCTCCTTGCCCATATACGACATCCTCGTGGACTTCATCTTAGAACCGATAGGCCCAACTTGACATACTTGGCCCACGTCCACAATAGGCTTACACAACACATGTTCCCCGCCATCGACTAACATTAAGGCAGCTATGAGCACAATGTCACTCAACACTCCAAATAAAAATTGGTATATGGACACAGACGCCACATCTCACATGACGACATCACAATGTACTCTCTTGTCTTATTTCAATTTGAATAATTTAAATCAGAATATTATTGTTGGTAGTGGACAAGACATTCCCATTCATGGTTATGGTCATTCCTCTCTATCTCCACCATATTAACCACTAATCTTAAAAGATATCCTCCATGCCCCTAAACTTATTAATAATCTAATCTTCGTGCGACGTTTTACAACTGATAGTTGAGTCTCCCTTGAGTTTGATCCTTTTGGTTTTACTGTAAAGGATTTTACGACAGGGAGACGAATAATGAGATATGACAACATCGGATATCTCTATCCTATTTCAAACGCCATCAACAATCCAGCCTTAGTTCCCTCAACTTTTGCTGCTCTTTCGTCTTCCTTATGACATTCTAGATTAGGATATTCGGGAGACTCTGTTTTACGCTCTCTTAGAAAAAATAATTTTATTAATTGCAACCGTATTTCTAGGACTCCTATATGTGAATCTTGCATTTTTAGGAAATATGTCAAATTACCATTTGCTGCATCCACAAATTGTACTTTAATGCATTTCAATATCATACCTAGTGATTTGTGGACATCCCCTATTTTGAGAACGGCTGTCCATCAGTATTATGTATTGTTTTTACACGATTATTCCAACTTTCTATGGACTTTTTCAATTGAAAATAAATCCCAAGTCTACCCCATTTTTCTTCATTTAGTGCTTTCGTAAAAACATGATTTGAAAAGAACATTAAATGTTTTCAATGTGACAATGGAGGGTAATTCGATAGTAACCAATTCAAACAGTTTTGCTCCAAAAATGGTCTTACCTTTCATTTTTCCTGCCCTCACACATCCTCAAAAAATGGTAAAGACGAACGGAAAATCCGAACAATAAACAAACTCATTCGTGCCCTACTTTCTCATGCCTCAATTCCCCATCAATTATGGTATTACGCACTCTCCATGGCCACCTATCTCCTAAATATAATCCCAAACAAGTCTCTAGATCAACGGTCGCCCACCCAAGTTCTGTTTCGTAGGAACCCCTCCTATCAACACTTGCGTATTTTTGGATGTCTTTGTTACCCTCTCCATCCGACCACTCACAAACTCCAACCCCGGTCTTCCCTGTGTGTGTTTCTGGGTTACCCTGCCAATCATCGTGGTTACTCGTGCTATGACTTGTCGAGCCGTAAAATTATTATTTCACGTCATGTCCTATTTTATGAGTCTCAATTCCCCTTTGCCTTTCTACACCCGCCACCTCAACATTCATACGACTTCTTAGATGATGTCCTAAACCCTCTTCTAATTCACTATTTACATAGTCCGCCATCCCAGACCCCAGCACTCGCCACCACCTCGGCCAGTCTGGGACTACCTGCCCACTCGATTCTACCGACGGTGATTCCGTAGCCACCTCTCGGGAAACCGTAGTTCGGCCAGCCAGTACCATCACCCCTGCCCTTCCTCCTCTTTCCGACAATCCCGCGGAAAACCCCCCTCCCATCCCACGTCCCGAGATACACTCTTGGACCATGGAAACCCATGCCATGCACGGAATTCATAAACCTAAATGGTTGTTTAACATTTCCGTTTCAGTTGTCCCTTCCCCTGTCCCTCGTAACCTGAAGGATACCTTGTCCGACCCTAATTGGAAAACCGCAATGATTGACTAATATAATGTTTTTATTGATAATAAGACGTAGGACCTAGTACTCCGTCCACCTTATGCTAATATTATTTGTTCTATGTGGATTTTAAGACATAAAAAGAAATCTGATGGTTCTTTTGAGAGGTACAAGACTCGTCTTGAAGGTGATGACAAGTCTCAACAGGTGGGAGTGGACTGTGATAAAACGTTCAGCCCGGTCATAAAAACCGCAACCATTCGGACCGTCCTCAACATTGTCATATCCAAGTCTTAGCCCATTCATCAGTTTGATGTCAAGAATGCCTTCTTACATGGGGATCTTCATGAAATGATATATATGCATCAGCCTATGGGTTTCATGGATCCTATTCATCCGAATTATGTGTGTTTGTTGGGCAAATCGCTCTATAGACTGAAATAGGCTCATCGAGCATAGTACCAGCGGTTTACTGATTATGTTTCCTCTATCAGTTTTTCACACAACAGATCCAATCATTCCATGTTCATCTACAATAAGGGTACATATATGACTTACCTATTATTATATATTTATGATATCATCCTCGCCACATCTTCTTATGCTCTCCGCCGGTCCATTATGTCTCTCATTTCCTCTGAGTTTGCTATGAAAGATCTGGGCCCTCTGAGTTATTTCTTGGGCATCTCTGTCACTCGACATTCTGGCGGCCTATTTCTATGTCAGAAGAAGTACGCCGAAGAGATCTTTTACCGTGCATGCATGACATTTTGGAAACCATCCACATGCCTATAGACACCAATTCCAAGCTCAGCGCTAATTCCGACCCTTCGTATTCAGACCCGACTCACTATCGTAGCATGGTTGAGGCCCGGAAGTACCTCACATTCATGAGACCAGACATATACTATGCCGTGCAACAAATCTGCTTGCACATGCACAGTCCGACAGAAGCACACATGCATGTCGTCAAACGTATTTTACGATACGTACAAGGTACACTTCACTTTGGATTACATCTATATATGTCTTCGCTCACTAGTATCACTGCCTATTCTGATGCTAACTGGGGTGGATGTCCTGACACCCGACACTCCACCTCTGGTTATTACATTTTCCTCGGAGATAACCTATTATCTCGGTCTTCCAAAAGACAACCTACACTATCCCGATCCAGTACAGAAGCAGAATACAGAGGTGTTGCCAACGTCGTCTCTAAGTCTTGTTGGATCCGTAACCTTCTACTTGAGCTTCACTACCCGATTCAAAAGGCAACACTGATCTACTGCGATAATATTAGTGCAATATATCTTTCCGACAATCCCGTCCAACATCAACGCACTAAACACATTGAGATAGACATTCATTTCGTTCGCGAAAAAGTGACTTGTGGTCAAGTTCGTGTCCTTCATGTTCCTTCCAGATATTAGATTGCCGACATCTTCACCAAAGAACTTCCTTTCATACTATTTGATGATTTTTGAGCCAGTCTCAGTGTTCGAGAACCTTCCTCTTCGACTGTGGGGGTGTAATAGAATATTTTCCAACATTCTTTCTTTAATTGTATTAATTGTATATCTCCTATAGAATTATAATCCTTTTGTAAATAGGTTAATTAGTTACCTAGTTTGTATCAAAGTAAATATTCTTGTAACCTTATATATATTGTAAATCATTTATCAATAAAATCAAGAAACAAATTCCTTTATAATTTACGATACGTTTGTTGCATGTCATTTATATTTTGTTTAACCTTCTTTTATTTATTTCATCCAAGTAAGTTGTTGGCCTTTCATTTTCTGTTATTTTTTATTATTATTTATTGCATTTATTTTGATTTTAAGAATAACCTATAGAATTAGAAGGGCTGTAAATCATTCCAGTGTGCTGCTTCACTTGAGAGAAGATAATTTTGTACCAACAATTTTTTCTATTTTTTCCTCAATTTCGTGTTCTGCATTTATTTTTAACTAATATATAACAATGTCCGACAAATTTAAAGGAGATTCAGAGGAAAAGAACATCTTCATTGTTCCTCGGGTATCAACTTTTTTTGTTTTAGTATCTGTTTCAGGTTAAATGATCCTCCATTTTTATCTATTCATATTTGTGAGTTAATTTGCATTGATAACATATTAACCTGAAGTTTGAGTACTTGAAAGTTAAAACAAAGGAGAATTAAAGACCAGTGGAAATGTTAAATATACATAATATACACATAGAAACCGAGAGTCAATATACATAATACACACATGTATATCGTGTGTATATTATGTATATTTAACACTTTTCAATGTTGTGTTACTATTGTTGGAAATTTGCCTTTCAATGTTGTGTAACAATCCAGATTTAGTGTTTCTTGATTTCAGGTTATCAAGATTCAAGATTCAAGATTCAAGATTCAACAACTTTGCGGCAGGTTCTAAATATTGGCTATTTGTTTATCCTTTTGAACACTTGTAATATTTATTTACTTCCCGTACTGCTTACAATATCCAACAACTATTTCTTTTTATTTTTACTTTTTTGGTTAGTACAAATTTATAGGTCGTGTTTCGATTTTACTTTTTGTTTAGTTTTGTGAAAATTTATTTTTTTTGGCAAAATTCCTTTGGTTTGAATAAATTTGTATGTTAAGATTAGGCTGTGCAGGAAAAATGAATGATATCTTTAGTATATGAGAAAAAACCTACTGTTTTCTTATACATGGAAATTTATGTTTTTTTTAACTCAACAAAAGTTCAAAACTATTACTCCATCCATTTCAAGTTATATGTTTTACAACATCTTAAATTTAAATCATACGTGATATACTTAAATCACTAGATTCTAAAGATTTGAATCTATGCATATATTTAAATCATACATTTTGTCCTACATCATACGTGATATACTTAAATCACTAGATTCAAAACATATTTTGGTACATTACAATATTTTTAATTTAAGATCTTAAAATTAAAAAAAAAATCATTATCTAGATAATTAAGTACATAAGATTTGGTGCACGTTCTCCTTGGGTTGTTTTGTTGGTAACCATTAGGTTTCCTTTTTGAGATATTAGAACATACATTTCATTGTGTTGAATGAGAGACAATAAGTCCTTGATTATTTTCCTTAATATAAAGATATATATACATGATATATAATATTTAAGTATGAAGATTAAATCTACCTTTATCTAATACAAGACTACTACATAATTACACATGTACAAGAATTCTGCTATGAATATACACGGGATATACGGTATTCACACGTATATTCTTTCACACCCCCGCAGTCATAGCGGGTGGTTGTCGTACGTTGAGACTGTCCCTAAATCTTCAAACAGAACTAAGGGAAGACCCTTAGTAAAGATGTCAGCAATTTGGTACCTTGTAGAACAAGGTAGCTTTCTTAATAGGAAAGTGAAGCTTTAATAGGAGATTACACAACCAATACGACTCAGACACCACATTAGCTACCCCTTGATACTCGACCTCTGTACTGGATCGTGATAAAGTATCATGGCATTTAGCCGACCACGAGACCAAGTTATCACCCAGAAACATACAATAACAAGATGTCGAGCATCTGGTATCTAGACATCCACCCAATCAGCATATGTATAAGACATGAAAGTATAAACGGAGGATGGATATAAGTGCAAATCATAATCAAGAGTGTCCTGAATGTAACACATAATACGTTTGAGAGCATGCATGTATTATTTCCTCGGATCATGCATAAATAAACACACATGCTGCACTGCATAAGTAATATCAGGCCTCGCGAATGTAAGATACTGAAGAGCCCCCGCAAGACTACGATAATGGGAGGGATCCTCGCAGGGTGTTCTAGAATTAGTACTCAACTTCGGTTTGGTGTTCCTTGTAGAAGAATATGTCTACAAAGAACATACCTGCATAACGAGTTACAACTATACCCAAGAAATAACGAAAAGGCCCTAAGTCTTTCATAGCAAATTCAGAGTTGAGAAGAGACATAATAGACTTACGCAGTTTATCAAAAGAGGCAGTCAATATAATATCATCCACATATAACATAATGTATGCCAGAGAAGTACCACGATGATAGATGAACACAAAATGACCAGACCTGCTGTGAGAAACCCCACACATAACCTGCAAACCTTTTGTACTAGGCTTGAGGGGCCTGTTTTAGCCCATACAAGGACTTCTTTAGCAAACAGACATGGTTAGGATGATCGGGGTCCTTGAAACACAAGGGTTGATGCATGTATATAATTTTCTTGAGATCACCGTGTAAGAAAGATTTTTTCACATTTAGTTTATAAATGGGTTATGCTTTCGAGAGAGCCAGACTAAGAACAATGCGAATGGTTGCCGGTTTGACCACCGGGCTAAATGTCTCTCCACAATCTACGCCAACCTATTGTGTTTTTTCATCACCTACAAGATGGGCCTTATGCCTCTCAAAACAACCATCAGATTTTTTCTTATGAGTAAAAATCCACATAGAATGAATCACACTGACACCAGGCAGACGGGGCACCAACTCCCACGCCTTATTTTTAATAAGAACATTATATTCATCATCCATTTCCATTTTTCAATTCGGGTCACGAATGACAGACACGGGGTTACGTGGTAGGGTGATTTAGTGACATTAGAATTGAGATTAAAATGATATTTTGGTCTAAAAATACCATGTTGACTACGAGTAACGGGACCTTGACTCGAAATAGAAATGGGTAAGACCTGGGTTGGTGTGGGGATGTCAGAATTGGATTCGTTTGGGAGGTGCAGGCTCGGGTTGAGATGTGGGCCAGCAGGCAGTGGGTCTGTTGGCCGAGACGTTGGACCAAGTGATGGAATGGATGGGCCAGTAGGAAGTGGGCCTGCTGGCCGAGAAACTGGACCCGGGTGTTGGTTATTTGGGCGGCCGAGCGGTGGGCCCGCTAGCGCACTCGAGAATCGTGGGAGTATGGGCTAGCGGCGATGGGCCTTGGCCGGATTTGAGCACCGAAAGGGTGGGCCAAGAGCCGGGCCAACCAGTGTCTACTGGTCTAGATCCTGAGACGGGGGCCAGACTAAATGGTGGACCACATATGGTAAGAGCCCATTATTCAGAAAATTATAAGAATTAGACATAGAATTATGCAACTTAGCAAACACAAATTGGGTTTCATAAAAAATTATATGGCGACTAATGATGATTTTATGAGATGATAAATCATAACATTTATAATCACGGTGATTAGACGGATAACCCAAAAACACACAAGTGGTAGAGCAGACTTATAGTTTGATTATTGTAGTGGAGGGAAATAGAGGATAACATAAATACCCAAACACCCTAAGATAAGAATAGGACGGATCTTTGTGATAAAGAATTTTGAGTGGAGATTGGTATGCTAATCCTTTGCTAGGGAGTATGTTAAGAAGGTAAGTGGCCATTTGTAGTGCATGATCCCAAAATGAAGGTGGTAATGAAGCATGAGCGAGTAATGTTCGAACAATATTATTAATGGTGCGTATTTTTCGCTTGACTTTTCCATTTTGTGAGGATGTATGTGGACAAGAAAATCGAAAAGATATACCATTAATGTTACAAAATTCTCTAAATGGTCCATTATCAAATTCCCTTCCATTATTACATTGAATGTTTTTAATTTCCCGTTCAAATTGGGTACGGATGAATGCTCTAAATGATAGGAATGTGGAATAAACTTGAGACTTTTTAGTAACGGAAAAGTCCACAAAAAAATTAGAATAATCATCCAAATATAACACATAATAACGGTGGCCCAAAGAGCTCAAAACGGGAGATATCCACAAATCATTATGAATAATATCAAATGGCAACAAAGTACTAAAATTGGAGGCAACAAACGGTAATTTAACATGTTTTCCAAGCAGACATGAAGGACACATATTAGTACTACTCGTACTATTACACTCAATAAAATTATTATTTTTAAGAGAGGAAAGAACAGATGTTCCCAGATGACCCAAACACGGATGCCATAAGGACGATGCTAAAGCGGCAAACGTTGATGGTGTGGCTTGATTAGTGGTGGTAATGGGATAGAGGTCTCCTAGGCTATTACATCTCATTAGAGGTATCCCCGTCGTGAAATCCTTCACAGAAAATCTAAAAGGATCAAAGTCAATAGAAACCCAATTATCAGTTGTAAATTTCAGAACAAACACCAAATTTTTAATTAGGAGCATGAAGGAAATTTTCAAGGCTAAAGCGGGTTCGGGGAAGATAGATTTGTGTGACCATAACCACGAATTAGAATTGAATTACCATTACCAACAATAATACTACGATTTTTGCTCAAATTGAAATAAGACGAGAGATTATCTGGCGCGGACATCATATGAGAAGTGGCACCGGTGTCCATGTACCAATTTGCATCCGGAGGATTTAATCCAAGTGTGTGCATCACTACCTTGATATTTATGGGACTCGGGGCTGTTGCTGGGCCCGGAGTAGCGAAGGCTTGCTGTGGCCGAGGCCCAAGCAGGATAGGCTGCTGCCAGGGTCCATTCTGCTGAGCCTCTGGTTGCTGAAAGCCGTTGGGCTTGGCCCAATAATTTGCTGGACCTGGACCGCCCGGTAGGGGTGGGCAAAAAACCCGGAGAACCGAAAAAACCGAATCGAACCGAAATTCGGTTCGGTTTTTTGTTTTTAAAAAAACCATTTTTTTAAAAAACCAAACCGAATCAGGATTTAGTGAGTCGGTTCGGTTTTTTTATTTTTGATACAAACCGAACTGAAAACCCAATTTTTTTTAGGCTACTACTATCTCTTGAATCATAGTCATTGAAGCTAATCTATGTTATGGAAGTCGCATGCAGCATGAACTTGATTAACATATCACGGAAACATTGACATAAAATGTAGGGAGAAAAAATAGTTGTAAATTGATAAAACTTTAAATGGTCATAATTATGCGGTCGGATGTCCGTTTTACCCGATTTCTTTTTGATTTTGCGTATTTTTTTGAGACGGGGCCAGTGGACGGTTTGGCACAGCCAATTTTTAGAAATACGTCCATTTTCCCAATCAATTTGTGTTTTCCTCCAAATCGATTTCTAATTTTCCTTTTTCTTTAGTAAAAATCTCACGATACACAATAGATTTCAATGTCGAAATTTCATGATAGTGTAGGTGTGAATGTCAATTTCAGTTTTGGAGTTTCAATTTTTTTTAAAAAATCCCCGACCCGACCCGGCCCACTAGAAAAAATCCATATAAACCGATACATTCGGCGATATAAACCGATATATCATTTTTTTTTTTAAAAAAGTTGTATTCTATTTTTTTTTAAAAATCAATTTTTATTCGGTTCATATTTTTCGGATACAAAACCGAACCGAACCGATATACGCCCACCCTACAGCCTGCAAGATACAGTGGACTGGGCCACTTCCTACTTTACCAGCCTCACGGCCACTGTGCACTGGACCAAGGCTGCGACGCAATCTGCTGGCCGCTGCCACCCCATCCTCCGCCACTACCACCACCGCCTCTGTCGTAATGCCGCCACTGCCACCACCACGCCGCAGTTTTTGCCACCATTTTTTCAATTTTAGACCTTTTTACCGCCACCATTATTACAGTTTTGGCTAGAATTTTCTGGGAAGGAGTGATGATCATCGGTGTTGCTTGATGTGGCCACCATTATGGCGGAATTGTCTCCGGTAGCTGCCTTTTTAGCCAAGCCGGCTTCTTCTATGGTGAGCATGGAACGTGCTTGGTATAACGGCGGGAGAGGATTGCTTTAACGAAGAAGAGTTCCAACGCCATTATAAGCCTCGGAGAGGCCTGCAACTATCTAAAGAACAAGACGATCACTAGTGACAGGCGCACTAACATTCTTGAGTTGATCCAACAACTTCTTAAGCCTTTGACAATAGGCTGAGGCATTCGAAAAATCCTCCATATTTATGTGGGAGAATTTCTGCTCAAGGGTTACAGCTGGGGAACTTATATTGTCTTGGAATATATCACGCAACCTATTTCAAGCTTCCATTGCCGTAGCGCCGGATTCGATAATTATCTGTAAGAGGTCCGTAGAGGATGTGGAATAGATCCATTGAAGGGTTGTCGCATCGAGAGTTTCCCACAACTAAATTTCATTATCCGTGGTAGGCACCTTCTCCTTGCCTTTTTCCGGTGGGACGATGTGATGGAGGACTCTATTAGACCGTGCGTGAATTTTAAATAGTTCTGCCCATGTCGCGTATTGGATGTTTTCCATCTAAAAAATAATAGGGATGTTGTTCTTGATATTGGAGACTGCAAGGGCAGGATGAAAGGTGTTCTTTGTGGTAGACATGATGACAGAACAAGAAGAGAATTAGGGTTTGGAAGAAGAAAAAAATTGAAGGGAGGGAGTAGGGTCGGCCGTCGGCCACCACTGGTAGGGTTAGGGCTGCGGAAGGTGGGAAAATTTGGAGAAGGAAAATATTGCCCTAGACTGCTTCTTTTGATTATTTTACTTAATGTAAAAGATATATATACCTGATATACAATATTTAAGTATGAAAATTAAATCTACATTTTCTTAATATAAGACTATTACCATAATTACACATGTAAAAGAATCCTACTATGAATATACACGGGATATATGGTATTCACACATATATTCTTTCATTACAGATGACCATTTTTATTTTTATTAATCGTAGACCAAATTCTACTACTTCTTGAAAAATGATCGGTTAAGGACCTTGAGGTATGTTATCTATTGGTAGATGTTAATTAGCAACACGGTATTCCTGTTCACATACCTTATATTCAAATTATCTAAAGCGGTTGGTTTCTTGAAAGTTTAGTATAGGGTATCTTCTTCTCTCTGGAAAAAAGAAGAAGATGGAATTGAAGAACACAGAGAATAAAATATTGACGGAAGAGTAATAATTCTTATAATTTTTAAAAATTATTTGTTTAACAACCGTGCGAAGTCCTACAATAAGTAGAGTTGGTTTCGATAGTCCCTAATAACAATTTATGCCCTAGTTTAGGACAGATCAAAATAGGCCAAGTTAATGACACGCCCAAATTTACACAGATTGAGCAAGTCATATTTTCATGAACTAATATTACCATCTCTACCCTAATTAACCCCTAAAACTTCTTCCTTTTTGCACCTAAACTAGTTTGATTAATATACTAATGATTGAAAACATATGGACATTAAACAAATGAGAGATTAATGATTAGAAAGTCTTTGTTTGTAAAAACTATCTATCACTCTCTTATTGTGTGTAAAGTTGTTTGACTAGACATGAATTTTAAAAAGAAGAAAATTATATTTTTGAAAAATATCTAAAACACGTCATAGATATTTGTGTGACTATAAATTATCTAATTAAACATAAAATGATAAGTTTAAATTTAAATTATATTTAATATCAAAATATATCATTCTCTTTGAAAAATACTAAAAGAATATCACATTACTTGAGATGGAGAGAATAAGTAATTTGATGGGTTTTTTAAAGCTAACTAATTGCATGATTTACGGACTAACCACGTCTATTTAAGAAGAAAACTTTTGATTCTGCAATAGCTTTAATGTTAGTATTATTGTTATTATTATAAACCTACTCTCATGATTATAAAGCAACAACTAACGACTGCTTATCATAAACTATATATCAAGCTGGTTTAATAGACAATATAATGAATAACAAAACCAAGCTTCTTTTGTCCATACGTTCAGTATTGGTCAAATATCAATGCACGTATACATTTTTTAAAATGTCAGTACATCTGAAATTATTTTACTATGCAGGTGAAATATTATGATAGTGGGAAGTGTTTTGGTAGCTTCTTTAATTATTAATTAGTAGAAGTTAATTAGATTTAGATACGACCATTAACAAGATTATTATTGGATCTAGCTACTACCTTCCAATTTTCCACGCTGTTATCTACCTAATTAGATAATTTTAAAGTGAAGCAGAAAAAATAATATTTATATAATTTGACACGAATGCAAAACAAATTTAGGAAAAGGGGTAGAAAATGAATGGAAGGTTAAAAATATTTTGAGAAATGCATGTGCTTGGCTGCTAGTTAGATATTTATCATAACAAATATCAATTGGTTGTTCGGTTGGAACAACTGCATGTGCATTTGGTGGTCGTTTTATGGCCATATCAAATGTATATACATATTATATTAATTAAATGATTAAATAATAAAAGAGAAAGAATAAAATGATCAACCCTATTTCAAGAATGATTATGGCAAAGTCATTGAGTTTAGCAGCCTTACGAACCATCATAAGTAGCCTAATAGAAGGATTAACAATACTTTGAAATGGGAACCTCCCAAAAGAGAATCCTTTAAGCTAAACATTGATGACTCGAGCTTTGGGAACCCTAAAATAGGTGGTATTGGGGGAGTTATTAGAAATAACAAGGGAGACTGGGTAGTAGGCTTCAGCAAATGATTGCCTAGTACCACTAATACATGTGTTGAACTAACAACTATTATGCAGGGACTACAGTTAGCTCATGAACACAACCTCATGTCGTTGGAGATCAAATGTGATTCAAAAGGAGGTAATTACAATGATTAAACAAGGTCATATACCTTATATGTCTATTATCTTTGAATGCATGTAAGGATTTTATCTTTATGTGGAGAGATAAAATCCTTTCATTCACGACACACCCGATCAAACTTAGGATTTGTCAAGTGTCTATCCAAATGGCTTAATCATTGTATCTCATCTATATTAGTTGACAACTAGACCATATTCTAAATACGTCTATTGCGTTGGCCAACGACTTAGTCAACTTAATATCACTGAGAATCCGAGTGTTCTCCCGAATATACATTCGAGGAATGAATCCTAATCTTGGCTCAACTACCATCTTTAATCCAGATCGTAATGTACCCAATACAAGCCGTATCTCAACCTATAAGGCATTTGAGCTTAGGACGGGATCAAAGTACATTACTTTGTAGACAAGGCGTGTATTGACCTCAAGTCTAAGGACTTCTATCTCCCACACGCTGATCATACTTTAGACAAGTATAACAAACAGTATATCAGCAGGGTATACCAATACTTCCAAAGTATCCATGTGTCCATCACGAGTAGCCATTACTCGTAGCAAGTGAGACATACTACATCCTCTAAGGATGTGAATGCAGACCACATGTCGACTTATCACATATCATTGATATCCCATTCTCGATGATCATTAGTCGAGGTTATTTTAAGAGTTACGCTCTATCATGAATATCTCACTCTATTAATGACAACGTAAGCTCAAGGGATGCACATTAATGAATAATTACAAACAATCAAATAATAAGTCAATAATTGCAAATGCCAAAATATCAATCTCCATTAATAATAATACGAATGTGTATAAAGTACATTTGTCCTAATACATAAATATAATTTTACTTGATGCACAAGCTTGGCCATCCGGAACTAAAACATATTTATAGTGACCAGAACATGGTGGCAGATGTACCAGCTAAGAAGGGAGCAAGGAAGGAAATCTTTGATGGTGCTAAAACATGTTTGTCTGGTTTTGACTTGACATGAATTTTACGGTCTTAAATTAAAGATACGTAAAATGTACCAAAATATCTTTTAATCTTGTGATTTTAAACATGTCACGGGGAAACTGGAATTGAAAAGTTGCCAAAAAAGGGGAAAAAATCTTTTTTAAACGGACCAAAAAGTAAATTAAGACAAATATTTTGAAACGAAGAGAGTATATGCGTTTGAATTTAGCTGAATCATTTCTAACTTCACATACTTGAGCTATGTTATATTTATCTTTCCATACTTGTTGTCGTAGTATTACTATTGTAGTTTTTTGCCCTTTGATTTCTGTTAGTATCTGGTGTTTCTGTTAGTATATGATTTTATGGCAGGTGTGCTATTATTCCTTATTTTCAGACTGATTTTGATTTTTGTTATTATTTGTTGTTTCTTTACTTTTGTTATTTCTTTGTTCGATTGTTTGTGATTGCTTTTCATTGAGCGGATGTTCTATCGGAAACAACTTCTCTACCTCCCAAGGTAGGGGTGAGGTCTGTGTACACTCTACACTCCCTATATCCCACTTGTGTGATTACACTGTGTATGTTGTTGTGGTTGTTGAATTTCTAACTTTCCAATATTCGAATTTAAATGTTTTGTTAACGTGTACAGTTCCAATTCAAAACTACAAGAGTTACTTATTGATATTCAATCAAAGTGCAAACTTAGGTGTCTTTTGTTTGATAAGCTGGTAGATTTGTTTTTCCAGTTTTTCAAACTTTGTTTGTATAGTTTTTTTAAAAAATTATACTTCCTTCGCATCAATTTATGTGAATCTATTTGAAAAAAGGTACTTAGTTTAAGAAAAAAAGCCGCTCTACCTACCAAGGTAGAGGTAAGGTCTACGTACATTCTACTCTCCCCAGACCCCACGTTGTGGGATTTCACTGGGTATGTTGTTGTTGTTGTAGTTTAAGAAAATAAAGACAATGTTTTGAAAGTTGTAGTCTTAAACATGACATAACATTTTATAAGACTCTTGAATGGTTTGGTCTTAAGCATATCTGTTAAATATACAATAAATATACTGTGATATACAACCTGTATATCACGGTTTGTCCGATATCCGATCTTGTACAAATAGGTTTAGTGTGCCGATTTATTGTATATTTGTACCATAATTAGAATTGTATACTTACCTTAATTATAGGATTATTGTACAAGTAGAATAAGGTTTTGATAGTAGAATAGGAATATAATTTTTCTATTATAAAAATTGTAAATTGTATATATACTCTTTCATTAATAAAAATATTTAATGAATTATTTTTTTCAATATCGTAAAAGTTTGTCAGGTAAAATGGGAGGTTGAGGTTAAGTTATTCCAAATTTAGAAAGAGGTCATCCTTTTTAGAACAAACAGAAGGGAATAGGGTCACATAAACGTAAACCAATGCAGTAAATTTTTTACCATACTTTGGAAAAAGAATTCAGCTTCTTTGAAAAAAAAATCAAGAACTACCTTTTTTTAGTAAATCCAAAAACCTGCTTCCACAAAAAAAAAATCCAATTATTTTTTGGCAGTTTGGTTCAGTTTCCTTTCTATCCTAAAAAACCATACCAACTATCCAAAAAGAGTTCACAGCTAGATACAGGGGCCTGATTGAATGTTACTAGCGGTGATATACACACCGTGTATATCCCTATTTTGGTAATAAATTATTTTGTATTATTTGTATATAATTAACATTGTACACTTACCATAATTGTAGCTTGTATAATTTGAATAGAGTTTTGATATTAGAATAGAAATATGATTTATATTATGAAAATTGTAAATGATATATATAATCTTTTATTAATGAAAATAACTTTCAATTAACTTCAATTTTGTACTCAGCTTGACTTCAGATTTACTTGTGTTGTTAATATCAGAAATACTTTGGATTTCATTTGTGATCTATAAACAATTCCAAGCACATTAAAAGAGGAAAGCAGAACCCCTATGTATTTTCAAGAAATAAAATATCTTTATGGCTGATGATATTTTTCAGTTCTGCTTATGATATATTTGATTCTGTCTATCCTTCATGACATTGTGTTCGATTGTGGCCTTTATCTTTGCACAAATATTATATAGGTGAGTCCTGCCAATGAGTGAATGCTGGGTGGTGGTGATGGAGGTAACTCTCTAATTTACTGTCTAATTTCATTTTTCCCCATTTCCAGCCATACATCGAGCTGCTGGTACAGAATTACGAGATGCATGCTATAAAGTACCAGAGGTTTGCTGCCCAACAGGAGAAGCAAGGATTACCCCGTATGTGCTCAGTCTTGGCTTCAATAATGCATTAGAATTTAGAATCATCAGTTCTTGTAGCATGTTGTCATTAAACTTACATTATGGTTGGGAAAATTGCAGAGGTTTTAGCTTGCCAGCTTCTCATGTAATCCACACTGTTGGACCAATATATGATGCTAATCCAAATTGTAAAGCCTCTTTGACAAATGCATATAGGTTTGTGAATGATTGTTTAAAATTCCTCATAAATTGGTTTTATTGTCTGTTCTCTTTTCTGTTAACTATACTGCAGAAATATCATGTGGGGTGTTCGGGTGAGTTACATGAATAACCATGCATTTCAAATTTCTAGGAACCTTGAGTTGATTCTTGTGATGGTTACTTCTCAAAGCTAGTAATCCACCAGCTATTCAGGATGAAAGAAGAATATACTATGGAATAAGTTTGCTGCGTTATCTGACATTTCATTAACTAGATAATGGTTGTTTAATTTTTCTTTTATGTTCTGTAGGGGGCTGACTAAAATGAAAATTGTTGCTCTAGTGAACTTACATTAAGAAATTAATCCAATTGTTATGTTATTATCACAGCTTACTAATTCTATCTTCTGATTCTTTCTTTTTTCATTTCGCCACTTAAAATTAGCTAACCCTTATTTTTCTTGGCAAAAATTGTCACATAAAAATATGTAGTCGATTCCTTTTTCTGTTTGTTTCATTGTGTGTCACGCACTAAATTCTGAACTTCCTGGTGATTTATGTTGACTGTTGACTAAGAAAATTCATTTTAACTTATTCTTAAAATGAAAGAGATATTGGTCCACGAAGTGAGGTGTTTGAAGCGTGGAAAAGTGTGGTATTTAGACCAATTCTCCCTCATCGGTGGGGGAAGAAAGATTTGTTTAGTTTATAAGTCTAAAAGTTTGCTTGGGGTTTGGGACCTCAAGGGGTATCCCATGTGTTTAAAGGAGGGACGACCTAGATGTGGTTCGGTTTGAGGATAAGCCCACACGCGCGCCGCCGCCGCCCGTCCCGTCTCGGGCTGTGGGTTGTGCTTCTTCTGATATTATCTTTTTGGACCAGAATTATTTCATATTTACAGTTTGGTCCATGAAGTTTCAAGTAAGTCAAAATTGAGCAGAGAACTTTGTTGTTGGTTTCTGGAACGTCACCAGCCTTAATTTGCACTCAATTCAGTCATTTATTTTGGCTGAATTACTCTCCCTCAATGTCAATCCGTTGCACATCAATTCACCATTTATTTTGGTGAATTACTACCTCCATAATTGTCATTACTTAGCCAGTAACAACAATTATGTGGTCAGTTGATAAGTCCTCTCCTTGAACTATATAAAGGAGCCTTTGCACAATTGTTGAGACACACATAAACATACAAACGAATCAGATTCTTCCAACTATCTTCTAGCATCATTTGATTACTCAAAATTCTTCAAGGTAGCATTTGAGTTTCCTTTGCTCAATTGTTCAATTGTTATTTTATCTTGGGAGACAATTGTCCAGGACGTAGAAATGATACGTACGGGGCAATCTTGTCTTAAAGACAGAGTGTCATCACTCGACTCAGCATACCAAAAACTGTTTCAGATTCTTCTTCAAGTTTATTGTAATTTCAGTTTGTTGTAATACTTAGCAGTTACTTATTTTTGTTTCCTGCACCATTATAACCAACATTAATATCAGCATAACATTTTGTATAAAGTATTAGTGTTTGATTACTTGAATAAGGAAATCGTGGCACAAATATTGTAGTGTTTCGTTGGTAGTATTACATAATACATGACGATTTATATACTATTAATTTATGCAGAATAAAATATAAAATATGAATACTCGTATTAAACTATTTAGAAGCAAAAATGTCAATTTAAAGTAAGTAGTTTATGTCCAACCACGGAAAGTATGCAAAGGGTGCTCAACTCAGGACAAGTATTTTGAGAAAACATGCACTTTAATATCAAAAATTATATTTCTCATAAAATAATTAAATCTCCAAAATAATGAATACTATATGGTAAGTCATTTTAAAATCATTAGTATTACATAATAATCTCTACGTTGTAATTCTTGCACACATAATTAGTATATGAATTAAACAACCCCCAAAATATTCTTTATACTTACTTTGAAGCTATTTCATTGCTATTATCTTCGGTTTATTTCAAATATATAAATCAAACAGTGGATAACATAATACCAAATTAATATCTAAATTATTTTCTAATCTAAGGAGCCGTTTGATGAAGAGAATTATTTGTTTTTTTTTTGAATAATTTTTTACTTTATTTTAAAATTAGTGTTCCGTTATAAAATCTTCAAATTCAATTTGAAGTTGAATTTCAAAATTAGAAAAGTGCTCCAAATCTGTTTTTCAATTTCATATTCATAAAATTCTAATAAAGTACTTTCTTCTATCCTTTCTAAAAAGTATGATATATACACAACTTTATCTTCAACTCTAATTTCATAAAATTGAAATAAGGGGAGAAATATTTGGATCTATGGCCAAACACCTACTAAATACATAAAATCAGAGGATTTTCAGTTAAATTTTGGTTTCTTTATACTATCTCTGTATCAAATTATCTGATATATTTTTTTATAAATAGTTATCTCAATTATTTTTTATTTTAAAAGTTTAAGATAAAATTCTTATTCTTTTCTCATTTACCCTTAGTAATAGAGTAGTTGTTTTTGAAAACTATAAACACCTCAATTATAAATAGATAAAGCAAATATTTAAGGAATATAAATTATATTTTAAAATATAAATAAGAATAAAATAATTAAATTCTCCCTAACTAATAATATCTTTTAACGGACGTTTAAAAAAGAAATACGATAGATAATTTGAAAGATATGGCGTATAAATACAAGAAAAGTAAGGAGTTCTTTTTTCAAATAATGTAAATTTCAATACGGATATTCAGATTAAAAAAGAAAGAAAAGGTTGAACTAATCCAACCACGAACACCTGGCGTAAAAGCACTAGCTTTACAGTGTGGTACTATCATCGAGCAGCTTCTATATGGCTCTTCGAACAATAATGACCAAAAGGACCTTCGCCGGAGTACTAGGGTTCCGGCAACAACTCCATGGCGTACAGACTTTCTCTCTGCCTGATCTCCCGTACGAATATGGTGCCTTAGAACCTGCAATTAACGGTGAAATAATGCAACTCCATCACCAGAAACATCATCAGACATACATCACAAATTACAATAAAGCCCTTGAACAGCTCCATGATGCAATTACCAAGGGAAATTTTACTACCGTCGCTAAATTGCAGAGTGCTATCAAGTTCAATAGTGGAGGTCCATTTCTCTCTCTCTTTAATTTGGCTTTCTTAAAAAAAAAAAAAAAAATTTGTGTTAGTATTCAAGGAAAGTATTTACTAGGAAAACACTTTTGGCCATACCAAACATTTTTATAACCTGTTTGGCCAAGTTTATTTTTTTTTAAAAAGTGCTTATTTTTTTAAAATGAGATGTTTGACGACTTTTGAGAGAAAATAAGTGTTTTTGGGACAGCCGTTGTTTTTCAGAAGCTAAAGAAAATATTTTTTCTCGGAAGCAACAACAACATAGTCAGTATAGTCCCATCAGGTGGGTCTGGGAGGGTAGAGTGTACGCGGATCTTACCCTACCTTTTGACGGATAGGAAGGTTATTTTCGGTAGACCCCGACTCAAGTAGAAATAAAAGCAACAGTAATAATAAGAAGTAATAGTAGCCCGGCATAAAATAACGAAGTGAAAGAAACAAGCAGGTAGGGATAGAAAACTAAGAATTAGAAATATGAGAATACGAAAATAAAAATGATGGAAATAATATTGATCCTATACTACAGAAAACCCTAATCGTGGATCTCCACACCCTTCTACATATCATGTCCTTCGTAAGCTGAAGACTCGCCATATCCTGGTTGATCACCTCTCCTCAATACTTTTTTGGCCTACCTCTACCTCTCCTCCGGCCCTCCATCGCCAATCTCACACACGTCTTGTGCCTCTCCTTCGAACATGTCCAAACCATCTTGGCCTAGCTTTTCCCAAAAGCGTTTTTTGAAAAGAACTTTTGAGAAAAATACACTTAGAAGCATTATTTAAAATAAACGTTTGGTCAAACACTAATTGTTGCTCAAAAGTGCTTTTTAAATTAATTGGTCAAACACAAATTGTTTCTCGCAAAAGTGTTTTTGGATAAAGCATTTTTCAAAATAATCTTATTTTAGAAGTTTGGCCAAACAGGCTATTAGTTCGTTAATTACTAATTTTGGCAGAGCCAGGATTTGAAGTGTATGTGTTCCTACAATCTTAAGTTATATATACAAAAATAATTTAGTTCACAGTTAAATATCTATAAATTCTTTTTTTTACAACCCTAGTGTCACTTCACACAGGCAACATGTACCAAGTAACTCTATCCTAGTAGTTTTTTTTCTCTACCAGGATTTGAACTTGGGACGGTCAAATATTTGTAAATATTTAGTGAATTTCTTAATACATATATAAGGTATGGACAAAAGCTACGGGTTCACAATATTTAGTGAAATTTCGTAATACATATATATGGTGTGGACAAAATCTATTGGGTTCACGTGAACTCATAGACGACACTCTAGATCCGCCCTGAGTCTCAGATGACCGGCTTCAGTTAGTAGATTCCATAAGGTTTCTGTTTATTCTCATAGTTTCGGTGGTTATAGTTCTTGAAATGTGTTGTTTAGTTGTTATAGTATTAACTCTGTTTGAGCTTCGGAAAGCATAGATTGTTGGATTAAGGAGGATGGTTGAGGTAGGTTGATTGGCCAGTGTAAAAATAGTAACTGTGATGAATTATGTGAATACTGAATCTGAATGGAGGGGAAGCTGAATGGATACAGAGGATTTATACAGCCGTCACTAATTAATTTGGGATTGAGTCCGGAGATGATTGATTGATATTAATTGGTTGCTGTTTCATCAATTTGCAAGAGTTGGATTCACATTGTACTGAAAAATGAGGGATTGAAGTGTGAAGAAATATGACAGAGAATGGAAGTTGGATGGCTTTAAATGGGATGGTGGATTGTCTGGAAAAAATTGACTGCATTACAACTAAAGCATCATTTGACCTGTTAAATGTCAAAATAAAAATAAATATGCTGGCATCTGCCTAGGGGATTATGAAATCAATTCTAATCAAACCAGTGATGTAAAATGAGTACCCAAATGATTGTTTTATTTCCAGGAGAAGAAGATAAATGATTAAGACTTCCCAATAATTCTGGTTTATCTTATGTGTTATATGGTCCCAAAGCCTCTCTACCTTCTCAAGGTAGGGGTAAGTTTTGCGTATATTCTACCCTCCCCAGACCCCACTTGTGGGATTACACTAGTTTTTTTGTTGTTGTTGGTCCCAAAAAAGAAGTTGAAGAGTCTGAGATCTTGCACCATTAGCACTCAAGGGGTCCTGTGGAAGGGAGTGGGGGCAGCCCGGTGCACAAAGCACTAGTTTTTTTGTTGTTGTTGGTCCCAAAAAAGAAGTTGAAGAGTCTGAGATCTTGCACCATTAGCACTCAAGGGGTCCTGTGGAAGGGAGTGGGGGCAGCCCGGTGCACAAAGCATCCCGCGTTAGCAGGATCTGGGGAAAGGCCAGTCTAGCGTAATGCAGTTTGATGGGATAGAGAGTGACAATGTACACTGGATAAATAGCGTCTTCTTTCAGTTTCCTTTTGTGCGCCCATGAGCATCCAGTGTGTATAGAACAAAGGGACATCGCTCGTAGAGAATCACATTATGTTGTAGACTCTCCACTTGTTGGTATATTGCTTGCTTGTATACGAGAAATATTTCCATTATTAATAAAATCATTTACCTTATCCAAAAACAAAGAAAAAATAGTTCCCCGCAACAGAATTGGATAGGGTTTGAACTCTTGAAATAAAATATCAACTGTTGGATTGTTTATCAGCCTCGACCTGCCTTGGGTTTTCTCAACCCTGCTAATTTTCATACTTCCAGTGGCAACCTGCAGTATAATTTGTGTTCATGTCATGGTGAAGCCATTTCATGTGTCATGCTATCACTTGTCAAAAATATATTGCTCTTTCTTTTTTGTAAGAACAAATATATTGCTCTTTATTCTAGTTAGTTTTCTTGGCTTTGCTTTCATGCAGGTCACATTAATCACTCAGTTTTCTGGAAGAACCTTACCCCTACTCGTGTAAGCTTCTTCAGATATTTTTATCATTCAACTTTGCAGGGAAATGACTTAAAATCTAAATTGAATTGCAGGATGGTGGTGGTGAGCCGCCAAAGTGTTCTCTTGGCTTGGCCATAGACACTAACTTTGACTCTCTTGAAGTTGTAATACAAAAGATGAATGCAGAAGGTGCTGCTTTACAGGGTTCTGGTTGGGTGGTAAGTCTGCACCTTTTGTTTCTTCTCTAGGATTGTATTTTTCAATATTGGTTCTTTAATGGTGAATGCCTGTTCTCTAAGATTCTGGCTCTGTATCATGTCTTCTGTTTCTTCTTTACATTTCCTTTTATGTATGCAGTGGCTTGGTGTGGACAAAGAGCTGAAGCGCCTAGTGATTGAGACCACCTCAAATCAGGTAATTTATCCACGCATTGTGATAAACTCTTGGATAGTTGAGTTTCCTCTTAAATAATTGACGTTGATTTTGTCATAGTTTATTCGTATTTCTCCACTTCTGTTGCTACTCAATGCTTATGAAGCAACCAACAAAAAGGGAAAGGAAAAGGCACAAGACTGCTAGTCTTTTCTGTTGTTTCAAGTTTATGAACGGCACTCATAATTTTCCCACCTTGTCATTAATGTTTAGCTGCTTTATGGCAAAAGATGATACTATATGTTTCCAAAGCTATGTAGTAAAGGTCTAAAACTCCTTTTTTGTTGTAAGGTAAAATTAATAAAGGTCTAAAGCTCCTTTTGATTATGTAAAAATCCAGTGAAGTCCGTCAAGATGTCAAAATCATTATAAATTATACACCTTGCACTGTTAAAAATAAACAAAGTAGCATCTATATTTGTTTGTTCGCAGTCTCAAACTGTCTTTCAAAACATCTTGCTTTCCTTCTACCTATCCTTAGAATGCATAAAAAGGATATGTGCCCCAAAGATATTTCAGTTATTTCTTGATCCTCGTTGTTGTCTGGATCACTCATGTACACCAAAAACGTTCAAGAGAAACCCTGTATCTGCCGGCTATAATTGCAGTGCAAGAAGGGCGTGTGATGTTCTTGAACAACTTGAACACAAATAGCATCTACTGCATATGTCCCTACCCCTTGTTTGTAGACTACTGCATATGTTCATTTGCTGTTATCCAAGCAAACAGGCTCTTCTGCTGGAGCTTTACCTTTACAAAAATTTCCATTTGACTGGACCTCCACTTTTATTGAATTGATCGGCAACTCATGACAGAAGTTAACTGTAAATTTTCGACTGTCCTTGCCTCCGGTATAAAGAGACAGTTCTAACTCTATGAGGCCTCCACTTTTCCAAATTTCGGTTTCCTCTTCCTGGGTTTTCCTCTGAGATCTATGAAATTGGGTAAATTGTTTCCTTTATTTTTTTTGGAATTTTCTTTGATCACGTATATATATCAGCAATCTGCACCATGAGGCGTTGCTGGTGCAGATTAAATCAGTGCATTTGACCATGAGGCGTGGGCTTGTGCACTGATTGATACTAGTCAAGGTTGCATGTGATAGTTATATACTTTTCTGCAGGATCCTTTGGTTATTAAAGGACCAAACTTGGTTCCACTTTTGGGCATTGATGTTTGGGAGCATGCATACTACTTACAGGTATAATTATTATACTGGGTAGCTCTATAATAGGCTAAACATGATATTAGCTGAACGAACATTCTTGTGATGCAATAAGTTCCTGCAATGCTACCCCTTTCTCGGCTTTTTGGCTAAGATCAAGTGACTTTTCCCAGAGTTTCCTGTAAATCGTGATTAGTATTGGTACTTATTCGCAACGAGTATTTTGCTTCTCCGTCAAGGTTAAAATTACTCTTGGTATTGATATATTGACTAAAAGTTTTAGAAAAAAAAAGTCTGTTGCGTGCAAAATTCTCTATATTGGGCAAAGCACGTTTAATTAATTTGAGTTTTTTGAGATAGTAGATATTTTACGTAGTTAATTTAGGTCTCCAATATACACTTGAAAGGCCAATAGCCTGATGTCATCTTCTACGCTCCTTTTTCCTTTTGTTGAGCCAAATACGTGGAATTATTTTTAGTTACGGGTGACAATGAGACTTGAACATAGGACCCTTTTTTCTTTAATCCTACATAGAATTGTGCGTATCACCTAATCAAAGAGTTTAAGTTACATTGGATGCTTTTATATGTTATTTAGGTCTGCAACAAATGTATTGGAGAACTATCTGCCGTGTAGAATCTCTCGTGCACATGCATGTTTCTTGGAAGCCATAACCTGTGTGTTCTGAGAAGACCGACTAATTCAATTGCGTTTATTCTTGTGATAGAAAGTTATCTAACAGCTTGCTTTTTCTCATGACAATGCAGTACAAAAATGTGAAACCAGATTACCTAAAGAATATATGGAAAGTCATGAACTGGAAATATGCTGCCGAGGTTTACGAGAAAGAATGCCCTTGAACTGAGATACTTGACGCGATACAGAGGATGCGTCTGTATAAATTTTGACGGGGAATTTAGTGCTTACTGGCGAGTGGTCCTGTTTGTATGATATGTACTTATGTAGTAGCTGGTTGATGTACTACGTGTGTAGAAAGTGAATAAAGTGGTTACCAATTTTCCTGCTGTTCGTCAAATTATAGTAGTACATGATAAGTTACGAGTAGTTTCCGAATCTCCTCTGGCTTTCTATATGCGTATCTCGTTTTATCCCTCTTCCCCTTTCTCTCTCTCCTAGACTTTGTTTCCAGTTCTCCTAAATTTGTCTCGATGATTGAATGAACTAGTGAAAAAAACACTTAATGTAAGCACTTATCCACAATGGAGAAAATAAGATACGAGTAGTTTTTTATGTAAACTTTGGTGTTTCAATGTAATCAATTTGTAAATTGAAACAAGCGTATTCTACACATCTAAAATGTAACATAGAAATAGATACTTCCTCCGTCCCAATTTATGACACATTTTGGATTTTGAAAGTCAAATGAGTTTTTCTTTGATCATAATTGTTTTATATGCCTTTTAAATATTTTATTTTTTTCATTATTGTGACTTATGATACTTCTTATATAGTTTCTAATTATATAAAATTTATTCTTAAAAGTTAAAGATTCTATGACTGAATTTAGATCGAAATTAAGAAATTTGACTTTCTCCACATAAATTAGAAAAAGGGAATATTGAGTAAAAAGCTATCATATAGAGTTTAGAATTGTGCTGACGTTCGCCTCAAATTTCTTCAATGGTGTATGTTGCTTTTCTTCGATGGTGTTGAAGAAACAATGAGTGATATATCAACGGACGACGTGTATATCAACCAATGTTCGTTCAATCAAGCAGCAACAATCAACTTACCGCTTTTAATGTCCCACGATTTTGCTACGACTTTTATATATTATTTTATTATATTCCTAAAATTCTTGTACAAGTGTAATTATGGTATTAGTCTTGTAATAGGAAAAACTATTAGAATTAGAGTAGGAAAAGGTAGAGTTATTTCTCATATTTGGGAATTGTATATTTGTATATATACCCCTTCATTAATGAAAATAATCAAGGGATTATATTCTTTCATGGTATCAGAGTCGGGCTCATTCCAATTCTTTGTTCACCGATATTGAGCCCCCAAAATATATTATCCACGCTCTAGTTAACAAGGCCTGGCGTGCAGGGGAGTGTTAAGAGTCTCACATCGGATATGGAATGGGAACATGGACTCCTTATATGGACTTGGACAATCCTCACCCTACAAGCTAGCTTTTGGGGTTGAGTGGGCCTGCTTGCCGAGACACTGTAGCTGGAGATTGTGAAATTGGGCGGCAGATGGGCTGTGGCCGAGAACTGGCTGGATCGGGTTGCAACCGCACTGAGACCATGTGGGCGGCAGCGATGGGCTCTTTGGTAGAATCGGATCACGGGGAGGTTGGGCCCACTTTTGGAGAATATACGGTGAGAGCCCATCTTCCAAAAAATTATATGAACTAGACACAGAATTAGACAATTTAGCAAACAGAAATTGAGTTTCATCAAAAATGACGTGGCGACTAATTATGATTTTATTAGCGGATAAATCAAAATATTTGTAACCACGATGATTCGACGGATAACCCAAAAACACACAAGCGGTAAAATGGGCTTGAAGTTTGTTAATTGTAGTGGACGGGAAAATCGTCTAGCACAAACACCCAAACACTCTAAGATGAGAATACGATGGATCTTTATGATAAAGAATTTTTAGTGGGGATTGATATGCTAAACTTTTGTTAGGAAGTATGTTAAGGAGGTAGGTAGTCATTTGTAATGCATGATGCCAAAAAGAATGAGGTAATGAAGCATGGGCTAGCAAGGTTCGGACAATATTATTAATTGTACGAATTTTTCTTTTGACCTTCCCATTTTGTGAAGACGTACGAGGACGAGAGAACCAAAACGATATGGCATTAATGTCACAAAATTCTCGAAATGGACCATTAACATATTCCCTTCCATTATCACATTGAATATTTTTAATTTTCCGTTCAAATTGGGTATGGATGAATGCTCTAAACTTTAAGAAAGTTGAAAAACATGAGACTTTTTAGATAAAGAAAAGGTCCACAAAAAATTAGAATAATCATTCAAGAATAACACATAATAACGATGGCCCAAAGAACTTAAAATGGGAGATATCCATAAATCACTATGAACAATGTCAAAAGGCATCAACGTACTAGAAGTAGAGGCTACAAAAGGTAATCTAACATGTTTCCCTAATGGACAAGAAAGACAAATATGAGTACTACGCGTACTCTTACAATCAATAAAATTATTATTTTGAAGAGAAGAAATAAAGACGACCCCGGATGACCCAAACGTGCATGCCACAAGGAAGGAGCAACAGCGACAAATGTTGATGGTGTGGCTTGACTCATGGAAATGGTGGTGGTGGTGATTGGATAAAGCTCTTCCCGACTATTACATCTAATTAGAGGTATCCCCGTCGTGAAATCCTTCACAGAAAATCCAAAAAGGTCAAAATTAACAAAAACTAAATTATCAGATGTGAATTTTCGGACAGACACCAAATTTTTAATTAAGTGAGTGGCATAAGGACATTTTTTTAGACTAGAGGTGGATGCAGATGAGATAAATTTATGTGACCATAACCACTAATGAGAGTTGAATGACCATTACCAACAATTATACCAAGATTGTTGCTCAAATTGAAATAAGACGACAGATTACCTGGTGCGGATGTCATGTGAGAAGTGGCACCGGTGTCCATATACCAATTTGCGTCCGGGGATTTAATTCAAGTATATGCATCGCGACTTCGATATTTGTGGGTGTCGGGACGGCTACTGGGCCCGCAACATCGAAGGCCTGCTGAGGTGAGGCCCAAGCAGGCCAGCCTGCTGCTAAGGCCCAGCAGGCTGTTTGGCCTGAGAATTCTGGAAATTGGGCCACTAAGAATTCTGTAAATTGGCCCAATTTGTTGGATAAATCGAGAAGGGCATGTTGGGCCACTGGCCCAACCCCACAGCCAGTTGGCCCAAGGCTGCGGCTAGTGGTGTAGCGGCCCTGTCGGCCCACTGCCACCACTGCTCCGACCACCGCCATTGCCACTGCCATTGCCGCGGCCGCCGCTGCAGTTCTTGCCACTATTTTTCCGTTTTGACCCTTTTTGCCGCCACCATTGTTACGATTTTGGCTAGAATTATCCGAGAACGAGCGAAGGTCATCGGACGTGGCCATCAAATTGCTGATTAATTTTATTGATTGTAAGAGTACGCGTAGTACTCATATTTGTCCTTCTTGTCCTCTAGGAAAACATGTTAGATTACCGTTTGTAGCATCTACTTCTAGTACGTCCATGTCTTTTGACATTATTCATAGTGATTTATGGACATATCCCGTTTTGAGTTCTTTGGGCCATCGTTTTTATGTTTTATTTTTGGATGATTATTCTAATTTTTTGTGGATTTTTTCTTTGTCTAAAAAGTCTCAAGTTTTTTTCACATTTGTAAAATTTAGAGCTTTCATCCGTACCCAATTTGAACGGAAAATTAAAAACATTCAATGTGATAATGGTAGGGAATATGATAATGGGCCATTTCGAGAATTTTGTGACACTCATGGCATATCTTTTCGATTTTTTTGTCCTCATATGTCCTCACAAAATAGGAAGGCTGAAAGAAAAATCCGTACCATTAATAATATTGTTCGTACCTTGATATCCCATGCTTCTTTACCTTAGTCTTTTTAGCATCATGCGTTACAAATGGCTACCCACCTCCTTAACATTCTCCCTAACAAAGGATTAACATATCAATCCTCACTTAAAATTCTTTACAATAAAGATCCCTCGTATTCTCATCTTAGGGTGTTTGGGTGCTTGTGCTATCCACTTTTTCCGTCCACTACAATTAATAAACTTCAAGCTCGGTCTACCGCTTGTGTATTTTTGGGTTATCCGTCTAATCATCGTGGTTACAAATATTTTGATTTATCTTCCAATAAAATCATAATTAGTCGTCATGTTATTTTTTATGAAACCTAATTTCCATTTGCTCAAGTGTCTAATTCCGTGTCAAGTACTTATAATTTTTTGGACGATGATCCCTCCCCGTACATTCTCCAACAGTGGGCCCTTGTGTCAAATTTGCCAGCAAGCCCACTGCATGCTGACCCAAATACTCTCTCTGCCGCAGAGTCCCATTACTCAGGCCCAGTCAGTACTGAAACTGCCCCTGTTTCCGTAACTCGGCCAGCAGGTATCCCGAGGCTGTCCGCATACGTCCCCGGTCCCGTCTGTTTCTGTTCCGAGTCAAGGGCTCGTTACTCGTAGCAAAAGGGGTATTTTAAAACCTAAACGACATTTAATTTAATTTCTAATGTCACTAAATCACCCCTACCACGTAACCAAATGTCTGCTCTTCATGACCCGAATAGGAAAATGGTCATGGATGCTGAATATAATGCTCTTATAGAAAATAAGACGTGGGAGTTGGTTCCCCGTCCGCCTGGTGTCAATATTATTCGTTCTATGTGGATTTTTACTCATAAGGAAAATTCTGACGGTTCTTTTGAGAGGCATAAGGCTCGTCTTTTAGGTGATGGTAAAACTCAACAGGTTGGCGTGGATTGTGGTGAGACATTTAGTCTGGTGGTCAAACCGACTATCATTCACACTGTTCTCAGTCTGACTCTCTAAAAATCATGGCACATTCATCAGCTGGATGTGAAAAATGCTTCTTACACGGTGATCTTAAGAGACAGTATACATGCATCAGCTCTTGGGATTTAGGGACCCCAATTATCCTCATCATGTTTGTTTGCTGAAGAAGTCATTGTATGGGCTTAAGCAGGCCCCATAGGCTTGGTATAAGAGGTTTGCAGATTTTGTGTCTACTATTGGGTTTTCGCACAACATGTCTGATCATTCTCTGTTCATCTTTGGTCATGGTACTTCTTTGGCATACATTCTTTTATATGTGGATGATATTATTGTGACTGCCTCCTCTGATAATCTGCGCAAGTTTGTCATGTCCCTTCTTAGTTCAAAATTTGCTATGAAAGACTTGGGACCCTTAAGTTATTTTTTGTGTATAGCTGTCACTCGTCATGCAGGTGGTCTATTTTTATCACAGAAGAAATATGCAGCCGAGATCATTGAGAGAGCCGGCATGTCATCTTGTAAGTCCTCTTCTACTCTGGTTGATACCAAACCGAACCTGAGTGCTAATACTAGCACACCATACGAGGATCTCACCCACTATTGCAGTCTTGCAGGGGCTCTTCAGTATCTTACCTTCACGAGACCAGATATTACTTATGCAGTCTAGTAGGTGTGTTTATTTATGCATGATCGGAGGGTTGAGCACATACATGCGCTCAAACGCATTATACGATACATACATGGCACGCTTGATTATGGTTTGCATTTATATCCATCCTCCGTCTCTACTCTCGTGTCTTATACCGATGCTAATTGGGGTGGATGTCCAGATACCAAGCGTTCGACCTCTGGTTATTGTATGTTTCTGGGTGATAACTTTGTTTCTTGGTCAGCGAAATGCCAGACTACTTTATCGCGATCCAGTGCGGAGGCCGAGTATCGAGGGGTAGTCAATGTTGTGTCTGAGTCATGTTGGATGCGTAATCTCCTCTTAGAGCTACACTTTCCGATTCAGAAATCTATCTTGGTCTATTGTGATAATGTTAGTGCAGTCTATCTCTCTGGGAATCCGGTCCAACATCAGCGCACTAAACATATCGACATGGATATTCACTTTGTTCTCGAAAAGGTAGCTCGTGGACAAGTACGTGTCTTGCATGTCCTTTCAAGGTACCAAATTGCTGACATATTTATTAAGGGTCTTCCCTTGGTTCTATTTGAAGATTTTAGGGACAGTCTCAGCGTAGGACAACCGTCCGCTACGACTGCGGGGGTGTGACAGAATACATGATATATCAACGGACGACGTGTATATCAACGAACAACTTTTATATATTATTTTATTATATTTGTAGAATTCTTGTACAAGTGTAATTATGGTATTAGTCTTGTAATAGGAAAAGCTATTAGAATTATAGTAGGAAAATGTAGAGTTATTTTTCATATTTGGAAATTGTATATTTATATATGTACCTCTTCATTAATGAAAATAATCAAGGAATTTTATTTTTTCATAAAGTAAAACTAATGAGGATGATGATAAGAGCCGTGACATCCTTCCTATATTTTTTGTAAGTGAGATCATAGTTCTAAATAAACCTAGGTTTAACAAATTTAGAGTCCAAATTACCTTATAATACTATTTTCCTTATTTTTATTTAAATATTAAAAGATAAAATCAATAACTTACCTGTTATAAACCTTGGAATTACCTGACCGTGTAAAATAAGCATCCACTGTCAGTGAATACTAGTTAATCTTAATGCAATGTATTGATAAGTTCACTTCCAAGATAATCTTCTGTCGAGGGCCCAGAAGATCCTGCTAGCCGCAACACAATAATGAGTACAATTTATTTTCAGAACCTAATTCCTGAAGTTTGAAGAATAAGATTTTGGTCTAGTTTGGAACAAACTTAAACTTTTGCCAGGCAATCATTGAATTTGTTTGTTCTCATATAAGAGATCGCCCCCGAAGCAAGATATAGTGGTTGTCAACAACTTTTACTTGTTAGGAATAGGGGCCGAAAAGAGCTCTTTGTATAAGTTGGATTTTCTGGGCTTTGATGCTTATATTCTTATTATTAAAAGGGGAAAGTTTGATAAAGGAGTTGAAAGCCACTTGACAGTAAGAAGAGGAGCTTTTCAGTCCTTTTGCTGAATTGTTGCTATATCTAAGAGCGTGTTTCGATTGGATTTTTAAAATAGATTATAAGCTAAAAACTAAAAGTCATAAGTTGATCCTATCCAACTTTTGACTTTTAACTTATTTTTGTACATTTTTTGCTTAGAAAAAGTGTTTAAAAGAACTTTTTATCTTTTTCCAAACACTTCATAAAATAGAAAAGAGTTTAAAAGCCAAAAAACACGTAAAATAAATCAATCCAAACAGCCTCTAAATATTTAGCTAATCTGACTTACGCGTGGAGTATGTTACATACATGTATAATTAAAATATACAATTAAAGCTTTCTTCTCTTTGTTCATTTAAAGTTCTAAATCAGAAGGTTTACACAATTCAATACATCCATAAGATAAAATACTACTTAGGAAACTTTTTTTCTTTTTTTAAGTTTGGCCAAGTTTTTAGTCGAGCATCCTTTGTAGCAACACCTAAATACATATATAGCACCCGTTGGTGAGGCTTGAAATTATAGAAGCAGAAATGGACCAAAGAAAAAGGAAAAAAGATAATGGAAATAGAAGATGTGATTATTCAATGAATTTATAATCACCCAAATACATATAAGTTTTATGCAAGGGCATTATATATTTATACAATCTAATCATTTATAATGTAATTGCCGATAAATTATTGTCATATACTCCCTTTGTTTTAAAATGTGTGTCTTACTTTCCTTATTAGTCCATTTAAAAAAAAGGCTCTTTACTTTTTTGAAAACTCTTTAATTGCAACTTTCCACGTAACATGTTTAAGACCATAAGATTAAAAGACATTTTGGTACATTCTTGATTCTACATATCTTTAATTAACAACCATAAGATTTAAAAAATCTTCTTTAATTTATTAAACTTCTTGCCAAGTCAAAACCAAACAAACATTTTAAAATGGAAGAGTATATACACATTAATTGATAACCGGATAAAGATAATAAGTAACTTGACATGAGTATTGCTCATATTAATTCTTTTTCACTGTAATTGTATATAACTTAAATCATTATTGAATTTGATCAGCCATAATCAAGTGTGGTTGTCACAAAAGGTCATGCAATGATTCACTAACATAATATATCTGTAATTACAAAGTTCGCATGTTCATATTTTATTCAAGCTACTATGATTAACATGTATTTAATCATTCCTATAATAGAACATGTATGTATAAGTTCACCTCTAAGAATAAAATTAAACATTCTCTTCTCTACTTCCTCTTCAATAGACAAAAAAATGGCTGATAGAAAGAAAACAAAACTCAGCTTATTGTTATTCATAGTCTTGTTCTTACGGTTGGTACTTCTTAATGGACAATTTGTGATGACTGCAACATTAAGAGGGTGTTGTGGATCTGTAATGGGCTGGGCCAGCCCAATGACTAGGGGTAAAACAAAGCCCAATAAATTTGTTGATCAGAGATTTGAAGGAATATTTTCAGAGGATAAAGACTTGGATAATTTCTATAGACAACATGAAGATATTCCAAGCCCTGGTGTAGGTAATTGAAATGAAAATACCATATCACTTATGTGTGCATTTATAAAATTTTGTTTTGTAATGAAACCTATCAAGGTCAAGATTGAATAGAAATTATAATGTTTGTCTTGCTTTGTAATCCTCTTCCCCCACCCCTACCCCATATAGTGTAGGGTAAATCTGGGAGTTTTCACATTCAGAACTTTTGTACTGGATGATCCCAGTACTTTCTTCGATTTCTATAACCGTAAACACATGTCATTACGATAATATTTACCAATTCTCGTTATTAATATCTTTGCTTGGCGGAAATTAAATCAATAGAATATCTTTCTATTTATGGACATATATTTTATCTGTATATTTAAGTGATTCTCTATACATATAGATTTTTTTTAATGGACTAGTTGTAGTCGGCACCAGCTGCATATTAGCTATGCTCAATACGGAATTTCTGTTGGATCAAACTTTTGGGAAGCTTTTGGACATAGAGAAAAGGGTCTAAGTCGCACGCACTTAAATGGTGATCTATAGAAAAGACTATTTGAAGTCAATGATGGTAAAAATACATTTTGTGCTTTTAACCCAGTCGGAAAAACTTATTTAATGATCATCGTTAACCGCTTTTTCAGTCCCAAATCTTTGGGATTGCATTTTTTTTAATAATAAATGTTGGTTACATTCTTCATGTTGTTTGTACCAGTAACCGGTTGGTACTTCATTTTTTTAATAATACTAAAATGTACATATACTTACGGAAATCATCACCTTTGGTTGGTGTATTTCTTATATTTACAATTTGTAATAAGTAAATTTGATATCCAAGTAGATCCTTGAGATCTCCATTAATTGGGGTCATTGTATCTAAGATCTTTTTTAATATAATCTCTTGATAGTTCTACTAAGTTATAATTAGCGCTTTAGTTCGAAACTCCACGCCCAAATGCTACATGATTGAATTGCAATATGTAACTTCACTCCCATTCTTTTTGCTCCATTTCAATCTTTTTTGCACAATTGAATCATATCATATCATATCATATCATGGCTTCCCTTGTTTATGTTCTCACAAGAATATTGCTTTATATACCATATAAAATTAGGACTCAAAACTTACAAGGTTTCTAGAAAGTTCTTCACAAAAAAAATCCAAAGGTTTCAAAATTACTACAAATATCCAGGGAGGAGAAAAAGGAGAAGGAAGAAGAAGGAACGGATCTCTATGTTTTTTTTTTCTTTATGTTGTGGCTATATATTTATTTATTTTTAGAGAGGAACTAAAACAATAAGAAATGAGTCCGAAACTAAGCAAGGGAATAGACCTCAACAATATCTCCTGCGCGAAGAAATGCTAGAAGACATGTGAATGTTATTCAAAGCGAGATTCTTGATTAAGATCAAACTGGCTAAACTATAAACTATGGATTAGCTTCCCCTGTATTTTAATTCCATGCAAGTGTTGATTATCTTTTAAACATCAACTTAAAAGTGGTTACCAGTGCACTTAACCCTGCTAATGCTAGTTCCTTCTCTAACCTTTTGGTAACAGTCTCATACTCTCATTGCCTGAATTGCAACAAATATTACACCAATCACCACCTTTGAATCTACACCAAGACATAAAAAAATCTTAAAACTTTACTTGGTTCTTCCAAAAGTATGCATAAAATGAAAAGATGTATGCAAATTGATCAAATAGCGAGGAAATCCATTTATTTGAAAAAAATTAAAAAGTGCTGATTTAAATTAATTGAAAAAACGGGTCTCTAAATTAGTGTTTTCAATAATCACTTTGGACAATATTTGTTGAAACTGAATCAGTATCCTAAATTTAGTTGAAAATTAAAAAATATTGTGTTTGTTTTGTGAGTGAGCCATTATTTCACCTTGTCGGAGACATAATTAAGAAAGTAAAAGTGGTCTCTCTGACGACTTAAACTTTTAAATAAGATAATCACACTTCAACATGATATGTTTATATCAAATAACTACAGATTATGGACTTGACTCTCATTGCCTCCCATTATCAAAAAGAATGTCAACATACTTAGTCTATTAAAAATAATTAGGCCTATGAGCAAGCATGCCGAACACATAATTGAGGAAATAAAATATTCCCTCTGATATTTAAGCTTTTAGATGAGATGTCACTTCAAATTTTCAAGCTAGTTTTTCAATTTCAAATTGAATTTAAAATATAACAATAATTTAATAATAATAATAATAATAATAATAATAATAATAGATGAAATTGTAAGAACATTGATTTGCAAATAATGAAGTATATCCAAACTACGTTTAATTGTGTTAACTCTATCAACCTTGAGCATACGAGACTTAGAAAATTGCTGAAGATATCATGTCCATTTGACGAGTGATACTTCTAATTTGTGAGGATTCAACATAAAATTGTTAACTTTGCGCTGTCTATCAAGTTACGATAACTCTTTTCCTTTATCCTGATTTGAGACCGGCAATATAAGCTTGCTCACTGCTCAGCTAAAGTAAAATAGTTAAGTACACCTTTCTTGATAAAATATAAAATCAAACAAAATTGGAAAATTAATTATCAAAGTGATGACATAAAAAATCATTTGTTTTTTCGCTCTTCTTATTTTTTTAGTTGGTAGAACGTAACTTTGTGGCATACAACTCACAAATTAAAAAATTATCATGAACGAGTCCTTATTTGGACTTCTCTATTATATTAGTGGCCTGCCATGAAGCCATTACACAAATAGGTAGAAGGTTGCCATGTTGCTATATAAAAGAAAGAGGTCCCTAACTATACAAGACAAGTATTAGTTCATACTTCCGTTCCCAAAATCAAAATGGAAAGCTTTGGGAAATTGGGGCAATGGCCTCTACTTGCATTTACATTTGCAATTTGGTTAGCAGCCAGCACTGTTGTTGCTGACTACTCTTATAGCTACACTTCTCCCTCTCCTTCAAAGTACTACAAGTCGCCTTCTCCATCAAAGCATTATGTACACTCCTTACTACAAGAAACCAACAAAACATGTTGAACATTATCCATCACACTATTACAAGTCGCCTTCGCCATCAAAGTACCATAGTCATGTAACAGTCACTTCAAAACATTCTCCAGAACACTATTACAAGTCGCCTTCGCCGTCAAAGTACCATAGCAATTCACCAAACTCTTACAAGTCGTTGCTACCTTTGAAGCATGATTATTACAAATCACCAAAGCCGACAAAATATTACAAATCGCCAGCACCTTCAAAGTACAGCTACAAGTCACCTCCTCCACCATACTACAAATCCTCTCCATCTTACTACAAATCTCCTCCACCTCCACCAAAGTACGTTAAAAGATCACCAGCTTACTATAAGTCACCTCCTCCACGGTACTACAAACCATCTCCAACTTACTACAAGTCTCCACCATACTACAAGCCATCTCCATCTTACAAATCTCCTCCACCTCCACCAAAATACGTCGAGAAATCACCAACTTACTATAATTCACCTCCTCCACCATACTACAAACCATATCCAACTTACTACAAGTCTCCTCCACCACCAAAATACGTCGAGAAATCACCAATTTACTATAAGTCACCTCCTCCACCATACTACAAACCATCTCCAACTTACTACAAGTCTCCTCCACCTCCACCAAAATACGTTGAGATATTACCTGCAACTTACAGTTCACCACCACCACCGCCAACAAATTACTACAAGCAAACACCTACCTATGCTTCACCTCCCCCGCCTGCAAAGTACGAGCAATCTCCCACCTATGCTTCACCTCCCCCACCTGCAAAGTACGAGCAGTCTCACACCTATAGTTCACCTCCACCCACATCACCCTCTCCTCCACCAACCTACTACTAGTATACTCAAATCGCTGCCTTGCCTCTCAATTTTCATTATCTCTTTGTCCTTGGCTTTTAACTTCTTTATATCTCCTTGTTTGGAGCTTCTCCGCCTATTTTACTACTTCAGTCCTAAATTATATGTATTCTTGCAGGAGTCATCAAGCATTAATTGGTGTGTTTACTTTTCTTTTATTATTTGTAATAAGTAGAATTTGATATCTATGTAACATCTTTGAGATGATTTCCATTGATTCGGCTCATTGTATCAAGATCTTTTTTAATGTAATCTTTGAGAATTCTACTTCTTCAATTTGTCTACTTCAATACTGTTTGTCCCAAAAATACTTAATTCTTTCTTCAATTTGTCTACTTCATAATATATTAAAGGTTTAAAAATCATATTCAGCTTCTCCAAATTCGCCTCACTAAGAGAGTGTAATCAATAAAAAAAAACTGATAATACGCAACAGCTGCCCTTCTTTTACAGAAAAATCAAGGGTAACTTAAATATTGATGAAGGATTATCAATTCTATAAGATTCTTTAGAGCTTTGTCCAATTATGTTATTTCATTAAACGAACTTCACAGAAAACGACATCATCTTAAGGCCATGATATGAACATCAACAAAATGTAGCAGACAAATTTGTGCCATGTACAGCCATCATTTTAGTTGTGATACCTGAGATAAATGCATTCTATGCCAACATGTTTACTTGTCTTTCTTTTTTGTTCCTTTAGGAATACATATATTTAAACTAGATCAAGCGAAACAGTCCCTGAGTTTGCCTTTTTGATCCCTTATTCTGGATATTGGAAAAAATAGCATAATACATGTTTATGCCTCAAAATGCTCTCCAGCTATGGGTGTACACAAGTAGGCACCTCAACTTGTATAAAGTTGAACACGTAAACACAAATGCTGACGTGACACATAAATTTTGGAGGTGTCTAGATGATCATTTAATAAGTTGGAGTGTTCAACTAACAAAATGGAGGCAAATTGAGGTGCCTACTTGTGCACACCCAAAATTGCAAGGCATACTTGCCAGCTAAGGCTAAATTTGAGGACCTCTTTATGTATTATGCCATAAAAACAAGGAATTATTACTCAAACAACAGTATTTAACAAATGTTGTGGTTGCTTGACATGGTTTAGTCGTGTCTATGTCGACCTTTAGATACGCCAGTTTATAGGTGTGAATCCATAGTGAGGGAAGGTGTTAAAAAAACAAGATAAACAAAAAATCACATGAAAAAATGTTGTCTTGTCAGACAGCAAGCTCTTGGATGGAGTGCAGATCTAGCGAAAAATAGAGCAGAATGAAAGAAAAAACTCTACAGATGCAATTAATTAGTTTTGAAGCCATGTTAGTGCGATTGTTTTAGGTCCTATGTTTTCTGGGAGTCCTTTATTTCTTTAAGAGATTTATATGACAGTTGAAATTATAGAGAACTTCTAATACTTATATTTTTTGTTTTTAAATTTTATTTTGCAAATTATTAGTTTGAGATGATATTTAGTGGAGCAACATGACCAGTTGGGATTCATATAGCCGACCTCAACTTGCTTGGGATTGAGACATACTGTTGCTCTTAAAAAACTCAAGTACATCTTAATCTTAGTGGGCAGCGATCAAGCTATTAACAAATATGCAAAAAAGGTTGTCATGTTCCAGTATTACAAGTCACCATAGTAGAAGTATTACAAGTCACCTGCTCCTTCGACGCACTATTACTATAAATCACCATCGCCAAACAAAACTTTACAGTTCACCTGCTCCATCGAAATACAACATGGTACAACCAGCGACAAAATATTATAAATCACCAATTTACTACAAATCTACGTCAGCAGCGAAGTATTATGAGAAACCACCTTCTTACTACAAGTCATCATCACCCCCACCAAAATACTACAAGCAGTCATCACTACAAATCTCCCCCACCTCCACCACCAAAATACTACAACCAATCACCAATGCTACTTTAAGTCACCTCCTCCACCATACTATAGGCGATCTCCATCTTACTACACATCTCTTCCACCCCCACCAAAATACTTCGACCAATTACCTATGAACAATAACATCATATTACAAGTCACCACCACCACCAACTAACTACTATAAGCAAACTCCCACCTACGTTCACCTCCATCACCTGAAAAGTATGAGCAATCTCCCACCAGCCAATTACAAATTAATGTTAAAGTCATTCACCATTATAATTTCCATCATCTCCTTGGATTTTAACTTCTATGCATCTTTTTATCTGGAGCATCTCCATTTATTGTTCTACCTCGGTCCAAAATTGTATGTATGCCTCCAAAAATGATCAGAAGTGATTGGTGTGTTTTCTTTTATGCTCCTACATCCCTTTTTCCCTATGTGTGCTTTTTACACTAGTGATTTGTTTAGTTTTATGAGTAATTATATTTATCATGTCTAAGTTGACATTTTGAAAAGCTCTCAAAAAACTTCATCAACAATAAGGATTGAACTAGTAGCATGATGTCTAAACTAACAGAATGAAGTATTCTTGTTTATTGTTCAAGTTTAATTTAAGACCATCACTTTAATTAGTAGTAATAGAAGATAAAACTTCCACATTTAATTGAAAGCAACGTACACTTATTGCATGTAATCCAAGTTACTCCGATTAAATCAAGACAAGAGTTTTGCTAATAACAATCTAAAGGTCTGTGAGTTCTCAAATGTACTAAGAAAACCACAAAATAACAGCAGAATTTTTTAGCCACGTAAGCTTGAGGAAGAATGGAGAGCCTTGCAGCAAAATGGTTTAAGACTTTGTTTTCTTGTGTTTCTGGAGATGATGAACAAAAAAAAAAGATTGCCCTATTAGCCAAAGGCAAATGTGGAAAATACAAAATCTAAGAGCCAAATCATCATATTTCCGGACAAGAGACCATTTCAAGGTCAAGTTTCATGAGTACAACCGTTATGATGCTTCCCTGTGTTTATCGTCATATTCGGCATTGATTGGAAATCCTTATGATATTATTCCTGAATTTCTTGGGGATTGCAACAGAATGCCAGAAAAATGTAGATTACTGATGAATTACAGCAATAAAAGCAGAGCAAAGGAACTTCAGAATTTAATCAAATAAGTTGTCTATATTATGCTTAGACAGGTGGCCTAAAAACAGGCTGATACATAGTAAAATTGACAATTACGACTAGAACCAAACAGACAGGTTGTACGTTAAGTCGCTAAATACTGATACTAAAGTGAGATCAACTCACAGAGTAAATGTCAGGAGATCAGAAGCTCTTTTTAGTGTCTTTACTAACTATTAATCGGCTGCTCTCCTTGCCAAGCCCAAACAATTTCCTCCAGAGCAGGTCTTATAACTTGTTTCAGCATCTTTTGGTACTCCACCTTATCACCATATGACTTCTTAAGCTCAACCAAGTGGAAGGACGGAGTAATTTCAAATATTTCAACATCAATGGACAGAGTCCCATATCTACCCTCACCCGATCCTTCCAATCTCATAAATCCGGCTTCTTTCTTCATTACTTCCAGCTTTAGATTCCTGCCAACTTCCTCGAGTTTGGACATGATAGAAGAGGCAGGCTTCACGGAAATGAATTGCAGGTCTTCCTTCTGATCCTTTGTTACGAATAAACCAGACAAGTCAAATCCACTCGAAAGAGAGATTATATCAAATGCATTTAGATTTGTAGGTTTTGGCAACTCTAACTTTGACTCAGTAATAATAGCATTGGCATCTAGGTTAATCTTTTCCTTCTCTTCTAATCTGGTTCCCGCATGTTTGGAATCCAACCCTTTCTTGAACCAGGAGTTCTCTTTTATTTTGGCTATGGAAATCCTTGTATGAGGGTTTGGGTCGAGGATCCTAGAAAGTAATTTCCGCACTTCTAGTGGGAACCAATTAGGGCATTTGAACTCAGCTTTCCTTATCTTACCATACATCTCCATAAGATTTGAGTCTTGGAATGGAAGATAACCGGCCAACAAGACAAATAAGATCACCCCACAAGACCAGATATCAGCTTTGGCGCCATCGTATCCGTTTCTGCTAATCACCTCGGGTGCAACATAAGCTGGGGTCCCACATGTTGTGTGGAGTAAGCCGTCTTGCCTCTTAGACTCAGCCAATGCGCTCAATCCAAAGTCTGATACCTTAAGATTTCCATTCTCATCCAGAAGAACGTTTTCTGGTTTCAGATCACGGTGATAAACATCTCGGCTGTGGCAACAATCAACAGCACTAATCAATTGCTGAAAGTGCTTCCTAGCTATCTTTTCCTTGAGTCTCCCCTTTGTTAACTTTTTGAAAAGCTCACCGCCTTTGGCATGTTCGATCACTAAGTAAATCTTAGATTTAGTTGCCATTACCTCGTATAGCTGTAGTACATTTGGGTGTTCTACCAGTGCCATAACAGATATCTCTCTCTTAGTTTGTTCGATCAGTCCGGCCTTGAGAACCTTTTCTTTGTCAATTACCTTTATGGCTACACCCTGTCCCGTTTCAAGATTCCTTCCGTAATAAACCTTAGCAAAGTTACCTTGACCTAATAATCTCCCCACGTCATATTTCTGCATCAGTACATTTCCTTTCTTCTCCATTTGAACCAACAATCCTACTAACCACTATAAATAACTTTCTCCTGCTTATATGATACTCGTTTTTAACAGGCAGGAGACGCCTTATTACGGAGCTCAACCGTCTCCGACAAGGCTGTGCTTCAGCATGACGGGATGTTTAAGGGTTGTGGGTTCGTTGTGCATCTGGCACGAGAAGTTAAGTGTGATGCAAGCTGCATATTTGAGATCACTAAGGATGAAGCAGATTAATGCCACTTCACACGGAAATTTAGCAGCCTCCAAAAGGTAATCGCTGTTGTACAACCCCATCCTTCTGCATCGCAATTATTTTGCTTTCATAAATATGTCACAAGCACTGAACATCAAGAGATAAAAGAGAGAGAGTCAGGGACTTTCAATGCAAACAATTATTGCCTTGAGAAAAAATGATGTGCGAATTGAAAGTGACTACTGTATTGGAAACAGGGGAAAAGCAAAAGAAAATTATATAGAGATGAATATCGTTTTTTTCTTTTGACTAATGACACTAGTGTCACACTCTCTACCTCAAGAAAACAACTGCAGTTAAAAGGGTTGTTCCAGATTTAAGATTTCCTCCTTAAAAACTATGGAATTCAAACTAAAGGGGCATGATGTTCCATCACATTGGACAAATTTAACTCATCAAGGTCGGAAATTAGCTAGATTTAGTCGTTTCATATTCTTCTAAGATCCATTTACGATAAAGTTAGATTCTTAACTTATCCTGCACCAGCATACTAATACTAATGTGCACACATCAAGAAACAAATAGAAAAAAACAAATTTAATCACCCATTTTTCTTTCACCATAAAAAAGGGGATGCGGAAACTTGATACACAAAATATGAGCTGATGATACATAAAAGATACTTCTCAGATCAAATTTAGCACATTCAGACAAAGAAGTGTTTTTGGAAACACCGGACCTCCAGGGACGGAGCTACAATATTAGGTACAGTTTGAGACAAACCTGTAGCTTTTGCTTAGACCTATATTTGTATTAGGAAATCCATTAAAGATGTATAAATAATTATTCGTGAACCTAATAACTAAAACGAGCTATTGGTTCGGTGGCAAGTACATAATTCATAAAGGTCCGCCTCTACCGACCTCAAAGATAGAACCTTGTCACCCCACCCAACACCCCAGAGAAAGGCATTACTAACAAATTCAAGAATACATGTCACAACAAACAAACAACAACAACATATGCAGTGTAATCCCACAAGTGGGGTCTAGAAAAGGTAGTGGGTCCGGAGATGGTGGGATGTAGGCATACCTTACCTCCAACTTTACGGGAAATTCAAAAATACATGTTCAAGGTGAGAAAAACATCATATGTCAAGATCAATAAATCTCCTGCATCCAACAGCCAATATTGATGCATTCATGCAGATACACTCAATACAAAATAGTTGATAAAAATACAAATACTCAACAATCCTCAAACATTCATCACAATAAGCAACAAGTAATTCACAAGAATTATATGCAAAATGGACCAAAACTAACATGTAAATTACCAGGGACCGATCTACAATGTAACTTATTGGTTCCCAGAATTCCGTAGCTTTGGCTCAACCACGTATTTTTTGTTAAATTTTTTACTTAAACTGTATAAATTATCTATCCTGAACTCAGTCGTTGTCTCATCCTAAAATCCAAAAACCATAATTTTAAAATATCCTAAAATCCAAAAATCATAATTTTAAAATTTTGAATCCGCCTCTGCGAATTACCCAAAAATAAAATACCCCTTCTGTTTCTGTCCCAGTTTATGTGGCAGAGTTCGAATCCCAAGCTCAAACTATTTTATTTTGACCTGAATTCCAACATCAAATCTTTTAAAACAAAATTTATATATTTATAAACGGTGTAAAAAAATATTATAATTAACAATAATTAATAATTTAAAATATTTAAAAAAATATGAAAAAATTACTGTCACAACAAAGACTTGTTTAACTTTCAAAATTCGAAAGGTGACACATAAATTGAGCCGAAAGAATTATAAGGAAATGCGTAAAGAGGACAAAGAAAACTAAAATGGGTTCAAAAAAATACCTGTTGGGACTTGGGAGATGAAGAGAAAGAGAGAAAATGTGTTTGGTGAGAGAGAAATTATGTGCAAGTGAAAATTAGGTATGCTTCTTACAATCGGCCAAAATAGACCAGATGTCTGACACGTGTTAGGTGACTCGGGAAATGAGGAGATTATTTTTCAGGAAAAAGATGGGAATCAAAGAGCATCTAGTTTAGTTTTATTCCTTTTGGATAACTCCACACCCTACAATAGATAATGTACAATATTTTTGTTTAATACTCCCCCGTCTCAATTTTTGTCGCATTTTTCATTTTTCAATTGCGTAAATTTTAAATATATTTTTTATCAAATTGATATGAGAAAAACTTACAACTTATAGTACTTTTTATGTAGTTTTAAATATATAAATTTTAATATTAAAATATTAAGTTAATCTAATTTAATTTAGTTTTAAAGTTAATTAAATTAATTCTCGAAAAAAGAAAAGTGTCACATAAATTGAAACGTGTGGAGTATACTCTATTTGATTCAATTTATTCTTATATCGGATTTTATCATAAAGTGTGATATTTGTCTGGGAGGTGTTTAAACTTTAAAGATCAAAGATGTCTGAATTTAAATTATTAAATTATTTATATTTAAAACATAATGTACTTTCCTTTCCTGTCAAACACAAATCACTTTCATAATCTTCCATTATTATTATAATTAATATAACACACTTAGTCTTTTCTGTAACAACATTTTATATAATATTATCTCATTATAAATGTTTAATTTTTTATGTTATATTTTATCTCTTTTTTAACATTTTTTACTTACAATGATAATAATTGTTTTTAACATTACACTATTTCTAAAATTACACCTCTATAACATCTATCTTATTTTTTTTACAGTAATATAATAATTAATCATTTTTATAGAAATAAAATATTTAAGATTATCGATAATAGATCTAAATATTTTGACCAAATATTTTAATACTTTAATACACTATTTATGATAAAGAATAATAAATGAATGTATATTTCTATCATTAAAATATTGCTCTTCTTTATACAAAGGGTAGTGAACCTTAGCATTTGTCATTAAAGTTCTTAGGTCTATAACAGTCAAATAAAACCTAAATATCAAATGTTAGTATATATAGGTATATAACAGTCAGTCGCTATAACAGTCAAAAAAACTTGAAACGAATAGACTGTTATACAATGATTTGACTATATATACATAGTCTGCCTAATCCACTAATGTCGTTTTATCCGTTCTAATTTATGTGACATATTTTACTTGTGGAAGTCGATTTAACTAATATTTAATGATAAATTAAATTGTATCAAATTAATATTTTAAAAGTATATAAAAAGTAATGGAGTATAAGTGTAATCTTTTTATGTCAATATAATTAAAAAATTAAAATATTAATTTAATTTTGAAAAGCATGAAATATCACCTCATTTAAAACAATGAAAGTATACAAAATAAAATTGAGGTAAGTCGCTAGTGTGTCGTTTCTAAAGGGGCGGAGAGAATGAATCTGGACTTATGAGGAAGAGTCGCAGGTGTCTGCTTTGTGAGGAAGTCAATAGTCAACAATAGATAATGTAAATCTAACAATTTTTAACTTTTAATTATCTTAAAGTCTTCTCGGCTGAATAAGCAAGGTCAAAAGTTTAATATCATTCATTTTCAAAGTCATTAAATGTAATTTTCATTTTGAAAGAGTTGATGCATTTTATTTAATTTTTCTGATACTTCCTCTCAATTTATACAATGATATAAATGTCAATGGAGGACATCCTTATTACCACACTATTTGGTGATTGATAGATATGAGTCGATAATTGTTGATGGTGGGGTAATCTTGATATGCTATTTTCATCGTCTCAATTTATATGATGTATTTTTATTTTGCACGTATTTTTAAAAAAAAAACTTTTGAATTTTATTATTTTTATAAGTCAAAGATATTTGTGTGGTTATAGATCATCTCGTTTTGCATAAAAAATAAAGTTTAAAGTTAAATTGTTGCCAAATAAAAAAATATGTCATTCTTTTTTTAACGAATTAAAAAAAGTGAGTCATTCTTCTTGGGACACAAGGAATATAAGTTATAAGCATATATTAGTAGTATTGTTTTTCCTTCATTTTAATGAGAAAAACATCTAGAAATTATAAACTCAAATGAGATTGTCTATTATTTTCACTTAACCACGATAATTAAGTTTCCAGCGAGGTTAAATTTTGAGGACTAAGTCCACTTATGCACTTCATGTTAGGAAAAAATTACAGAATATTCGAAGAAGAAGAAAACTTTGAGGCGTGAAAATTTAATTTTTTGGAAGGCACTCTATTTAATATGTGACATGTTGTTAATAGTGTTTCATCTCATAAATTATGTGGTAAATATGCGTTTAATAACATAGCATTAACCATGTCTACTAGAGTCATATTTTCCCTTTCAGCCAACTCATTTTGTTGTGGTGTATAAGGAGCATTTTTGTAATGTATCATATCATGCTCTTCACAAAAATTATTAAACTCAGTAGGAAAATATTCTGTAAGATAGAATAATTTCTCTTGAATTTTCTTTCATTATTCACAATATATATAGCAGTATAAAGGTTGATTCCTAATATGGTACGAATACTAACTTACCTTAAATGGTTGATTTCTAATACAATTAGAATCCTAAGTTACCTTAAATATACAACTATCATAATTACAAAATATACGGTGAATATTCGGAGAATATTCGCTAATACTCCCCCTCAGACGGAGCGGGAGGAGGCCGAATGCTAAGGCTGGATCGGAAGTCGGTTAAGAGTTGTCGCGGTAGTCCCTTTGTGAAAATATCTGCATACTGATAAGAGGAAGGCACGTGTAAAATTTTGACCTGACCACGAGCAACCTTCTCTCGCACAAAGTGGATATCTATCTTAATATGCTTAGTCCGCTGATATTGGACTGGATTATGAGACATATAGATAGCAGATATGTTGTCACAATAGACTATAGACGCCTTGCGTAATGGACACTGGAGCTCCAAAAGAAGATTTCGGAGCCAACAGATCTCAGCGAAGACATTAGCAACTCCGCGATATTCTGCTTCAGCACTCGTATGGGATAACGTGGCCTGCCGCTTGGCGGACCATGAGATAAGATTATCCCCATGAAATACACAGTACCATGAGGTAGAACGACGTGTGTCGGGGCATCCTGCCCAATCTGCATCCGTGTAGGTTAGCAACTTGGTTGGGACAGAGGGGGTATAGATGTAATCCAAAGTCTAGTGTGCCCTTAACGTATCTGATAATACGTTTAAGGGCGACAAAATGGGAATCTCGGGGGTCGTGCATAAACAGACACACCTGTTGAACGGCATATGCAATATCAGGCCTAGTGAATGTAAGATACTGAAGAGCACCTGCAAGACTCCGATATATAGTGGGATCAGAAACTGGCGCACCATCAGTGACACTAAGCTTGGATTTTGAGTCCACTGGAGTTGGCATAATTTTACAATTTGCCATCTTGGCCTTGTACACTATCTCTTCTGCATACTTACGCTGACACAGGAACATGGTGGCTGCAGATCTGGTCACCGATATACCCAAAACGTTACTCAGCTTGCCCAAGTCAGTCATAGCAAATTCAGTTTTGAGTAGAGCAATGATTTCATTCTTCAAACCGTCAGACGATGCAGTTAGAATGATGTCATCGACATATAGTAGCAAATATGCAGTGCTGCTACCTCGGTGAAAAATGAAGAGAGAGTTATCACACCTGCTACATAGAAAACCAATCTGCAGAAGATACTTGGCAAAACGATCATACCAAGCGCAGGGTGCCTGTTTCAATCCATACAATGATTTCCTAAGATGACATACAAATTGTGAAACTGTCGGATGAACAAAGCCAGGGGGCTGATGCATGTACACAGTTTCTTTCAAATCCCCATGAAGAAATGCATTCTTGACATCTAGATGATGAATCGGCCAATACATGCCCATAGCAATACTGAGAACTGTCCGAATAGTGGTCGATTTAACAACCGGACTGAATGTCTCACCACAATCAATACCCTCCTGCTGATTAGTGTCATTGGCAACTAGTCTTGCCTTATACCTCTCTAAGTCACCATTGTCTATGAACTTGTGACGAAATAGCCACATATACCAGATAACATTCACACCATCTGTTCTAGGTACCAAATCTCAAGTGTTCTGCTTGGTTAAAGCGTTAAACTCCTCGCACATGGCCGCATTCCAATTACGGTCCAGTTTTGCTAGTTTTGGATTTTTTGGAATGGGTGATAAGGTTTGTGTGGAGAAGTTGAAATGAACCTTGGGTTTGAAGATCCCGTGTTGTGCACGAGTCTCCATGCGATGAGAGGGAAGCAGTGGGGGTGTTACACCTCATAAGATTAAGACGATAATTAAGAACGTCATTAAGAAAGCAAGATTCGGATATTGAATATAAGGAACGCTTACATATGTTAATACGGGAAATTAGTGTATAAACGGATGTTATCCCGGAATAATTTTTCTTTAGTGCTATACACGTGACAACGAGAATTAATCCTAGTAGTTGAATTTATTCCAATGGAGTTATGGACTAGTATTGTATTAAAAAAAATTATGACATTGAGGATACGATGCTTATGAAATTCTCGAGAATTAAAAGAAGTGGGTTTGAGATTTACTAATTGAAGAACTTGGGGGCCAAAGTGAAAAGGAAAAAAAATCAAATTTTTTGGTTCTTATAAACTCACTTACCTCTTCATCTTCTTCTATCTTAAACAAAAAAAAAACAAACTCTCCTCTCATTCTCTCCTCCAAACTAATTCGAAAATTACCCTCCACCCATAACCAAAATTAAGGTTGTTATCTTCTCTTCCTAGACTACATTTTTCACCAAAAATTAGAAGCAAAACAACACCAAAAACAAGCATAAAACAAAGTGGCAAACAAATTCGCTTGGCGAAATCTGCCCAGAAATTTCGAATTTTTGGGATGAAATTTTGGAAGAAAAACGTGTAGGGATGATGTCTTAATATTGTAGAACACTTGCATGTCACTTGGAGTTGAAGAGGTGAACAAAAAGGAGGAGAAAAATTACAAAACAGTGAAGATTTTCGGACAAACAGTGGCAGAAAATTTGCGGACTGTTTTGACGAATTTGAGGTATAAAAATTCTTCTTTCTATGATATAATTGGAATGCATGTTGTTAGAATTAAGGTAATGAATTTGTGTTAAGGAAGAATTGAAATTTAAGCATTGCATGTGACCATTTTGGGCTAGTTGCCAATTTGAGACAGATTTTGGTGTTGTTGGATTTGTTGGTGATTGTTGTTATTATTATCACTAATTGCATGATGAAATTGAGAGGAAACGTGGAAATTTAGTTGGAATTAGTTATATGGAAGTATTAAAATCCGAAATTGGATTATAGGAATTAAGATAAGAGTTATGGAATTATGACATGTTGTGGCCAAGAACTTGCATGAAATTGTTGGACATGTTGTGATGTATATGGACTGTTTTAGGGACTGTTTTGTGGTGTTATAATTCTAAAAATTTAGTCACCATTATGCATGTTTAAGTGTGGTAATTGATAAGGTAAGTCCTAAAGGAATAAGGATGTGGAAAGGCATAGAAAGGCTTCACATTCTACCCTCGTTGTTATTGAAACATGGGCTGTTTTGTGGGCTGTTTTTAAGGTGGATTAAGAGGCTAAATTTACATGAGAAGTGGGTGTGTAAATTCCCTTTATTGTTGTCTTGGTTGTGCCCTTAATTGGTGCTTGTTTATTGATGTTATTAGCCTCGTTTGGAAGTTGTGGAAACATGTATAAACAGGGGAAGTGCTGCCCGAATTTTTATAAAATAAGAAGTCGTTATTCGATATAAAGTATGCTAGCGATCATAGAATTGACAAACATATTACCATTATTATAGGTTGAAGTTCTAAATCGAGACGTACTCTAATATAGAGTTAATTAGTTCGTCTAAGAGATATGTGAACTATTCTTTCTTTCTTTGGCATGATTTTTATTTAATGAAGGTACGGCGGACGTACTTGATTCTTATACAGTTTATTTCCTAAAGAGAATTGTTATGAGAAGTGCCTATGATTTTTCAGCAAAGAGTTTATTATGACATTATTACAATGATTTTATTGAGAGTCAGATGATAATTTTTACTTGCATATGGTTACTCATGATATCTACTCGTGCTGAGTGTTACTACTTCACCTCACCGAGTCCCTACCGGGTTACGTTAGTGCACAACCTTGCATTTTCACCGAGACCCTCGATGAGGGCCGGGTTACGTAGGATGGATCCATAGATGAGATATGACTTTACCGAGTCCCAGCATGGGCCGGGTTATGATATGATTCCACCGAGTCCCGCACTAGTGGGCCGGGTTACGTTACAGATATATATATATATATATATATGGAAATGCACTCATGTTTTCTTGACTTGACTCTCATTTTTATAAGGCAACTGACTTTTATTGTTTATGGCACAGTTGGATTTGGATCCTGACTTTTATACTGATCTCCTGTTTATGTTAGCTACTTATGATCTCATATGCAATATTTCATGTTTACATACTCAGTACATTATTTCGTACTGACCCCTCTTTCCTCGGGGGGCTGCGTTCATGCCCGCAGGTACAGGTGCTCAGTTTGGTGATCCTCCGGTTTAGGTTCCTACTCAGCAGGTTGGGAAGCTCCTTTGATCCAGAGATTTGTCATTTTGGTATCGAACCTCTTTTAGACTTATGTTTGTATTTAGGGGTACGACGGGGCCCTGTCCCGTCATATGTCGTTGTTCTTCTTATAGAGGTCTGTAGACAATGGTGGGTTGTACTTATGTAAGGGTTATAACTCTGTTTTGGTCAGCCATATCATTGTACTCTATGTTGGGGGTGTTCCCGTGTATATATTATATTATCTGTTGGCAGCCTTGTCGGCTTGCCTGTATATTGTGTTGGCTAGTTGTGACTCCTCGGGAGGTAGGTACATTCGGGGGTAAAGGCAGTCTTGTCGGCTCGCCTACCCTGGCATATGTTGTTATTGCAGCGTTATGCTGCCGAATTTCAGACTCATTAAGTGTTAGTTGGATTATGTGTGACAGGTTAGTGTAATGACGTCATTAGGGCGGTTAGTCGCGGCCCGTCAGGTCGGGTCGTGACAAAAGTGGTATCAGAGTAGTTAGTCCTCGGAATGTCTACAGATCGTGTCTAGTAGAGTCTTGCGTATGAGTATGTTGTGCACCATACTTATACGCAGGAGGCTGCAGGGCATTTAGGATTGGTTTCTATTCTTTCATCTCTTAAATCGTGCAATAGAGCTAGGTTCTTAGGATAATCCCTTTCTGACGACTTACTATGTTTACAGCTATGCCTCCGAAGAAGGCGACAACGGCCCAGAAGGGCAAGTCTACAGCGGGGGATACCAGCTAGATTCAGAGAGTTACTAGGTCCCGTACCCAGTCTATGCCGAAGATTATGCCCCAGTCGATGAGCTCTGCTTCATCACCACCACCAGAGGCTCCAGTTCAGGGGGCAATATCACCAGTTTCCGAGGCCCCAAAGACTGAGCCTCGATTCTTCACCGGGGCGAAGGGCAGGCCATGAGAGATGCGATTCACCGACTAGCTTGGTAGCGAGGCGTAACCGCAGACAGGGACCAGGAGTCGACCCTAGGTCTGACAGTTTGAGGGTTCGTGATTTCTTGAGTTGTAACCCTCCAGAGTTTTTCGGGTCTCAGCCCGAGGAGGACCCGCATGAGTTTATCCGGCAGATGCAGCATACCTTGAGGGTAATCAGGGCTTCAGAGACTGAGTACGTGGAGTTGGCTTCGTATAGAATGCGGGATATAGCTACAAACTGGTACGAGTCTTGGGAGTTGTCTAGGGGAGAGGATGTTCCTTCAGCTACATGGGATGAGTTTACAGAGGCCTTCCTTGGTCACTTCTTACCTCCAGAGATGAGGAGAGCTAGAGTGGACAGATTCTTACAGTTGAGGCAGAGTGGCAGGACCATTCGTGAGTAAAGCCTGGAGTTTGATTCATTGGCCAGATATGCACCCACTATTGTAGCAGATATGGCAGATAGGGTGCATCGCTTTGTGATGGGGCTGGACCATTATCTGATTGATGGTTGTATGGCGGTAGCTCTTCAGCCGGGTATGGATATTGCTCGTGTCCAGGCATATGCACTGGGGGTTGAGGACCGACATGTAGGCGACAAGCCAGACAGAGGTCATGACGGGACCAAAGATAAGAGGGCTAGGTCGGCAGCCTTATTCCGGCGAGTCTCGAGGCGCATGGGCCCAAAGAAGAGTCGATATTCACCTCAGCCAGCACAGAGTGCTCCTCTACATTCTACGGGCAGGAGGTACGACCGCCCCGGGTATTCAGGAGCCGGACAGAGCTCCAGGGCTTCGGGTTCTCAGAGGAACAGGGGCCCTAGTCAGTTGAGACCACCTTATCCTCGGTGCTCTCAGTGTGGTAAGTTTCATATTGGGGAATGTCGTTCGACCACAGGTGTTTGCTTCTCTTGCGGCCGTCAGGGCCATATGATGAGAGAGTGTCCCAACATAGGTGGTTCAGGTGGGATGGCTCTGGCCTGGGTGGTCTTTGGTTCGTCGTCATCTATAGCTATGCGCCCCACCGGGTGTGGTAATCAGACGCCAGCAGGCCGTGGTAGAGGTCGTGACAGAGTTTCTAGTTCCGGAGGTCCTTCGAACCGCATATATGCTTTGGCCAGTAGACGTGATCAGGAGGCGTCACCAGATGTTGTTACAGGTATACTATCGGTCTTTTCCTGTAATGTATATGCTTTGATAGATCTAGGTTCCACCTTGTCCTACATATCCCCTCTTGTTGCTAATAGAGTAGGGATAGGGCCGGGTTACGTTACAGATATGTATATATATATGTATATGGACAGACACTCATGTTTTCTTGACTTGACTCTCATTTTTATAAGGCAACTGACTTTTATTATTTATGGCACAGTTGGATTTGGATCCTGACTTTTATACTGATCTCATGTTTCTGTTGGCTACTTATGATCTCATATGCAGTATTTCATGTTTATATACTCAGTACATTATTTAAATCGACCCCCTTTCTCTGGGTCGCGTTCATGCCCGCAGGTACAGGTGCTCAGTTTGGTGATCCTCCAGTTTAGGTTCCTACTCAGTAGGTTGGGAAGCTCCTTTGATCCAGAGCTTTGTCATTTTGGTACCGAACCTCTTTTAGACTTATATTTGTATTTAGGGGCACGATGGGGCCCTGTCCCGTCATATGTCGTTGTTCTTCTTATAGAGGTCTGTAGACAATGGTGGGTTGTACTTATGTAAGGGTTATAACTCTGTTTTGGTCAGCCATATCATTGTACTCTATGTTGGGGTGTTCCCGTGTATATGTTATATTATATGTTGGCAGCCTTGTCGGCTTGCCTGTATATTGTGTTGGCTAGTTGTGACTCCTCAGGAGGCAGGTACATTCGGGGGTAAAGGCAGCATTGTCGGCTCGCCTACCCTGGCATATGTTGTTATTGCAGCGTTATGCTGCCAAATTTCAGACTCATTAAGTGTTAGTTGGATTATGTGTGACAAATTAGTGTAATGACATCATTAAGGCGGTTAGTCGCGGCCCGTCGAGTCGGGTCGTGACAGGGGGGTCTGGACTGGGGGGTTGCAGGGCTGTTGTGTCGAGATTGGGAGGCAGCAGTGCTGCCGGATTTGGAGGCTGCATGGTCACAGTTTCAGGGCTGATAGGCAGCAGTGCTACCGGACTTGGTGGCTGCAGGTTTACGGTTGTTGGAAGTAGTGATGTTGTGGTTGCAGGAGACACGACAGGAGGCAGTGAGGGTGTTGGTGAGGTGCCGGACAGTGGCGGGGACAGGACATGGTGGTCTGTCGGAACAACAGGCTGTTGTTGGTACATAGATTAGATGACTGGGGACAGACTTGGTTCATCGAGAAAGAAGTAATCGGTGGTCTGAAATTTCTGGAGATTCAAAAAAGGAAAGGTTGCCTCGTCAAAGGTGACGTGACGGGAGACGATGATTTTGCGAGTAGCAATGTCATAGCACAAGTAGCCCCGATGATTAGGAGATAGACCAAGAAAGACACATGGTAGAGTGCGAGGGACAAGTTTGTGATGTGCAGTGGAGGCTAAGTTGGGGTAGCAAAAGGATCCAAAAATACGTAGGTGATCATATGATGGTAGCCTACGGTATAAGATTTCGGTAGGTGTCTTGTTTTGGAGTGTGCTAGTTGATAAAATATTAAGAAGAGATTCTGCTATTTTGATAGCATAGACCCAAAAAGGCGGTGGTAGACATGCATGAAACAGGAGGGTGCGAACCATGTTATTGATGGTACGTATAATTCGTTCAGCCTTTCCATTTTGGGAGGAGGTATAGGGACAAGAAAAATGAAAAACCATGCCTTGTTTAGAACAGAAATTGTGAAATGCCGAGTTATTAAATTCACGTCCATTATCACATTGGAATGATTTGATGGATTTTTTAAATTGTGTTTTAATGAATTTTTGAAACTCAAGAAATTTTGCAAAAATTTCAGATTTGAATTTTAGCGGGTAAATCCAGACAAAATGTGAAAAATCGTCCAAGAATACTAGATAGAATTTGTGACCCAAAGAGCTAACAATCGGAGATGTCCATAAGTCAGCATGAACAATATCAAAATGAGAAAATGTAACACTATTTGATGACATAAATGGAAGACGAGTATGTTTGCCTAGTGGGCAAGAAAAACAGTGTTGGGCAATTTTCCCATTATTACATTGAATACGCTTAGAGGTACTAAGAAAAGTAAAAACTGGTCTCTGGGGTGTCCGAGTCTGTTGTGACAAGTTGAGGGAGAGATCGCCGCAAGGGATAGAGGTGATTGCGGTCTGACAGCGGAAGAGTGAGTAAATGGGTAGAGGTCTCCCACACTATTGCAGCGTGTAAGAATTTTTCCCGTATTGAGTTCCTTCACAAAAAAACTAAAAGGGTCAAATTCAACATACACAGAATTATTGCTAGTGAATTTTCTAACAGAGATTAAGTTTTTAATGATGTTAAGAGTGTATAGGACGTGGTTTAGGGAGAAAGGCGGGTGTGGATGTTTTGTGTGTGTGTTATCGTAACCTTCAATTGGAATGCGATGACAATTGCCGACAGTAATAAATTGAGGACACTTTAATCGACGTAGTTGAGATAGGTTACCTGACGACCGGGTGAGGTGAGATGTGGCTCCGATGTCCATGTACCAATTTTAGTCGGGTTGTTGAAGGTTCACGGTGTTGTAGGCCTGTCCCAAATCAGTGGGGGCAGTGCTGTCGCTATCTTCTTCTTTGGACCGCAGTGGGCTTCTTTATTCTTTGCTAGTCGGCTTTGCACAGTGGTGGGCGAGGCCCAAGAGGCAAGTCGACCAAGGCTGCTGGAACTGCGGGACTGCAGTTGGGTATGGGCTTGCAGGTGAGGTCCAGTTCTGCTGGTTGGGCCATGCTGGCTCCTGTCTAACACACTGGATAGGCTGCTGATTCGGGCCTGGCTGCTGTCCAGTCCACTGGTTGCGTTGGCCCTTTCCGCGGCCATTGCTTTGTTGTCGCCGCGACCTCTGCCGCTACGACCTCTGCCGCGGGACTGCTGTTGTTGGTGATCATGCGGTGGTGGCGGGGTGGTATTGGTCGCCGGTGATGTCATTCCTTCAACGGCTAGCACCTTTTGATTATGCTCCTCTTGTTTAGCACGTCGAGTTTCTTCCAACAATAGTTGTGAACGCGTTTTGTTGAAACTTGGGAGAGGGTCGGCTTGTTGAATCATTGTTGAGAGTGTGTCATATTCACCTTTCGGTAAACTAGCAACAAGTTGAAGCACCATCTTGGTTTCTGAAACTGAAGTCCCGACGTTGGATAGTTGATCGGTTATGAGTTTCAGTTGCTTACAATATTCGGACATGTTGTTAAAATTCTCGAGACGGGTATTGTTGAATTGCTCTTCTAAATACACGGCCCAAGTATTTTTATTGTCCTGAAATATTTCTTCTAGCCGGATCCAAAGTGCACGTGTCGTAGCACCTGTTTTCATGATAGTGCACAATAGGTCTTTGGAGATGGTGCCGTAGATCCATTGTTTGACGATGACGTCAAGGCGACGCCAGATTGAGTCTGTAACATCGGTGGGACGAGGAACAGATTTGTCAATATGATCGAGCACGTTGTATTCACATGCATGAATGTAGAATAGTTTCATCCACATTGAATATTGACAGTCTTCTTGGTCAAGAATTATAGGGATAAAATTCTTGATGTTGTTAACGGCGAATGCCTGATGAAAAGAAGATACTGAACGTTGAGAGGGGTTGTCAAGTATGCCAGTGGATGAACCGGAATTTGTGGGCGAAGACATGGTTGCCTCCGGCCGAGGGAAGGGAATTTTCTGGTTTGGCCGAGAAAGAGAGGGAGAAAGGAGAAGAGTAGGGTTTAGGTTTTAGGCTCTTGATACCATGTAAGATAGAATAATTTCCCTTGAGATTTCTTTCATTATTCACAATATATATAGTTGTACAAAGTTTGATTCCTAATATGGTACGAATCCTAACTTACCTTAAATGATTGATTTCTAATACAATTAGAATCCTAAGTTACCTTAAATATACAACTATCATAATTACAAAATATACGGAGACTAATATATTCGCCTCCTCTATCACTACGAAATATCTTAATTTTTCTACCTTTCTGATTTTCTACAACAAATTTATACTTTTTAAATTTCTGAAAGGCTTCATCTTTTGTTCTAAGTAAATAAATAAAAGTGAATCTAAAAAAATCATCTATAAATGTAATTAAATATATTTTACCTCCTCTGGTTAATTCACCATTTAACTCATATATATCAGAATATACTAAATCTAGTAATTCAGTGACATCATCAACTTTTTGAAAAGGCTTCTTGATCATTTTTGCTTGTATACATATTTCACATTTTTCTACATGTTTATTCTTGCAAGAAATATAATCATTTTTTGGACATATAATTTAATGAACCAAAATTTAAATGTCCTAAGCCATAAAACAGAATCAGACTCAAAAATATAAATAGAAGCATTCTTTATTTCATTAATACTAAATTTGAACATGCATCACATGTGTATCCCTTTCCAACAAATACATCATTCTCAGATATTATTACATGATCTGATTTAATGACTATCTTAAAGCCTCTCTTAGACAACAAACTAGCAGACATCAAATTCTTCTACATGCCTGGAACATGGTACACATTTAGCAGTATTAGCTCTTGTCCGAATGTAAAATTGATTTCAACACTTTCCTTTCCAGCAACATCCGCATTCATATGGAGGGTCTTTCGGAAACGGCTTTTCTACCTACCAAGGTAGAGGTAAGGTTTGCGTACTCTCTACCCTTTTCAGACCTCACGTTATGGAATTTCACTGGTATGTTGTTGTTGTCTCACTAACAAAATTAACTGTGGAACTTGAAGGTTGCATAAAAATATCACGAGCACGAGTCTCACTTTCAATTTGAATATGAGTTTTAAGTTGTTCCACAATCAATTTGTCGTAAGAATGCAAAACTTTTTTTCTATACTCATTCCAAGAAGAGGGCAATTTCGAAAGTATAGCACCAATTTGAAGTGCATCAGAAATTTTAACTTCAAGATCACTTAGTTTTGATACTAAGATTTGTAGTTCATGAATGTGATCCATAATGGGCTTTGTATCAAACATTTTAAATTCAAAGTATTGCAAAGAAAGCAATTTATCAATACCTCTTCTTTTTTTTTTGTTTTCATAACCAGTCTGCAATGTCGTCCAGATTTTTCTCGGAGACTTGTTAACGTATTCAAAATATGTCCCCGACAGAGCAATTCATCGTCTTAACGTTTCTTTCTTTTTGCTATTACGTCTTCAGAATCCTCTAGAGTGAGTTTTGGTTGTGTAGGCAATTGCGGATCAGAAACATAAAAAAAAATTCAGAGCAGTTAGAAGGAAAATCATCTTGTCTTTTCAACGACTGAAATTTGTTCCATCAAAACGGTCGAGTTTGATGATCTCCTTTGAATTTTCAACAGCTGACAGAATGTTCTCCATAGCGATATTTCTTTAAGATTGTTAGGAAAAAATTACAGAATATTCGAAGAAGAAGAAGAATAAAACTTTGAGGCGTGAAAATTCATTGTCCTGAAAGAGATATTGTGTATATATATATTTTTTAGGGGATATAGATAAGTTTCTTCAAGATTTCTCAAACTAAAAAATATTACTGTAGAGTGCTTAACCACTTTCAGGGTAACATAATTTATAAAAGAAGAAAAAGACCGTTCTGAAAAGATATTTATTCCTGAACATGTATTTCAATTAACATTAAAATTAAAATTAAGTTTTAAATAAACTAAACCGGTAACATAAAATAAAAAATCAATCTTTTATTTGCAGGTCAACTCGGCCCGCCCCAAGTCCAAGTCTAAGTCCAAATTATTTAGATTTAAATATAATATATATATATATATATATATATATATATATATATATATATATATATATATATATATATACGGGAAAGTTCCCTTTTTACATGTACAAACTATTCAACACTTCACATAAGTCCTTTTCATGTTTGACCAAACTGTCAAAGACAGATTCTCCGTCTCAATTTATATGATATAGTTTAATTGAATATGAAGTTTAAAAAATAAAAAAAAAATTAAGTTTTGTGGTCTAAAACAAGCTATAGATATTTGTGTGATTATAGATCATCTTGTTAAGCGTAAAAAATAAAATTTAAAATTAAATTATTGCTAAATAAAAAAACGTATCATTCTTTTTTAGATTGACTAAAAAGAAAATTATATCATATCAATTGGAACATAGAAAATATATAACACAACATTATCCAAAGAAAATATCACGTTGTAACCTTCATCATGCTTCTCACCAGGCAGGCTTGGGCCTAAGTTTAGTTGTCTATTTAGATTTTTCCACTAGTTATTATACAAGAAATTTTAGAAAACATTGCACGGTTTTCCCTTCAAATGAGCTGTTTTTTAATTTTCGCCCTGACAGTTGAATTTATATTTATCAGGACACAAGTTCTTTAAAGACGTGGAGCATAACTTATGAAATACTATGATACGAATATATATATATATATATATATATATATATATATATATCTCACAAAGATTATTTATCACGAGGAGCAAAAATTAAAAATCAGTACAAATACGGGCATAAGTGCCAATTCTTATCAGTGTCCTCCGTAAGATTTTGTATCTAAAGTTTGAACCCATAAAAGATTTTTTCTTGCAATAATAACCTTGTCGCTACACACTCGTAGAACTTGGTCTTGTTCTTCTCTTCCTTCTTTCTTATGAGCACATATAATTAAATTTAATTTGTTGAATTTGAAAAAAAAAACTCGAAAGGAAAAAGTAGGTCTATTGGCTTACGAAGGTTTAGGTTAAATTTGGAATTGTGTTGAGATTTTGTATTAAGAAAATAAATCAAATTTGAAGTTGATTTAGATAAGAAAAAACAAACGTGCTGATGAAATTACCAATTACTAATTTGTTTTGTGTAAATTGGCATATGAATTTTAAAATAATATTACATATTTAAAGATAAGACAGAAAATTCATAAGCCACAATAACTGATAATTTAAAATCACTAAAAACTTTACCTAGATTTTGAGCATATTATAATCTCAAAATCACAATGATCAGTTTAATACTACAAACCTTCAAGTTCATAATACATCAAATTTAAAGTCGCTAACAATAGCCAATTTCAGGTGACTTGCCTCCAATAAGATGCCAATGGCATATGGGCTTCTGCTCAAAACCAGATTCCAGACATTGCTCCATCACTTCAAAGGTTGGTGGACAATCTTGGAATAGTATGACAGACAAAGTTTCCTATTCAATACTCGAAATACTTCTCCAACCATCCATATCGATGAAAAATTCTGTAACTAAACAATAAAAATTTGTTACCAATTTCGTGACGAATTAGCGACTAAAATCCTATTTAGTGAAAAAACCAAAACCAATTTCTATTTTTTCATTTTACTTTTTTTTGGTAGTGTATTGTGGTGTCAAAGCTCTCTTGGACTATATATATTTGAATCCGCCTTCATACTTATAGCACTCGTCAGTGGCAGAGAAAGGTTTTCATTTGAGGGGGAAAAAAAGACAGCCCGTTGTACTAAGCTCCCACTATGTGCGGGGTTTGGAAAAGGGCCGAATCACAAGGGTCTATTATACGCAGTTTTACCTTGCATTTCTGCAAGGTTTTCATTTGAGGGTTCAACAGTAATTGTTGGAAATTTGCCTTTGATGGGGGTTACGTCCACCCATCTTTAATGAATTAAACACTCGGGTTCCGCATATTGGAGTCTTTGTTCTTCATATGTGCATAATCTACTAAGTGAGTAGATGACCGTAGGGCCAAGGATCGTCAAATTTCGTTAAGAAATGAAAGAGATATTGGTCCACTAAGTAAGGTGTTTGAGGCATGAAAATATGGTGTGGGAAAAATCTACCACATCGGTGGAAAAATGAAGAATTGTTCTTTTTATAAGCTTAAAAAATGGATAAGGGTTTGGGACCCCAAGGGGTACCCATGTGTTTGAAGGAGGGAGGACCTAGGTGTGCTTGGGTTCGAGGCTAGCCCCACGCGCGCCGCCGCCCGCCTGTCCGGTCTCGGGCTTCGGGGCTACTTCTAATATTATCTTTTGGACCCCAAATTATTTAGTATTTACAGTTTGGTCCCTAGAGTTTCAGGATTACTGACTACAAAATGTTTCTGGCCATGACTACACCTCTCCTCCTCCTAAACACTATATATTGAGACCTGAAACAATTTTGAGCGGAGAAGAGAAACCAAAAAGAAAGATAAGAGAAACTCTTCCTTTTCCTCTAAATTTTCCATTATTCAGCAAGTCGTTTTATGTTTGTTTTCTTCATCAGAATCAACATATTTGCTTTGTAGTGTTGATTAGTTGTTTTATCTTGGGAGACTATTGCCCGCTAACGTAAAAATATATATACGGGGCAATCTTGTCTTAAAGACAGAGAGTCATCTCTTGACTTAGCCACAGTCGTAACAATCCAGCTTTAGTGTTTCTTGATTTCAGGTTATCAAGATTCAGGATTCAACAAGCTTGCGGCAATTATAATCTTGGTTGTTTGTTTATCCTTTCGAACACTTGTAATATTTATTTACTTTCCGTACTGCTTTGATTCCAATAATTATATCCAACAATAATTACGTATATAAATACAAAAATAGAAATTTAACTTTATATATACAATTTTTGAATTTTCCTGCAATAGGTTTGGATAAAAGTATTAGTATACTGTGTTCAAAACTTGTAAACTAGAAAAATTGAATTAAACAGAAAAAACGAAACATGCAGAAACTGAAAATATCCAAGCCTACAGAATTTACTATACATCCTTAAGAAATTTAATCCTCTCACTATACCCGATGTTATGGATTACTTCCTCCAAGATAAAACAGATATACAACAAACTCGATTTTTGTTTGTAAGAAAGTATGCAGAAGTTTGAAAATTCGACGCAGAAACTAAGGCATTGCCCATGTATTTATAGTCAAATTTTTGAGCGAAAATACTTGTTCAGAACAGGCATGGAAGGCCATGCCTTTTTTTGAAATTATGAAATGACCGTTGGAAATATTTCGTAAAATTTAAATTAAATTTAATTAATCAATCAGATCATTTGATCAAATTCAAATCTGAAGCCAAAGTCGAGCGATGATAACGTCGTGAGACAAGATTCTCTTCTCAACTCTTTATAGCTATAAGATTTGCTTCTATATATAAGCACACAAATCTCCCTCTCCACCACAAATGATGGATACAGTTCTCATCCAAAAAAAACTTTGCTAAATTATTAATTTTTCCTTTATTTCTCATTCACACCGCTTCATCTCTAAAGCCCAACAGTTTAAGGGTCTTTAAAGCCCAACATAAATGACCCCCTCCCGCCTCATTATCTTTTCTCCTATACTCGTAGACTTCATAAGTCTATTAACATCATGTCAAATAGTATGATCATTGCAAATTAAAATGGAGAAGCGTTAGATCAAAACCATGAAATTCACCGACAAAGATTATGGTGGGATGAATAGAATTCATATGCCCATAATCAGAATTGAGTTTGAATCACTGGTATGAAAAAATTATGTTAGGGAGCACTACCCCTTAAATAGTCTTACACCGTACAAATTTATATTGATCGGCGCCTCAATGTGGGTACAGAACACTATGAATGAGAAAACCAAAACGAAACAACATGAAATTCAAATATTTGATAAGTACCTTCAAGCTCATAATCATCCATGCGTGTCTTTACAAAGAACTCCCTACAACATAAAATATATCAGCACCAAGAAACAAAACATATACTATGATACATGCATTCTATCAAAGACTAAATAGGGGATACCGTTTGCCTTTTGCTTAGCTCTTAATTAAGGAGTTCGAATATTGGCCGGTACTTTATTAATTAGTTTGCTCTTATACTACTTAGTTAACTTGCTGGTTGGTAGACACATGGAAGTCTCTAATAATGCAAGTAATAAGTGGTCTTTTAGAAAAGGCCAAAAGCTTAGGTGACTCAAATTTTGGATATTGTACGGACGTCTAAAAAATTAACACGTAAATGGATTTGAGGGGAGGACAATGATGCTAGTCGTTCCCTACTAATAAAAAAAATATGTGCTAGTTTTCGACCAACGTCCTATCGAAAATTAGCTCATCGTAAACGTCCTATCGAAAATTAGCTCATCGTTGTAGGAGTTTCCGATAAATAGTGGACTGTATTACAAGTCATGTATATGAAATTAGATGAGAAAGGTATAGATGGAGTTTAGAAAAGAGAGAAAAGATTGTCAGTGAAAGCGGTAATCAGGGACGGATCTAGCCCTTATGGTATAGGTTTACGAGAACTCAATGATTTTTGTTCATATTATGTATTTTATTAAGAAATTAACAAAATATATATAAGTACTTGATTGTGAACCAAATGTTGAGTCCGCCTATAACAGTAATTGTGATTAGTGGGATGGCAATGTTATGTACTATGTAAAAGTGTACAGAGTATAATTGAAAGGTAATCTGTATAGGAACTTTGGACAATCAATGGAAATTTCACAAATTATTCAAATGCAGTTCAAAGTAAATAAATTATTATTTTTAAAAATCATCTGGGAATTGAATTTGGTTGTAATTACAAGAAGTTACACTATAAATTATTATAAGAAAAAGATAATTGCAGTTAATGAGTGATGTTTGAGCGAATCATATTAAAATCCCATTAAGTGAAAATATACTAATATATGCTGACCGAAAGAATAAATTAAATAACTTACTTTATAGACTAAATTATATTGACGTGAGATTGAAGGTTTTTGCAAGATTTGGTTTCTCTTTTAGCAAGATTTAGGTCTAATAATTTGATAGTACGAAGAAGTCTAATGGGGCCTATATAATTCAGGGCATATTGAAAATGACATAATCTATTTTACCCCTTTATCAGTACCAAATCATATAAAGTTATAAGTGGATCGACTGGTCCCCACCCCCACCCCCCACCCCCCACCCCCAAAAAAGGAAAAATATATATCTAATGAAATGTTTACGAACTCACGTGAACTCAATAAATTTTACGTAAATCATGTATTTATATTTAAAAATTATTAAACATATTAATTGCGAACTCAATTCATTAATATGACTATTATTGTATATTAATTTAAAATTATTATAAAAATTCATAAATTTAAAATCCCTATGCTTCCATCATTCCGGCTGAGTTGTCAAATTGGACTATTCAGCTTTATCAATCCACATACTTTGTCCATTGTGACCCTAATAAACATCAAAATGATTGGGCCAAGAAAGACTAGTTAGACAAGTGGATTATGTTTAGCCCATTTTTCAAGTGGATTAGAGCATCTACTTTATATGAAAACTACTGTAACATATTTCCTCCAAAACAATTTTTTTAATTTTTATATGAAAAAAAGTTTAATTAATTAAGTACAAGCTTAATTTATATATATATAATTAAGGGCCTGTTTGAAAAGTCAATCATGTAATTGGAATTGAGTGTAATTACACTATTTGCATGTTTGTCAGGACAAGTAATTACATGGTCAGCATATAATTGAGTGTAATTGATAGGTTATAATTACACTTTTCAATTCTTAAGAGTGGTTGAGAATTGGGTGTAATTACAAGGTTACTTCATAATTTTTTGTTTTTATTTTATTTTAATTTCTTTTCATTTTAATTTATTTTTTATTTCTATTATTTTTAGTTTCTTTTTTCTTTTAAATTTATTTTATTTTATATTATTTATATTTAATTTTTCCTTTTTATTTTTCAACATTTACTTCTTGTGATTCCATGTAATTGTATTTTTCTTTGTTTTCTTCATTTATTGTCACTGCATTATTATTCTAGTTTTTGAAACTATACCTCCTAATATTAGGGAAAATGGGTTATTAATAACTTGACAATAGCGAGAAATTAGATAATATAGTAATTACGATGACCTGTTTATTTGTCATAATGTAATTACAGTGTAATTACTAGAGATGGCAGTGGATTCTGGACCCGGTCCGGATCCGATGGATCCAGATCCATTTTATAGGATATGGATCTTCAAAATTTGGACCCGACGGATTCGGATTGGACCCGGATCCGTTTCTGATTGAGCGGATCTGGATCTGGATCTGGATCTTGTATTTGAGATCCGTATCCGACCCGTAGATCCGTTTTTTATTAAATATATTCATAACCTAGAATGTAATTTTATAAGTATTTTCTTAAAATTGTTAAGCACATCCTTGCAAGTTTAATTCTCAAAACAAGTTTAATTTATCCCCGTGTTAACTCAAAAACAAAAAAATAAAGAGGTAACTTCGATAATAAAATCAATGTTATGTTAGTGAATGACTAACATCTCCATAGACAAGTAGTTAAAATTATATTCACTTCATTTGTGAAGATTCCAAACACATGCAAGTTCTGCATTGTGGAAATACTAGTCAACATTTTTTACAACTATTGTCATTACCCAACATTTTCAATTAATAGCTCACAATCAAAATGAGACAACGAACAAAATATCTCATATGAACATTTCAAAATTGAAACACAGTAAACTGTTAGTTAAGTAAAAATCGTTTGTCAGTTCAAAAAAAAATTCTTAGCAAGGTTACATTCTTAGCAAAACAATTTTTTTTACATGTGGATCCATATCCGATCCGTGGACCCGGTGGATCTGATGGATCCGAATTTGGATCTGATTTTTATGGACCCGATGGATCTGGATCCAGATATGAAAAACGGATCTGGATCTAGTAGAATCCGGTCCAGATCCGATCCGTTGCCATCGCTAGTAATTACACTTGTGCAACCAAATATTAATCTAACTGCGTAATTACACTTGTGAAACCAAACAATATGCTTGTAATTACACTGTAATTACGTTATAACAAACAAATAGATCATCGTAATTACTATACTGTCTAATTACTAGGTTGTGTATTTATTACCCTATTAATTACACCAATTTCAATTAACAGGTGGCTTTCCAAACAGATCCTAAGTATTGTTAATCGTTTGAGCGTGCAGCATTAGATTGTTGCCATTTTTTGAAACTTTATGACCACCTTGTTAATTGTTATACGTCAATAATGGCACTATTCCTATAAACAACAATAATTGCCTATATTCTGAGTTCTGACCTTTGATTCATCAATTAACCATGATAATATAGTATATATTGATAAAGTATACCATGAATACATAACATATACAATGCTTGTGTATATCGTGTATATCACGGAAACACAAACCTAGTTGGACCGTGATATATACGGTATACATAACCATGTATATCACGGTTTTGGTAATGTATTGTTGTATTTAATTAGCATTGTACACTTACCATAATTATAGAATTCTTGTACAAATAGAATAGAGTTTTGGGATTAGAATATGAATAGGATTTTCCATATTATGGAGATTATAAATTGTATATATACTAATTCATTAATGAAAATAATCAATGGATTATTTTTTATATGGTATCAGAAGTCTAGGACTAAAATACTTCCGCTCCTCTCCCAAATTTGTTCTCAGATTCCGACCTTCCCTTCTCGGCCGAGCATACTTTCTCTTTCTTTTCCCAAATTTCCTTCTATAATCCCTCCTAAATTATTGTTCTTTCGTTATGTCTACCTCGAAGAACATGTTTCATTCCGCCCTTGCTATTTCCAACATCAAGAACCACATCTTTATTGTTCTTGAAATGGAAAACGTCCAATATGCGATGTGGGCGGAATTGTTCAAAATTCACGCACTTTCACATAAATTCCTCCATCACATAATTCCTCCGGCACCTGGCACATAAGATGTACCTACCCCCAATGAGAATCCTAAGTTATGGATAATCCTTGATGCTACTGTCCTTCAGTGGATTTACTCAACTATTTCTACCGACCTTTTACAGACGATCATTGAACCAGATACTACGGCTATGACTATCTGGAATAGATTGCGTGATATATTCTAGGATAATAAACATTCCCGAGTTGTCACTCTTGAACAAGAATTTTCACAAGTCAACATAGAAGATTTTCTGAATGTTTCAGCTTATTGTAAACGGCTCAAGGAATTGGCTGACCAACTCCGTAATGTTGGAGCGCCTGTTATAAATAATCGTTTTGTTCAACAAATGGTTGCAGGCCTATCTGAGGCCTATAATGGCGTTGGGACTTTACTCCGTCAAAGTAATCCACTTCCACCTTTTAATCAAGCCCGTTCCATGCTCACGTTAGAAGAAGTCGGCTTGGCAAAAAAGGCGGCTACCGACACAAGTTCAGTCGCAATGATAACTACGTCTGATAACTCTCACAATTTTGTTGACAATTCGGGCAAAAACCGCAACAACAGTGGCGGCAAGAAGGGTCAAAACCTTAAAAATAATGGGAAATATCGTGGTTCTAGGCTCCAGCCAGCCTGGTTTCAGCCCTGGGCCCCTTGGCAGTAGGCCTGGACCAGCGGCCAGCGGCCAGCGGCCTAGTCCCGCATACTGCCCTCCCAATTATTTCCAAGGAACTTGGGCCCCGGTCCAGCCCAATTTCTCGGGGAGCCTTTCTCATTAATACAAAATATATATAGGGTATACAATGTGAAATCCTTATACAATAGGGACCTTATATTTACCATAATTATATAAGACTAAATATGGCTAAATAATATTGTACACATTCTAATAGTAACTAAGAGGGTGTTTGGAAGGTCACTTTGTAAATGGATGTAATTGCACAATTTAACTAAAGATTTAATTATAATTCATGCTCTCCAACTCTCGGCGGGGAAGTGGGAGAGGGGATGGGGTAATTAAATGGTGTAACTATAAATGTAATTATCAGATAATTTTTTAGTTTTCCCCTTTTTCACATGTATGTTGTTGTTGTTTGTTATAGTATATGTTAATCTGAAATGAATTATTTAATTTTTGATAATTAGCTTTTATTTAAAATAAAAGAAGATCAAACTATGTAATTTTACTTGTGTAATCAAACATGACATTGTGAATTACATTATAGATTACTTTATGATAAAAAAGCAAGATTGTTTGATTACAGCCTAGTAACTACACCCTGATTTCCAAACAGACACTAAAGGAAATTGATGGCTGAAAATCAGAGAGGATTTTGGACAGGTCATACGAGTTTAACTAAATCAATTTTTTTCGTTCGAACACTATAAACATATTTAAGAAATTAACTCTAGATTCTAAATTCTCATTTATGCCTCATTATAAAATACAAACCTAGTAATTACTCCCTTTTTTGTCCACTTGAATTTAAAGTACACAACATTTGTATTAATCTGGGATCTTTGGGAGGAGAATAGAGGGGGTACGTTTTACGCTAACAGTTTGTTAATGGATCTGCAGGTACAACAGGAGCAGACTGGAATTGGACAACTGTATAAAATTAAATTTCATTTCCAAAAAAAGCACACGACTTACTAACTAATTAACACCCATGCCGTTCTTAAATTAGTTTAAATAAATCAACATCACATAATTTGTTGAAACGTTGTGTTCGATATATTTTATAAACAGCTCAAAAACTTGACTAATTATGCATTGTCTCTCACTCAACATATCGAACACAACGTTTGTTAGATATACATATTCAATTAAGCCCAACTTAGATAGATATAAATCTTGTTTTCTTCTCTAATTCATCCGGAGAAATCGTCTTTTGATTAAATGCATCAATTCGGAGGTGAGAAGAAATTAAATAGAGAAAAACAGATGGTGACTATTGATAGTGACAATGATCGTCCTCAATATTTACAAGATTTTCTTCTAATTAAAGACGATGACAAATTCTTTTCAAAACTTTTGTCTAAGGAAAATTCCAAGAAAGGTGAGTCTTCTTTTAGGTTTTATTATTATGGAGGATCTTCTTCATCTAGTTCAATTCCATTTCATTGGGAATCTGAACCAGGTACTCCTAAACATAATTTTGCAAATACTACTTTATTAAATCCTCCACTTACCCCTCCACCTTCTTATAATAATCAATCCATTAATTCACATTTTAAATCTTTGCAAAAACTACCTTCAAAACCTAAGTTTTATAACTCAATTTTCTCCAAGAGAATCACTTCCCTATCTCCTTCATCGTCTCGTTCGTCATCATTCTCCATGTCTTCCATGCCATTGTTCGCGTATAGTTCCAATTACGCGACGAACTTCCAAAATAAGTCACAGGTGGCAATTGCTAATGCGCCAACGTCCACGCATAGCTGCTTTGGTTCGAGGGCTGGGAATAATTCCAAGCGCTACTACTCTAGATCTATGCAGAAAGTGAAGAAACTATTGTTGTCCTTTATTCGCATTCGCGCTTCAAGGAATATAAAATGATTGACAGGTTAGTTTCATGGATGATTACTCAACTTTTACTTTTGCACTAGAGTCACTAAATTATTTTTGTAACGAAAAAGTCAATCAATTTTAATGAAGTATCACTAAAGTCACTAAACTATTTTTTTGTAACTAAAAAGTCATTCAACTTTGCTTAAGTATCACAAAAGGTCAATAGGAGTAAACAAAAGAGACATTCTATCTGATAGTTAGGCAAATTAGCTAAATGACTTTTTCATTACAAAAAAAATGCTTAGTAACTTTGCGTGAAACTTAGGCAAAATTGAATGATTTTTGTGTTATAAGAATTAATTTAGTGACTTTCAGTTATATTTTGCCTTTAATGTTACAAAAAATAGTTTAGTGACATTCAACGTAATAAAATAAAAATTGAGTGACCATCTATGAAATATCCTAATAATTGAAGCAGACTGAATAACGTAGTCTCCATAAGAAAAAAAGGATCCGAAATTTTAAAAATGTGAATTCGGAGTAATTAATTGCGTCAGCATACCCTTTTGTTTTTCTTATGTGTACTTGGTTCGAGCCAGAAGTAATGAGTTGAAAGTGACTGGATGTGTCGGGATCACTATGGCGTGAAATGTTTTTTTGTAATTTTCCGAGCTCTAAGTTTATGTTGAACAATATTCTAGGGAATAAAAATATATCTAGATATCCCCCCCCCCCCTTCCTTTTATTGTTGTAATATGTACTGTTGTAATATGTACTGTCATGATAAGTTTGATACTATTTGTCCCTGATCAGTTAAGTTTGAATTGTATGATTTTTCGTCCTTACAATATTATCCTTTATTTTCTCTACTTGAACTTTAAGTCTTTGATCTACTTCTTCTTTTTCTTTCATTTATTCATGCAAGTAAGAAGAAGAAAAGTTGTAGATAGAAAGTACACAAAGAAATGGGACAGCCATCAATCAAGAAGTTGGAAAATTAATACATTGTGGTTCTTGTAGGTGTATAAAATGGGAGGATAAAAATGACTCACATTATCAATGCAATTTACTATACAAAGTTAGATGATATAGTAGGTTAATTTAGTTTAATGCCACTTTCCTTTTTAGTTATCGTAACCCAAGGAGATAGGAGGTACACAACAGTAAAAAATTTATCCTTATTCTTTATATCAAGTCAATTAATATATTATATTTAATTTTTTATATATATTTTATTATTTTAATTATGATTAAGTGATATGTATTATCACTTTCAACTTTTAAATGCTGGTCAAACTACTTGCTTTGATGTAAACTTAGAGCGCGGAATCGCGGATAAGTATTTACGGGCACATGAGTGTAGCCAATTATTCCCATTAAGAGTAATATATGAATTATGGACTAGGAATTCAGACCCTAGTTTGACTGGTATAAGAGCGTACTTAAATTCGAATCATTTCAGTACAGAAGAAAATTTTATTTGTGAAAATAGCTCTTTAATTATTCCCTCTTCAGACAATGTCACTGCCTGTTAGAAAAGAACTTGTAACTGTAAGAAATATTTTTCCTTCCTTATATTATTCAAAAGTGATAGTAAATATACATATCATACAAGCATAATCCTAGATTAGAGTTAAGATAATGAATCACTAAATATATACCTACCATATACAGACTATACACAATTATGACTAATTATTATTTCCTATTCTATCACACCCCAGCAGTCGAAGCAGGAGGTCGGCATATGCTGAGACTGTCCCGAAAATCTTACAAAAGAATCAGCGGAAGACCTTTTATAAATATATCGGCGATCTAATAACGTGATGGAAGATGTAGGACACATACTTATCCACGAACAACCTTTTCGTGAACAAAGTGAATATCCAACTCAATATGTTTAGTGCGTTGACGTTGAACCGGATTCCCTGAGAGATAAATCGCACTAACATTATCACAATAAACCAACGTCGCCTTCGGAACCGGACATTGGAGCTCCAAAAGAAGGTTCCGTAGCTAATAAGATTCAGACACCACATTGGCAACTCCTCGGTATTCTGCTTCGGCACTGGACCTGAACAAGGTAGCTTGCCGTTTGGAGGACCAAGTTATCAAATTGTCACCGAGAAATGCACAATAACCAGATGTGAAGCGTCTGGTATCCGAACATCCACCCCAATCAACATTTGTGTAAGAAATAAAAGTGGTTGTCGAAGACGGATATAGATGCAAGCCATGATCGAGAGAGCCCTAAATATAGCGCACAATGCGTTTGAGAGCATGCATGTGATCCTCCATCAGGTTATGCATGAATAGACAAACCTGTTGCACATCATAAGATGTCGGGCCTCATGAAAGTAAGATATTGCAGGGCCCCTACAAGGTTGCGGTAATGTGAGGGATAGGCATATGGCTTGCTGGAAGAGGTACTCAACTTCGGTTTAGTATCAACCGGAGTGGAAAACGGCTTACACGAGGACATGCCAGCTCATTCAATGATCTCTTCTGCATACTTCTTTTGAGACAAAAATAAACCACATGCATGACGTGTTACAGCTAATCCCCAAGAAGTAACTTAGTGGCCCTAGATCTTTCATTGCAAATTATGAGCCAAGTAGTGACATGATAGACTTGCGAAGAGCATGATGCAGTTAATATAATATCATCCACATACATAAGAATGTAAGCTATATCATTACCCCGACGGTATATGAATAGAGAATGATCAGACATGCTGTTAGAAAACCCAATATTAGAAACATAATCTGCAAACCTCTTGTACCAGGCCCGAAGAGATTGTTTGAGCCCATACAATAATTTCTTTAGCAGACATACATGTTTAGGATAAGTGGGATCTATGTACCCCATGAGTTAATACATGTACACCATTTCATTGAGTTCTGCATGCAGGAATGCATTTTTTACATTAAGCTGATGAAGCGACCATGCCTTCGAAAGAGCTAGACTTAGTACCATGCGGCTTTATGCCTATCAAATGTACCATCAAATTTTTCGTTATGACTAAAAATCCATATAGACCGAATCACATTAACATCAGGAGGACGGGGCACCAAATCCCACGTCATATTATTAATAAGAGCATTATATTCATCATCCATAACCATTTTCTAATTCGGATCATTAAGAGCAGACACATGATTACGGGGCAACGGTGATTTGGTAACATGAGTGTGAAGACCGTATTTTTTGTTTGGCTTGAAAATCCCTTGTTGACTACGAGTGACTGACCGTTGGGCCGAAATTGGAGATGGGTCCGGGGGCTGAAGGGGACGGACTACCCGGGAGTGGGTGAAATTTGTGCCTGCGTTCTGAAGTTGGGCCGTTACCCGATGAACTACCGGTATTTGGGCCTCTCGGACAAATGGCTGGCAGCTATTGGGCTCGGTAATTGGGCCGAGCTGCTGGCCGAGACACCGAGAAAAATTAGGCCTGTTTGGGAGGCCAATTTATAGACCAAATACAGGGGCATGCTATCATCAAGAAATTCGTAGGTAAGAGACACGGAACAATGCAATTTGGCAAAGGAAAAATTTGATTCATCAAAAACCAAGTGATGACTCACGATTATTTTATTAGAGCATAAGTCATAACATTTGTAACCACGATGGTTTGACAGATATCCAAAAAAAATACACGGAGTAGACCGGAGTTGGAGTTTATTGATGGTAGTAGAAGGAAAAAGAGGATAGCATAAGCACCCGAATATCCGTAGATGAGAGTAATATGGGTCCCTTAGATATATAGTTTTGAGAGGGAATTTATAGGCTAATTGTTTGTTTGCAAGTATGTTAATGAGATAGGTTGCCATTTATAATGCATGATGCCAAAATGATGGTGGTAGAGAGACATGTGCAAGTAAGGTTCTAACAATGTTATTAATGATTCCGATTTTTCTTTCCGTTTTTCCATTTTGAGATGAGGAATGTGCACAAGAGAGACGAAAAGATAAACCATTAGCTTTGCAAAAATCCCAAAATGACCCATTATCAAATTCTCTACCATTATCACATTGAATATTTTTAATGTCCCGTTCAAATTGAGTGCAGATGAATGTTCTAAATGACAAAAATATGGAAAAAAACTTGCGACTTTTTATATAAAGGAAATGTCCACAAAAAAATAGAGTAATCATCCAAGAAAAGAAGATAATATCGATGGCCCGAAGAGCTCAAAACGGGAGATGTCCAAATATTACTATGGATAATATCAAAAGGAATAATAGTGCATAAATTAGAGGCAACAAAAGGAAATTTAACATGTTTCCCAAGCGGATATGAACGACAAATATGAGAATTACGAGTTCTAGTACACAAAATAAATTTATTTTGTTTAAGGGAGGCACAAAACAAGTGCTCCCGGATGACCCAAACGTTCATGCCATAAAGAAGAAGCTAAAGCTGCAAAAGTAGATGGTAACGTGGCTTGATGTGTGGTTGTGGTTATTAGATAAAGCTCGCCCCGACTATCACATCTCATTAGACGCATCCCCATTTGAAAATCCTTCACGGAAAACCAAAAGGATCAATTCAATAGAAACCCAATTGTTAGTAGTAAATTTTCTAACTGAAATCAAGTTTTTAATCAATTGAGGAGCATGAATGACATTCTTTAAATTTAATGATGGGTTCGGGGGAGACAAGTTTGTAGTACCATAACCACGAATTAAAATTGAATGACCATTTATGACAATTATACCACAATTATTGCTCAAATTAAAATAGAATGAGAGATTACCTTGTAAGGACGTCATATGAGACGTTGCGTCGGTGTCCATGTACTAATTTCTGTCGGGCGGATAAAGCCCAAGAGTGTGCATTGCGACCTCGATGTCGGTCGAAATCACCACTACCGAGTAGGCCTGCTGCTACTGGTTCGACAGTGGCCCAAGAATGTCGGGCTGCTGGCTGGACTGTTGTATCTGGGTTGCTGGCCTAGGCATGGGCCTGGCCCAATTTCCAAAGGGAAAAGGGCATGGAGGAACGGCCTAAGGCCATTGTCAGGCACACTGTGCCGGTCTACTGCCCCACTGGGCCCTCGGCTGCCACTAGGCTAGCTGTTGCTGCTGGCCGTCACCCCTGCCTCCATTGGCGCCACCTCCGCCATGTCGGTGGCCGCCACCCTTTCCACCATCGCGACCACCGTAGTGGTTTTTACCTCCATTACTGCTATTTCGTCACTTTTGGACCCGATTTGGCAGCAAATTTTCAAATTGTGAAGAATTATCATCGGACGGAGCGGCAACCATGGCGGAATTCGACATGGTGGCTATTTTTTTGGAAAAATCCGCTTCTTCTAGGATGAGCATAAAACAAGCTTGGTAAAATGGCGGAAGAGGATTGATTTAGCGGATGAGCCTACCCACTCCACTATATGCATCGGTGAGGCGACAACCATTTGTAAAATGAGCCAATTGTTAGTTACCAGCTCCCCGACGTTCTTGAGTTGGTCTAACAAAACCTTGAGCCGTTGACAATATGCAGATGCATTGGGAAAATCCGCCATGTCAATGGTGGAGAATTCTTGCTCAAGAGTGAAAACCCGAGAATTTTTATTATCTTGGAATATGTCACGTAAGCGATCCCAAGCCTCCATTGCCGTGGAGTCGGGTTCAAGGATCGTATGCAACAAATCATTCTAAATTGTGGCATAGATCCACTGGAAGACCGTCGCATCAAGGGTCAACCATAATTCATTTTCATCCTCAGATTTCAGCACCTTCTCCTTATCTTTTTTCGGCAGAATTATGTGATAGATACCCCGGTGTGATCGCCAATAAATTTTAAAAAGCTCCGCCCATGTCACATAATGGACGTTTTCCATCTCAAAGGTGATGGAGATATGAGATTTGATGTTGGAGACAGCTAGGGCTAGATGAAAATTTGATTTTGAGTCGGACATGGCTGTTGAAAGAGGAAGGAAGTGACCGACAGCGCATAAGGAATGAGGGGAGTGGGGAGGGGGGAGGCCGACGGTGAAGAGTAAAATTTAGGGTTTAGGAACTTTACCTAGAATCTGATATTATGTAAGAAATATTCTTCCTTGCTTATTTCATTCCAAATTGGTAGTAAATATACACATCATACAAGCATAATCCTAGGCTAGAGTTAACAAGAGTCAAAGTTAGTTGGTAAGTTAGAAGTTAGTTAATTGGTTAATGACTTAGTTAGAGAAGTAGTTAACATAATGAAGGTTTAACTCACTAAAATAAGTCTATAAATACAATCTCATACACTTTGTATAAAAAAGATATTCAATGAATAATAACAATATTACTCAATTCACTACACTGCTCTTACTTTACATTCTTCTTATTCTTCTTCTTCTTCCCTCCCATTTCTTCTGTTACTGCTAATGCTTCTGCTACTTCTGGTTCTATATGGTGTTAGATTCATCTACTAGATGATGAAGAGTTCAACATGGTATCAGAGTATGATCGATGACTCAATAATTGTATTTCTTCTGCAAGATCAATGAAGACAATCCATTGATTAAGTAGTTAAGTTGCAGTTCTTTCTTCTTTTGCAATTTTGTTTCTGCAGTTCTTATGTCTGTCTATTTTTTGTTTTTCTAGTTTCTATATCTGATTTCTGCAGAACATTGTATCATCTTGGCATTCATATTACTTCCCATATTGATCCTAAATATCAGACTCTTCATAAATTCTGATAACTTCTTGACATAGAGACTTAAAATTCATGTCACACATAAACTGTCTAAGTTTACCAGGATCAAAACATGTGTATACTGGTCTTGAGAGTTCTTTCTTCTTCTTAAATTTGGATTGTGGATATGAACATCTAAATCTATCATCCTTCTAATTCTTGCCATCTGACAAAGTCATACTCTACCACAAATTGAAATCTGATTCTATTAATACATCAGGATTAACATCTTCTGAACATATCTTGAGACAGTTTGATATACTACCTATCTTCAATGGATATAAATTCACATACAATAGAAAAAACCAATCCTACAGTAAGGAGAACTCCTGAAATCACTGCAATAATAGACCACAATCATCCACTATTTCTTCAACCTTCAGATGTGAGTGGAGTGTCCCTCATGTTCTTTCAATTACCTGGTTTTGAAAATTATGCACTATGGAGCAAATCTATGAAGATTGCACTGCTTGGTAGAAACAAACTGGGGTTTGTAAATGGAAAATGCAAGAAAGAAAACTATGAAGATGAGTGGTGGGATCAGTTGGATAGAGTTAATGCAGTAGTTCAGGCTTGGTTGATGAACTCAATGTCAAATAGATTACTTAGTGGTGTTCTATATGCAAACACAATCTATGAAGTATGAGAAGATTTAAGAGAAAGATTTGACAAAGTGGATGGGTCAAGAACTTATTACTTACACAGAGAAATAGTCACTTTAACTCAAGAAAGTTCAAGTGTGGCTGAATATTACTCCAAACTCAAGACATTGTGGGTAAAGTTTCAATCTCTAGTACCTCCCCCTAGTTGTGGATGTCCTAAATCTAAAGAGTTTGTATAATATCTCCAGAGACAGAAGCTGTATCAGTTTCTAATAGGGTTAAATGAGAACTACATGCAAGAAGCCAAATCTTGTTAATGTCTCTACTGCCTACTGTGAATAAGGCATATTCTATGATTACTAGTGATGAGAATCAGAAATCTATCACTGCTAAGTCTGCTGGATTGTTAGGTGTTGGTCCTAGTGGATTTGGTTATAATGCTAGTCATGATCCTACTGTAATGTACTCTAGGACTGGTACAAGCACACATAAGTTCAAGAAAAATTTCAATCTGTATTGTGAAATCTGCAAAATAAAGGGGCATACCAAGGAATTCTGCTATAAAGTGGTTAGTTATCCTCTAAATTTTAAGTTAAAAAGGAAAGAACATGCTACTCACAATGTGTATGCAGATGGTCATGATGATAGAAGTGAAAAAATATGTAAAACTAGTGGAATGAATGATAAATCTATTGTAGTTACCAACTCAGACCAGTGGCAGATAAGAGGAGCACCTATGTTTTCTAGAGATCAATATGAACAAATTGTACAGTTGCTGAGGCACAATGGAAATGCACAATCCAACACGATTCAGCCTACAACTATCTAGCCACAAGGATCAAATACCACTCAATCATATGCAAATGTAACAGGTATGAATAGACATAAATCTTTTCTGGTAGCTAATATACTCAGACAATGGATTATAGATACTGGAGCCACTAATCACATGGTTTCTGATATACAAATGTTAAATAAAGCTACTAGAGTTATAAACACAACTGACTATAAGAATGTACATTTACCTAATAGAGAGAAAGTGAGTGTAACTCATACATGGTCAAGTACTATATCTAACAAAAGTACTCTTAACAATGTATTCTATTTACCACAATTCAAATTCAATTTAATGTCTGTATCATAACTCACCAGAGAATTACAGTGTGCAGCCACCTTCTACCATTATTTCTGCTTGTTTCAGGATTTCTACAATGAGAGGGTGAAGGAGATTGGTAGGCTGCAAGATGGTTTATACATGTTAGTAAATCAAACACAAGAAAAAAATCTAAATGAACATCTGAAGCTAGGACTAAATGTGAGAAAGACTAAGGAACCTGCTGCAATAATTGAGGAAGAAATAAAACCGTGGCACAGAAGACTTAGACATACATCTAGTACTGTTTTAAGCAAAATAATTAGAGCACAATATGATGTTATAGCTGGTACTATAAAGAATTATAATGTGTGTTCATGTGCCAAACAGTGTAGAATTCATTTTTCTGTTAGTAATAATAAAAGTACTTCTAGCTTTGATCTTGTTCATATGGATGTTTGGGGAACCTACAAGGTACAAACTCATAATGGTCACAAATATTTTCTAACTGTTGTAGATGACTTTACCAGAATGACTTGGATATACTTGCTCAAATTTAAGACAGGTGTCTGTGTTGTAGTTAAACAGTTCTTAACCTTTGTACTTTCATAGTTCAATAAAACAGTGAAAATAATAAGAAATGATAATGGAACAGAATTTGTTAATGATATATGCAGCAACTTATTCTTAATACTAGGTATCATACATCAAAAATCATGTGCTTATACACCTCAGCAAAATGGTGTGGCTGAAAGAAAACACATACACATACTAGAAATAACAAGAGCAATGAGATTCCAGGCTAACATTCCTTTAAAATTCTGGGGGTTATGTGTACAAACTGTTGTATACCTAATAAGCAGACTACCCTTATCTACCATTGGAACAACTCCTTATGAAAAACTGTGCAAGAGAAAACCTTCTATTAGTCACCTAAAAGTGTTAGGTTGTTTATGTTATGCTAAAGATCTGATAGTAACTGATAAACTACAATCAAGAGAAAAAATTTGTGTCATGATGGGATATTCTGAAGTACAAAAGGGTTATATTCTGTATGATATACAAAATAAAATATTTTTTGTGAATAGAGATGTGAGTTTCAGGAAAACTGAGTTCCCTTTCAAAGAAGAACAACAAGAACAACAACTTTTTCTACAAAATCAGTGGAGTAAGGCTGATGATGACTCTCTTATTTCAAATATATATGTCTAAACCTAAACATGGTTCTCATACTAATACAGATGAAGAGTCAAACCAAACACATTATCTACCAGAAAATCTCCAACTTGAAGACTCAGACCAAATACAGTATACACCAGAAAATGAGCAACACAATACTTCACCAGACACAAACCACAATGACAATATACAGATACAAATCACATAGAAGCCTTATAACACAACCTTCATCAGAAAATTCACAAGGTTTAAACAACCTCCAATATTTCTTAAAGAATTCATTACAAATAAGCCTAATACAATCACTCCATACTCTATAGCTAACTACATATCTTATGAAGCAATCTCACCCAAGTATAGAGCCTTCCTCACTGTTTTTTCAGAAATAACTGAGCCTAAAAATTATACCGAGGCATCCAGATATCCAAGGTGGGTGGATGCCATGAAGGCAGAAATTGCAGCACTACAGGATAATCACACATGGGATGTGGTGTCATTACCTGAAGGAAAGGTACCAACAGGGTGTAAGTGGATCTACAAGATCAAGTACAAAGAAACATGAGAAATTGAAAGATTGAAAGCTATACTAGTGGCAAAAGGATACAAAAAAAAAGGGATTGACTACAAAGAAACCTTCTCTCCAGTTGTAAAGATGGTAACTATAAGATCAATTCTATCTATTGCTGCATTTAGACACTGGCATATACATCAAATGGATGTATATAATGCCTTCTTACAGGGAGATTTACATGATGAAATATATATGGAACTTCCTCAAGGATTTATCAGCCAAGGGGATAAACAAGTATGTAGACTGATTAAATCCTTATATGAACTGAAACAAGCTCCAAGACAGTGGAATTTCAAGCTTACAGAAGCATTATTACAAATGAAGTTCAAACAATCACAATATGATCATTCTTTGTTCATAAGGGAAACTGATGAAGGGATAACTCTAGTATTAGTCTATGTGGATGACATGCTGATAATTAGAGATCAGTTGGAACAAATAGAAGAAACAAAACAAGCCTTACAACATGCCTTCAAAATGAAAGATTTGGAAGAATTAAAATACTTTCTGGAAATAGAATTTGCAAGATCAGAAAAAGAAATTCTTATGCACCAGAGGAAATATGCTTTAGGACTCATATCTGAGCTTGGGTTGACTGCTGCTAAACCTATCAACACACCAATTGACTGCAGTTTAAAACTGATTACTAAAGAGTATGATGATCATATTCAAAAGAGTCAGGAAACAGGAAGAATCAAGACCAAGACAGAAGACACATTACTACAAGACATTAGCTCATATCAAAGGCTGATTGGAAAACTTCTTTATCTCATAGTTACAAGACCAGATATAGCATACAGTGTACATACACTCAGTCAGTTTTTACAACAACCAAAGAAGTCACACTTTGATGCTGCTCTCAGAATTGTCAGATATATCAAAAATCAACATGGACAAGGTATACTACTATCCAGCAAATCACAGGAGACAGTAACAACATATTGTGATGCTGACTGGGCTGCATGTCCTCAAATAAGGAAATCAGTTACTGGATATATTTTCAAGTTTGGAGACTCACTGATCTCATGGAAGTCCAAGAAACAATCTACAATATCTAGAAGCTCAGCAGAATCATAATACAGGAGCCTAGCAGGAACAATTGCTGAATTAACATGGATATTTGGCATGTTAAAGGAAATTGGGATCAAAATAAACTTACCAGTGACAATATTCACTGACAGCAAATCAACCATCCAAATAGCTGCAAACCATGTGTTTCATGAGAGAACTAAACACATAGAAATAGACCTACATTTCATAAGAGAAAAAATTCAGAAAGGAACTGTGAAACCAGAATACGTCAACACAGCCAATCAACCAGCTGATCTTCTTACCAAAGGACTGAACAAACTTCAACACCAATATTTGTGTTTCAAGCTTGGATTACTGAACATCTTCACAGCATCCAGCTTGAGGGGGACTGTTGAGAGAATTAACAAGAGTCAAAGTTAGTAAGTTAGAAGTTAGTTAGTTGGTTAATGACTTAGTTAGAGAAGTAGTTAACATAATGAAGGTTTAATTCACTAAAATAAGTCTATAAATACAATCTCATACACTTTGTATAAAAAAGATTTTCAATGAATAATAACAATACTACTCAATTCACTACATTGCTCTTACTTTACATTCTTCTTCTTCCTTCTGTTACTGGTACTGCTTCTGCTACTTCTGGTTCTATATGGTGTTAGATTCATCTACCAGATGATGACGAGTTAAAAAGCTACAACTAGTTAAATAATTTGTAAACATTGGATATAACTTAAATGACAAGGTGAAAACTGACTGTCGATGCAACTAATTCACAATTTTATGTCTCCCGGTTTCCATACGGTTCTGCATATCAATGTCTTTTTATTTCTCTAGATCTTCATTCCTTTTTCTTAGTATATTTTAGATAAACTTGAATGATTTTTTGTTACAAATTAGTAATTTGATGCAATAATATAAAAGTTAAGTGGCAATCTATCAAACCAACCCAAGCGTTTGTCCTGTGCTGTTAGATCATTCAGTAAAATAACAAAAGATTTGCAGGAAGATATCTTTGACTAACAAAAAGGGTGTTTAATTTATTCATAATTTTCCAATAATGAAAACAAATACAATGCTTTACTCTAGAAAATAGCTGGTGCTTTAAAATTTTGACAGGGTCACATACATTGAGCCTGCATATTAACAAAGAAAGTAAAAAAAAAAAAAAAACGTGTCAAAGTTGACATTTTTCACTCTTAAACACACACTTAATACTAATCAACACTTAATTTCTCCTACGACAATTCTTCCTAATTTCTCCATTAGAACCAGTAAGTGGACGAATATCACCCATCTTAATCATAGCAGTAACAAAATCAGAGCTGAAACTGCTAGGATTATTACTATACGATGTAACAATCGAATCAGTCGATCCGCCATTAAAGAGTTGCTGATCGGAATGGAGCAGACCTTTTTTGTTAATAAGGTTCTTGAAATAATTGTTGTCGAATTTTGTAGGTGTTTGGAGATCGAGTGGTGCTAAGTTGTTGTCACCTGAGCCTGAGGTTCTTGGGCAGTTGTTTTGTCTTGTTTTTGCAAATGATGCGTCTATGCTGTTGGTCTCGTTGTATATACGTGACCTAAAAGTTGTGCATCTTGCTTGTCCAATTGTGTGAGCCCCTGTAAATAATAGTAACATAGGAATAATTAGATTTTCTGAATTTGATCCCCTGTTTTTTGGAGCGTGGGGTAAGGGGGGAATTTTTAGTGTATAAAAGTTTTGGTTGTTATGTGAATTCTAAGTTGTAATTACCTGTTTTGATGCTATAATTAGTGAGTTTGAGATGAACATTCTTTAGTAGTAGAAATATGTTCTAGCTTATCCATATTAAGAACTTTGTTTAAAGCCACTAAGGAATTACTCAAAAAAACAGGAATTAGATATGCAATTTGTCATTAAGTTATCACTAAATAGCTTGTAACTGACAAGATGTTTTGAAAATCTGTTGTAATTTGTCATGAAATAGTATTAGCGATGATTTTTTTTTCATAATATGATGTGATAGATGAGATCTTTTCTTAATTAGAGATCGCGAGTTTGAGATTTTAGAATGATGATTTTCTTGGTAGGGAGCAATTCCTCCTAATGATCTCTACATGACATGAATTCAGATTAGTTAAGCTAGTAGGTTTCCGATATCTGAAGGTTATAAAAAGAAAGTTTAAAACCTTAAAAATACACTTTTATTTAATTCTTTTGGATTGTCGGTATCCTTTTTATTTTATTGTTTCTTTCTCTCTTTTTATAGGAGGGGCACTATAGAAAATCAAGGTCCAAATCTCATCGAAGAATAAAAGACATTAGATGATTTATTTCCAATTGTCTAATAAATCTTGTTATGCAGAGTTACACAATACTTATACTAACGGGAGGTGACAAAGTACCAAATAAAATAATTAATCTATACATAAGCTGATTTGAACATCATTATTATTTTAAAAATTAAAATTAAAATGAGGAGAATTATTGGGAAAAGAACAAACCTGATAAGGCAACCATATCCTTGGTGGAAAGGCCAACAGCACTGAAACTAGAGATGAGTCGATTAAGGTTAGAAGTAGGAGAAGGAATGCTGCGGTTGGCAGCACCTTGGCTTGCTGTTCTGGCATCTCTTCTCCCCAATTTTACATTCCAATTAGGCCCTCCAAGCTGCATAAATATAACATAAGTCACAAAAATACTCATATGAGAATATACTTTAATATGCAGCTGTTTTACTTGAAAAAAATATATCCTAATAATGTATATTAGACGGGGTGAAAAAATTAGCACATGAAAATACGATTTGTCCAACGTCCCACTTAAGTTTGGGCACGTTAATGACCCATTCATTTATTAATGCATTCCATTTTTATCCATTCAATTCAACGCATCATGAGCTGATTTGAGCTAAATATGTAGCCTAAATTGATTCGTGAGTAACCTTAACAAAATATTTTGTGCAAAAAAATAATATTTTTTGTTTGCTATGTTATATATAATCATAATTACTAGTTATGCTTGATTATTATTTAAATTATAAGAAAACAAATAAAGAAACTAAAATTTGATAAGAGTTGGACGGGTTGTGTTATAGTCCATTGTGTCTTCCTTCTTGACTTAAACCGTTTCAACTCAAGTAACCTTTAATTATGTTAATGATCTGTGTACTTATTAACTCAACCTATTTTGACACCTCTATTATTAGGAATTAACACATTCCGACCCCATTTGACACCTCTAATATTAGTACCTAACTCAATCCCAGTCCATTTGACACCCATAAATCCTAATATTAAGACTTACAATGACAACAGAGTCCCTTGCAGATATGGCCAAAACATCAGCACAAGAAACAACGGCTGGACACACTTTTTCTACAGCAGATTTGATGTTGTCAATGACTTCAAATCCTCTAGCAGAATTCACATTTGGAGCAGCCCTTTTTTCTCCGGTGAAGCTTGATGTGTCATCAAGGAGCAACGATCCATCACATCCCTGAAAAAGATATTAAATTGTGACAAAATAAAGTTAATTGAACAATAATTTAGACAACCAAATAAGAAAAAGGTAAAAGTCTGAATAAACAAGAGTATTATTTTAAGTACATATGTAAGAAATGAATGTAAAGATGACCAATAAGTATGCCTATGTCAAAAGTTTAACAATTAGCACATATATGACTTTGGATGGGCAAATAAAGTCTCAATTTATAGCCGGAAAGAAAAGAAGTTGCTTATAAGGGTGCATGGATACTGTTATGATATGAGGCCTTTTGGAGGAATCCGTGCGAGTTTGGACTCAGAGTGTACAATATCACACTATGTTAAAATATTTTTCGACGGTTTTAACCCAACAAACTACTCGATCAGATCGAGCACACATGCAAATATAGAAGGTAACGAAAAACTTTATTTTGTGTCAAACCACAACTGAACTAGTTGTGTGAAACTTCTTTTTGTCTCCCAGGACCCAAAATTTGTGGCCAATTTCTGAAACATCTCACACAACTAGTGTTAATTATGTGAGACACATTATAAAAGATTTCATTTTATTTTATATGATGTTGTTTATGTAAAATGAAATAGGCGGAGTATTATAAAATGATGAATACAATAGGAAATTAAAATGGTAGGAATATTACATTGACGAAGCAATCATGGAAGAACAGGCGAAGAAGAGAAGCACCCATTCGTGTTTCCTTGTTAATAGCTGATTGCACTGTTGATTTCACTGTTTGATAAAGCTTAGGACAAGATTTTGAGTAAAAATTAGTTGAAAGTTGAGCTGATGAGCTTCCAATTAGTAAGCTCACAAGCAAAAACAGAACTATATTAGCATTAATCTTTAAAGAAGCCATCATTAGAAGAAACAAAGAAGAAGAGAATATAAAATCCTTAAGTAGAAATAATAAGTGTGGTGTGCACAGGTTATTAAGAAGTGTCAAGTATTTATAGGGAATTTTTGTGGACTATAGGCAAAAGCATTCTCAATGTAATTGATTTCGGCAGGTTACCTAACATGAAGACTGAATTTGCATGGCATTCTAAGTTTGAAAAGAATAATTAAAGCAAGGACACTAATTAGCTATGAGTTTAAGTTCAATCTACTAACAGTGTAAAGAATATTAACACAACTAGATTATTTAAAAAGTAATTGCAGATAAATTTATCAAATAGTAGTACGGGTGTTTATTGGTTATAATAAAAAATATTATATATGAATGTTATATATATAGTGAAATGTTGTTATAGATGATGATTGTTATAGAGTGATTTGACTGTGTATTGAGATATGGGATATGCACTTCCCTTTTACATCAGAGGGAGCAAGGGAGCCTCGTTCCTAAAAAGCTTTTCTGATTGCCTCTGTTCCTATATCTTAAAGCCACGACATTTCACCGATTCTCAAATTGGCTCAGTTTAATTCTTAAATTGTTTAACTGATTATAATTAACAATTACTACTATCTATTTCACAGGTAACGATATGTAGATCTGGCTACCAATTGTTTATACGTCAACTTAAATTGATAACAAAAATATTTACATTAATGATGCTCATCCACGCTCCAGTTAACAGGGTCTGGTCGTAAGGGAGAGTGTTAAGAGTCCCACATCGAAAATGAAATGAGAATTTGGACTCCTTATATGGACTTGGACAATCCTCCCCTCATGAACTAGCTTTTGGGGTTGAGTTAGGCCAACATCCATTCTTTACAAAATTAATGTTAGGTGAATTGAAAATTGCTTGATTGCTTGATAATTAAGTAAAACTGAATAGTACCAGATCCCGGTATTACCTATGTGCACATTAAAGTAGTTAGACATTTTGGGAGTTAAATATGTAAATTTGTCAAAGGAAGGGACCCAAATAAACACAATAATCTTATGATTTGGTGAAGATCAAAGACAATTAAAGGGAATAAAGGTAGAAAGTAGACTTTTGCAACATATCGCGTAAAGTAGATTCATTGACTTGTGTTTTGCATGGCTAAAGTAACTATCTTTAGTTAGAAGAATCTTTGACCTATTAGATGATAATTAAAGACAAGACAAGATTGAAGATAATCTCAAATAATTTAAGCTATTATATTAATATAGTGCAGAAAAAGTACGCAATCAGAACGGACCAATTTAAACTCTCACACTAAAGTGATAGACGAAATTACCATGAAAGCAATTTATTAGTAGATTGATAGATGACTTCGGAATGATATTCTTGTCACATGTCCTGGATCAAGTAAAAACTCGAGGATTTCAATAGACTACTGCTATATTCATTTCATAGGAATTGATGATCTTTTTACAATATTTATGACCGTAAGAAAATGGATCCTAGGCTTAACTCAATCCCCAAAGCTAGCTTATAGGGTGAGAATTGTCCAAGTCTATATAAGGAGTATAATTTGGGGACCCAACGTCAGTGAACATAGAATTGGAATGATCATGACTCTGATACCATGTAGAGAATGAATCTTGGGCCTAACTCAACCCCAAAAGCCAGCTTATAGGGTGAGGATTGTCCAAGTCCATACAAGGAGTCCATGTTCCTATTCCATTTTCGATGTGGGACTCTGAACAATGTAAATAATGGATCTTGGGTCTAACTCAACCCCAAAAGCTAGCTTGTAGGGTGAGGATTGTCCAAGTCCATATAAGGAGTCCATGTTCTCATTCTATTTCCGTTGTGAGACTCTTAACAATGTAAAAAATAGATATTTGGCCTAACTCAACCCCAAAAGCTAACTTGTAGGGTGGGGATTGTCCAAGTCCATATAAGGAGTGTATGTTCCAATTCCATATCTGATATGAGACTCTTAACACTCCCCTGCACTCCCAGATCTTGTTAACTGGAGAGGTTCTTGACTTTTCCAGAAAAATTGAACTTAAACCGTAAGTTCAGAAACTCTTTTCTTCAATTTTTTTTACATTGCTTCTAACGACCTCAGCTTTTTCAAACTTTCTTTTACTACTTTTTCCAGCTACCTGGTGGACTCTGGCTCATGTTGAGAATCTCCACACATGGGTTGAGAAGATCATTAGTTTGCATCCGCATAAAGAGCGGACATGGAAAACAATTTCCAAAGACCGTTGGAAAGCGCAAAACCATGGTTCGTACTTTCCAAACTCCCCTTCTCAATTATATATATATATATATATAGCCCAAAGATAGCTTGATCCGGCTGCATTCGTGCGCCATATTGCCGAAGTACCGAAGACAAAGAAATCCTCAAAATCTCTAAAATCACCCTCGGCAACCTCAAAGAGGAAAAGAGCTCCGGAAGAAAGTGGCCCTTCCGAGGCTCAAAATACCGGCATCTCTCCAGAAGAAGTTTGGATAAGTAAGGTCACCATAACCACTCCGGCGGAAGATATTTCTTCCGGAGTAAGAGAAAATGTTATTGCTGAAGCTGTCGTACCACCATCCAGTATCGCACCAACTTCTGCTACCACGCCATCGGCTATTGAGCCAATTTCCATTATCATTGAAGATGACGATGAAGCCACAGATGAGGAGCCATTGGAAAAGAAACCCAGAATTTCAACTCATCCACCATCATCACAATCGACCTCCACCTTCGGGAAATAGGACTTTGAACACCTCTTCAGTGAGGCTGTAACCTCTACAAGCTCGGATCTGCCGATGGACACTTCTGAGTTTGGTCACCTGTCAATTCCCAGAGGCTAAAAAAATCAAGTCGCCCTCCGAAGAATCATGCCTCATCATGTTCCAAACTCATGAAAGTATTCTCGGCTCTGAGCGTGGATCCGAAGAGAAGGAAGAATGCGACTCTCTCTTTTCTCGAGGATACAATTTCTTATCTCGGCCAGTTGGGGTCGCAAGCTATTTGAGGCCTCTCATATCAAAATCTGACAAAGAGAAAATGAAGAATATCTCTTGGCAGTGCCTTTTCAACGAAGGCATGCACGCATCTAATCGCGTAAATTTGTCGAACCTTTCCCTTTTTGCTTTTATCTTTGTCTCTTTGTTTTAACACATTCTAACTTGAACTCGATTCACATTTTTTCAGGCATTCGTTTTGGTCGGGGAAGGTTTCTTATGGTGCCTCGAGGAAAATGAAAACATCTAGGGCCAAATGGATGTCCAAGATAGAGAAGTTCGGCATCTTAAGGAACTTCTTCCACAAAAAGATGCCCAACTAGCTGGAGACTTGCCCGCTGTTAAGGCTGAGTTAGAGCCAGTAAAAAGTGACTATCTTCGGGCTATAAACGACCTCGAACTTATCAGTGAGGAAACAAAGCCTTGGACGAGGAAAATGATAGGATTTATAAAGACATCCAAGCCCTCACCTAAGAACTTGGAGAGCAAGAAGAGGTCCGGCACTATCAAGTGCTAAAAGAAGACTAACTCAATGTCGAGGTCGATTGCCTCAACACTAAGCTTGCCGATATTAATGTGGAGCGAGTTGCAGAACTCGCTACTTTGAATGAGTCTCAAAATCAAGCCACCCAACAAGCTCAAACTACTGAGAGGTTGAGAAATGATCTCGGGGCCTCTTCTTAAAGGAACACTGAAATCTTGGCCCAATTGACTCAAGCTCTGGCCGAGCGGGATTTGGCTCTTATCGATGTGGATGTTGAGAAATCCCGGACAATGCTTTTGACCAAGCACATTACTTGGAATGTATGGAGGTTTACCTTAGAGCAAGCTCATGATGGGATCGAGGACTTGGATGCCAAGATTGTTGGGGCTAAGGTTGTAGAGGTCGAAGCCTTCTGTAGGTTGAATGGTGATAGCACCGAGGAAGAGCGTGAAGACTCTGAGTCTAAATCTGACTAACCTGCTGGCCTTCGTGCCTTTGTATATTTTTTTATGTTTTGTTCTGGCCATTTTTCGGCCTTGTTTATGAATATAAATCAAACTCTCTTTTGCTATAATAGCAATTTTCTCAACTTCTCGCATTCGTTATTGATTTCTTGTTTTCAACAACTTAACTCAATTTCAGGCTAATTGCCTCGGAGTTTTACTTTAAACAATCCATCACTTAGTTTGTGTTGACCAGGATGAAAGTTCTCCCAGCCTAAAAAGTAACTTAATCAATTTTTGAACACAAACCTTTACTTTAGTTTTCTTCATACCGGAAAAATCCTTCCGGTTTTGGGTCATTTAATGACTAAGTATAAGAATCTTATTTTTATGCTTATGAATAAGACTTCTCTTATTCATTTCAGGAATGGATGTTGGTATTTTATTTATTCCCAACCTTTTAGACAATTCATGTGTCTTTCAATAATAGGCAAGATTCATTTGATCCGGTGCCTTAGAAGCACGATTTAAGAACATTACTTAATTTGTTCCGAATGCTTTTATGATGACAGTCCTCAGTTAAGGACTTAGCAAATTTGTTAGCTCGTAAGTCCAACTACTTTATCAATTGTTCGGTGAAGTACCAGTAAGGAAGAAACATGTAGATAAACTTTTGAGGCAAATTTTGGATAAAGTATAATTTCATTCATATTTTGCTTCGGACAAACCACTAGGCAAGATTCATTCGATCTTTTTGCCTTCACTTGATCTTCTGCATAACATTAACACTACTTGGGAAAGATTCATTCGATTTTTAACCCTTACAAAAATATTAAACTAAAAAATTGCAAAAAATCTCTTTGTCAGCCTGATCCCCGAGTATACGAGGGTGTGGCAGTCCCCTAGTATTTGTGTTCGAAGTATGAGAACTTAAACACTATTTTCCTTTCACTACCGGGCAGTCCCCAGTGTTCATCTCCGATCTTCATCCACTTAGTAACATGATTTACATTGTTGCCTCATTAAAAACCTTGACAGAAAAAACCCTTTTCGGGATACAAACCATGTTAAGGGAAAAAGAATGCAACACGTGTTTTCAGACCTAATTCTAATTCTCTGGTCTTTGCATAATGACTCTGACTTTTTCCCAGCAAAAGTTAGTAATTCCAAAACAAATGAAGTTCAAACAATTAACTTAACACATACCTTAGCAATAATATCACTTCAAGTGACTGATATTCTAATTGTTTGGCAATTTTTGTCCATCTTCGGTTTCCAATTGGTATGAGGCTTTACCGGTTATCCCTTACACTTTGTAGGGTCCCTCCTAGTACGGGCCAAACTTCCCCTCATTGGGGGTTTTGGTGTTGAGGGTTACCTTTCGAAGAACCAAGTCCCCTACTTGAAACTGTCTGAGATTAGTCCACCGGTTGTAATATCTTCCTATCTTTTGCTTCTGAGCCACTATCCATAGCAATGCTAACTCACGGTGTCCATATGTTAAATCAAGCTTGACGGCCATGGCTCTATTATTTGATTCTTCGGTTGCATGGCTGAACCTTAAGTTTTTTCCCCCAACTTCCACCGAAATGAGTGCTTCCGCACTGAAAACCAAAGAGAATGGCGTCTCCTCGGTGCTAGACGTTGGTGTCATTCTGTATGCCCATAACACCTCCGGTAGAATTTCTCTCCACTTGCCTTTTGACTCCTTTAGTCTTTTTTTCAAGTTTTGAATGATGGTTTTGTTTGTTGACTCCACTTGCCCATTTGCACTCAGGTGATACGGAGTTGATACTATCTTCTTAATATTTAATCCTTCAAGAAAATTATTCACCTTCTTCCCAATGAACTGACGAATGTTGTCGCAATTAATCTCAATCGGTATGCCGAATCGGCAATGATGTGGGCCCAAATGAAATCGATTACTTCTTTTTCTCTAACTTTCTTGAGGGCCATTGTTTAAAATCACTTAGAAATAGTTAGTCATAAACAAAATAAAACGTACCTTTCCTGATGCCTATGGGAGTGGTCCTACGATATCTATCCCCCATTTTATGAATGGCCATGGTGACAAAACCGGATGCATTAATTCTGCCAATTGGAGAATCATTGGTGCATGACTTTGCCATTCATCGCACTTCCGGACAAAGTTCTTTGTGTCTTATTCCATCCGAGACCAATAATACCCGACCCTAATTAGTTTTTGAACTAACAATTCTACTCCTGAATGATTTCCACAAGTCCCTTATTGAACGACACGCATCACGTAATGAGTGTCCTTGTGTCCTAAGCATCTTGCTGAAGGACCATAAAAGGACATTCGGTGCAACTGGTCATCGATCAAGCAAAACCTAGTTGCCTTCGTATAAAGAGCCCTTGATTCATTCGGATCGATAGACAACTTTCCATCCCAAAGGTAATCAATAAATTTATTCTGCCAGTTCCAAGTCAAACTCGTAGTATTCACCTCGGCGTGACCACCATCAATTGCTGAGTTCAACAACTGTACGACAGTACCAAAGTTAAACTCATTAGCTTCTACGGAAGACCCTAAATTTTCCAATACATCCGTTTCATTATTTTGTTCTCGATAAACATGCTCCATGGCCCATTTCTGAACCGATGCAATAATATTTGGACTTTGTCTAAGTATCTCTTCATCCTTTATTCTTTTACTTCGAACATACCGTTCACATGATTGACAACTAGAAGCGAGTCACATTTTGCTTCGATGACTTCTGCTCCCGAACTTCTTGTCAATTCTAAACCTATAATCATTGCCTCATACTCGGCTTCATTGTTAGTCAATTTCACAGTTCTTATTGACCGCCTAATAACATCTCCTACAGGTGTCTTAAGCACTATGCCGAGTCCAGACCCTTTCACGTTTGAAGCTTCGTCCGTGTATAAGGTCCATATGCTTGAAGTTGTTCCCGAGGTGATTATAAGTTCTCTTTCCACCTCGAGAATCATTCCTGGCGTAAAATCTGCTACAAAGTCTGCTAAAACCTGAGACTTTATAGTTGTTCTTGGCTTATATTCTATGTCATACCCACTTATTTTTACTTCCCACTTATCTAACCTGTCGGACAATTCTAGTTTATGCATTACATTCTTTAGCGGATAAGTTGTTACTACACATTGAAAGTATGGTCTCAACTTCCTAGTAGCCATTATTAATGCTAATGCAAATTTTTCTAAATGAGGATACCTAGTTTCCGCACTAGCTAATGTTCTACTCACATAATAAATAGGAAACTATGTACCTTTCTCTTCCCTAACCAAAACTGCACTTACGACTACTTCGGACACCACCAGGTACATGAACAACTCTTCATCTGCCTTCGATTTGTGCAACAATGGTGGACTAGACAAGTATTTCTTTAAGTCCCTCAAATCTTGTTGACATTCCGAGGTCCACTCGAAGTCATTCTTATTTTTTTAACAAAGAGAAGAACCTATGACTTCTCTCCGAAGATAGAGAGATAAATCTACTCAAGGCGGCCAGCCTTTCGGTGAATTTTTGCACCGCCTTCACATCTTTAAGTACCTCCAAAATTTCTTCTATAGCTTTAATATTATCTGGATTGAACTCTATCCCTCGGTTTGAGACCAAGAAGCCTAGAAACTTGCCTGATCCAACTCCAAAAGTGCATTTATTCGGGTTCAACTTCATGTTGTACTTTCGGAGTATGTCAAATATTTCCTGCAAATGCTTTAAATGATCCTCTACTTCCAGGGACTTAACTAACATATCATCAATATAAACCTCTATTATGTTACTTATTTGGTCCTCGAACATGCGATTAACTAGGCATTGATATGTTGGTCCAGCATTTTTTAATCCAAATGACATTACATTATAGTAGTAAGTCCCGTACCTAGTTATAAAAGAGGTTTTCTCTTGGTCATCCAGATTCATCCTGATTTCGTTGTTTACGAAGTACGCGTCAAGAAAACTTAGCATCTCATGCCCTGTTGTATCATCAATCATTTGATCGATGTGCGGCAAAGGAAGAAAATCTTTTGGGCATGCTTTATTCAAATATTTAAAATCTATATACATTATCAATTTATTACCTTTTTTACGTACGACAACCACGTTTGCTAATGAATTTGGGTATTCAACCTCCTAGATGAAGCCTATATTTAAAAGCTTTGTTACCTCATCCTTGACAAACTTATTCTTGTAGTAGGCCATTGACCTCTTTTTTGCTTTATCGGAGGGAAACGCGAGTCCAAACTCAATTTGTGAGTTATAATCTCTGGTGGAATACATGTCATGTCTAGGTGGGACCAGGCAAAATAATCGATATTAGCTTTAAGAAATTCAATTAATTTAAGTCTGAGCTTCGGAGATAACCCGATGCCCATGTATACCTTTCTATCCTATAGATGCACGAACAAGATAACTTGCTCTAGCTCCTCTACAGTTGACTTCATGGCATCTGAATCATCCGACAACACAAATGACCTCGGGATATGATAGTAATCCTCTTATTCCTCATAATTTATCTTATATCCTTCTTTTTTCTTCGGACTGGACGGGCCCGAACCTTATGATTGCTATTTAACATCTTTTCCTTTATTCGCATCCTTCATCTATTTTGGTGTTTGTACGGATTCCTCTACCGCAAACATCTCTTTTGCTGCCGGTTGCTCTTCTCGAATTGTCTTAATTTCATTTGGAATTGAGATTTTTAACATCATGTGTAATGTCGAAGGTACGAACTTTATGTCATGTATCCAAGGCTTGTCGAATAGTGCATTGTACCTAATTTTGCCAAATTGTCCCGACTACATTAACTGGAAGAGTGATTTCCCCCTTCGTAGTCTCGCTTGCCATGTTGAATCCGTTTAGAACTCGGGTTACCGGTACAATTTGATCCAACAATCCCAATTGCTACACCACCTTCCATCGGATGATGTTCACCGAGCTACCCAGATCAATTAAAATCCGCTTAATCTAAAATGTATTAATAAAGACAGAAATTACAAGTGCATCATTGTGAGGTTGAATGATGCCCTCAGTGTTTTCATCATTGAAATATATTATTTCCTCCGATACGTAATATTTGGATTTCTTCTCCCAAGTTATTAAAACTTTCATCTTCTTTGCGGTCACGACGGATCCCTTCTGAACATCCATCCCTTCAATAATCATGTTTATAATATGTTGGGGTTCAACCAGATCTGCTTGCTTGTTTGCTCCTCTATTTCTATAGTTTCCCTTTGCTCGATCACTCAAAAATTCGCGTAGATGGCCACTCTTCAACAACCGAGCCACCTCATCCCATAATTGATGACAATCCTCAGTTCGATGACTATGAGTTCTATAGTAATCACAAATCAAATTTGGATCTCTCTAAGTCGGGTCTGTCTGGAGTAGTCTTGGCCATCTTATCTTCTTAATGTGTCTAATAGCCGAAACAAGTCCGGCCGCATCAACGCTGAAATTATATTCGAAAATTCGTGAGCTTTCTATACTATTAAAAGAAGCTCCATCGGTATCATTTTTAAATTGCAAACCCCTATTAGTAGACCCTCGATCATTACGTCTATCTCCTCTATCTGATGGGAAGTTGCGATTGTTGCGACCCCTATTTGCTCTGAAGTTTGATCTTTTGGGTTGGCCGTAAGGTTGATACCTATATTTTGAGGATTTCAATTTTGACTCAGCTACCCTATTTTATTTATCAAGATTCTTGTTCTATCCTGCTGACCCCGGAGGAAGTTTAAGCTGATCATCCTCCATCCGGATTTTGGAATCGTACCTATTATGTACGTCTACCTAAGTTACTACTGGGAATTCCAACAAGTTCCCCTTTAATTTAAACAAGGCATTAGAGCTCCTAGGATTTAACCCCTTAGTGAAAGCATCAGTTGCACATTCATCAGGTACTAGAGGAAGGAGCATCCACTCCTTTTGAAATCTTGTCACGAACTCACGCATCAACTCCATATCTTTCTGAGCAATTTTGAATATGTCCACTTTTCTTGCTTGGACCTTTCGTGCTCCGATATGTGCCTTTATAAAAGCATCTGCAAGCATTTCAAATGAGTTAATAGAGTGTTCAAGCAACATAGAGTAGTATCATGTCAATGCCCATTTGGACAATGTTTCACCAAATATTTTCAGTAGCACCGATTCGATTTCATCCTGGTGCATGTCATTGCCCTTCATCGCACAAGTGTACGAGGTCACATGCTCATATGGATCCGTAGTTCTACATACTTTGGGAGATCTGACATTTTGAACCTTTTGGGTATCAACTTCGAAGCTGCACTCGATGGGAATGACAATTGGATATATCTCTTTGAGTAAGGTCCCTTCAGGATCGGAAGCGCTCCAGGAATCCGGTCTACCCGTTAATTCTAGGTTTCAACCTTCTTTTTGTTAGTATCCATTCGCTTAGTTAAAGCTTGTAGCATTTTCAAGACCTTTGAGGACTCATTTTCCTCTGAACCAGTTCCATCTTCTTCGGCTCGATCCTCTTCTCGGACCTGATCTTGATCCCGGGCGGGATGAGTTTAGTTCGCCGCACTTGCTCTGTTGTTTTTGTTTTGCAACTGAGTAATATCATTCTGTTGCTCCTTCAACATGTTAAAAATTTGAGCCAAATTTGTTTTCCCATCCTCATCATCATCCGGTGTTTTCTCCTGTGACCTTTTAGACTCCTAGGTTGAAATTACGGGGTTATTCCGATGCTCGCCAGTTATTGGATCAACGGGCCGAACGTCATTGTTATTATTGATAATTTTAGCTCCATTGACACCGTTGTTGTTGTCATCGTGGTTGCTAACCTCAACTTAGATATCACTAGCCATTCTGCAAGTACTTGGTGTTGACCTGTTTTCATAATATTTCAAAAGAACATGTGAAATTTGAGTTTGAACAAATCATCACTATTATCCTTAGCCCCATGGTGGGCACCAAACTATTTACCTCTACATTGGTAGGTAGAGTGGCTATTTCCGAGAGGCCCTCGGTTCAAGACAGAGCATAAGCACAAGTAAAGCAAAAGTAAAGAAAGAGCAAGAGAAACGGTCAGACCCGGTTAAAAAAAATCTAATACAACATGAAAATCCTGGTATCAAAAGCGAATAAGCTATGATAGCGCATTTTGAAAAAGTAAGCAATAACTAGTGTAGGTAAATAAGCTAAACTAAGAACACTAAAGAACACATAGCATCCAGAATCAAATTATATGGACTATAAAGCAATATTGTGCCTATTAGTATGGTAGGCTAAGCGGGCCTATAATAATAACACTACAACTACTAGTTTACAAGCATAAGTAGGACTACGCTCGACTACCTACTACTATTCTAAACTAATCCATGTCCTCCACAACCCTCTATTTAAGGTCATGTCCTCAGTAAGTTGCACATGCGCCATATCCCGTCTAATCACCTCTCCCCAATACTTCTTCGGCCTACCTCTACCCCTCCTGAACCCGTCCATAGCCAACCCCTCACACCTCCGCATTGGGGAATTTGTGTCTCTCCTCTGCACATGTCCAAACCATCTCAACCTCATTTTCCGCATCTTATCCTCCACCGAGGCCACTCACACTATGTCCCACATATCATCATTTTTAATCCTATCCTTCCTTGTATACCTGCACATCCATGTCAACATTCTCATCTCCGCAACTTTTATCTTTTGGATGTGTGAAGTCTTGACTGGCCAACACTCCGCCCCATTCAACATAGTTGGTCTAACCACCGCCCTATAGAAATTTTCTTTAAGTTTTGGTGGCACCTTTTTTGTCGCATAAGACTCTAGATGTGAGCCTCCATTTCATTTATCCTACCCCAATACGATGTATGATATCGTCATCAATCTCGCCACCCCCTTGGATAATAAACCAGAGGTACTTGAGGCTTTCTTTATTTGGAATTACCTGAGTACCAAGCCTCACCTCCACACCTATCTCAGGGTCGCTCCCGTTATTGAACTTGCACTCCAAGTATTCTGTCTTGGTCCTACTCAGCCTGAACGCTTTAGATTCCAGAGTCCTTATCCAAACCTCCATCTTAGTGTTCACTCCGCTGCGAGTCTCATCAATCAGGACTATGTCATCTGAGAATAACATACACTATGGCACCTCCCATTAGATTTGTTGCGTCAGTCCATCTATCACCAAGACAAATAAAAATGGGCTAAGAGCTGATCCCTAGTGCAACCCCATCATCACTGAAAAGTGCTCCGAGTCTCCTCCTACTGTCCATACCCTGGTCTTGGCTCCATCATACATATCCTTGATCGCCCTAGTGTATGCCATAGGTATACCTCTAACCTCCAAACATCTCCATAGAACCTCCCTAGGAACTTTTTCGTATGCCTTCTCGAGGTCAATGAAAACCATATGTAAGTCTCTCTTCCTCTTCCTATACTCCTGCACCAACCTCCTAATAAGATAAATGACTTATGTGGTTGAATGCCCCGACATGAATCCAAACTGGTTCTCGGAAATAGACACGTCTCTTCTCACCCTCATCTCCATGACTCTTTCCTAAACTTTGGTAGTGTGGCTTAGTAGCTTGATACTCCTATAGTTGTTGCAACTCTGGACATCACCTTTGTTCTTGTACAAATGGATCATTGTACTCCACCTCCATTCTTCGGGCATTCTCGCCATCTTAAAAATGACGTTAAACAACCCAGTCAGCCACTCTAAACCTGCCCTGTCTAAGCTCTTCCAAAATTCAACTAGGATCTCATTAGGTCCGGTCGCTCTTCCCATGCGCATCCTGCGAACAACACCCTTAACCTCCTCAACCTTAATGCTTCTACAATCCCCAAAATCCCAGTACCTACCAGATTGCTTTAGATCTTCCAGCATAATGTCTCTATCTCCTTTTTCGTTCAAGAGTTTATGGAAGTAAGACTGCCACATCCGCCTAATATGCACATCCTCCACCAGTAGTTTTCCATCCTCGTCCTTGATGCAACTCACATGATCCAAGTTACGGGCCCTCCTTTCCCTCGCCTTGACTAGTCTGAACAACTTCCTATCCTTGCATTTTCCTCTAAATCCACATACAGGCGTTTAAAAGTCATCATTTTTGCCACCGTAACCGCACGCTTTGCCTCCTTCCTCGCCATCTTATACAGTTTCCTATTCGTCCACTTCTACACCTCATCCTTGGTTTCTACCAATTTCGCATACGCCACTTTCTTCGCTTCCACCTTATCTTAACTTTACCATTCCACCACCAGTCCCCTCGAATCCTACCACGGCTACCCCTCGAGACCCCAAGCACTTTTCTAGCTACCTCTCGAATGCAACTGGCCGTCCTGTCCCATATACCAATCGCATCCCCACTACTCCCCCAAGCCCCCTTGTCCATCAACATCTCTCATTTGCACTAGCCATAGTCAAACTCCCCCATTTGATTCTTAACATGTCATCCACAACCCTCATCTTCTTCTCCATCTTGATCTCCAAATTCATCACCAAATGCTTATGTCGGGTTGTAAGATATTCCCTCGGAATAACCTTGCAATATTTACAAAAACCGTTGTCAATCTTCCTAAGAAGCAAAAAGTCTATTTGAGTCTTAGCCACCGAACTACGGAAAGTCACCAAGTGCTCCTCCTTCTTCAGGAATCTCGAATTGGCTATCAACATCCCAAAAGCTCTAGCAAACTCCAAAAGTGAGTCGCCTCTCCCATTCTTGTCCCCTAGGCCAAAGCCTCCATGCACGTCGTCATAACCCCCAAAAGTGACCCGATATGTCCATTGAAATCCCCTCCCTACTAATAACTTCTCAGTGGGTGGTATACCACCCACCACCTCGTCTAAATCCTCCCAAAAGAGCCTATTCTCATCCTCGTCCAAGCCCGCCTGCGGCACATAAGCACTAATAATGTTCATAGTGAATCCTCCAACTACCAACTTAATCGCCATCATCCTGTCATTGACCCTCCTAACCTCTACCACCTGATCCCTTAGCTCGCTATCTACTAAAATGTCTACCCCATTTCTATACCTCGACCTACCCGAGAATCATAACTTATACCCGTCCACATCCTTAGCCTTAGGTCATACTCATGTGGTCTCCTGGACACAGACTATATTAATCCTCTGCTTCTTAAGAATCTTAACTAGCTCTATGGACTTCCCCGTTAAAGTCCCAATGTTCTAAGACCCTATTCTCAGCCTAGCATCTCCCTTACCCACCTTAACCCTCGCCCCCGGCCCTGAACGAGCACATGATCCTAGTCTACCATCAGTTACCAAAGCCACTAAAGCAAATATAAAGTAATAAACTAATCAAACGTTTACTCTAAAACAGGAAATTATCAAAGTGAAAGAACAAGTTAACAAGAATCTTGAGGCAAGTAAAATCACTAAGCCAAGAATGCTATAACTAAAGACAAGAAGGGTAAATGCAATAACGTAACGTCACGAATCAATACAACGAAGCTGCAACATTTAACAATAAGGATAAGGACAAACATAGAGGCGGATGCACTTACAAACTTAGGATCCAACACGGAGGCTAAGGGTTCTAAAATCGAGTCGGTTATTCAGTTGTTGCATTCAGCGCTGGATCCCGTTGGATACGACAAAATAAATTCAACCAACCTAACTTAGGACTTGAGAAATGAATTCTTGGATTATCTCATGAACGAAAAACTCCTCAAGGACCCAAAGGCGTCCAGAGCTCTGAGGACCAAGGCTGGCTGGTACTGTGTCATATACAAAAAGCGTTAACGTAGGTGCTTGTATGGTCCCCTAGCCTGGTACATAGGCCCCGATGAAGCAGATTACGTGATGAGAGAAGTCCATGAAGACATATGTAGAAATCATTCAATAGTAGAATCCCTAATGAGGAAGCTCATGAAGGTTGGTTACTATTGGCCCTAGATCGAGGAGGATACTAAGAAATTTGTGCAAAAATGTGATAAGTTCCAGTGCCATGCACAACTGTTACACCAACCAGGAGAAAATCTACATCCGGTAGTATCCCCGTGGCCGTTTATGAATTGGGGGATGGACATCGTCGGACCCTTATTATCGGCATCAGGACATGTATCTCAAATTATTTTTATAACTGACTATTTTTCTAAATGGGTTGAAGCTGCATCTTACGTAAAAATATGGGAGAAATAGGTGAAGGTTTTCATTTGGCAACATATTATTTGTTGTTTTAGCATCCCTAAGGAGATAACTTGCGACAATGGCCAGAATTTCATCGGTGCCAAGGTCATAAATTTCCTTGATGAATTGAATATAAAACGGATCACCTCTACTTCCTATCATCCCAGTGCAAATGGATAAGAAGAGTCAACAAACAAGACTATAATCCAGAATTTGAAAAAGAAATTGGAGGCTGCAAAAAGAAACTGACTGTCCAAGTTACCTGAGATTCTATGGGCATATCAAATCACGACAAAAATGAGTATCGGAGAAACTCTTTTTTCCCTAGTTTATGGTGCAGAAGCCCTGATACCGGTAGAAGTTAGAACTCCTATCTTGAGATATCTCTGAGTCAATGTCTTTACACCTGGATTTGCTTAAGGAACATCGAGATTTAGCATACGTCCGGATGGTATACCAAAAGGAAAGAATGAAGCGTTACTACAATCGACGCTCATATCGCTGACACTTCAAACTCAGGGACTGGATGTTCCGGAGAGTCAATCAAAGTACCCGAGAGCGTAATGCCGAAAAGTTAAGAGCAAACTGAGAAGGACCATATACTGTAATCGGTATTGCTGGTAAATGAGCTTATCAGCTAGCTAACCAGCAAAGAAATATATTTCCTAGCAATTGGAATGTAAGTCACTTGAAGAAGTACTATGTGTAGTAGGTTTGAGCATGCGCTACACGTTTTTTCCCTTCGACCGGTTTTTGCCCCAATTGGGTTTTTTCAGCAAGGTTTTTAATGATGCAGCATTACGATATAAGCATGTTCATGATCTAGCTACCGAGGAAGAGTTGTCCAACATCCAAGTCTTCATAGCATGAAGTCTTAAATACTATGGGGCCATACATACCCGGAATAGAGTGAAGATTTTAAAATTTTAACGTTTTTAAGGAGAACCGACACTGGGGACTTCCCAAATGCTGAGGACTGCCCGAAAATTCAAACTATACGTAACTGGATTTACCACACTAGATGGCAGCCAAATTATTCTTGCAATTGTCTTCACATTTGTAAGCCAAAGGAATCAATAAAAAAATTTCCTTTTATGATTAACAAATCTTTGCCATCATGAGCATGAAACGTATGTTGTTATATTAACATATTAAAAGATGCATGCCATAATGAACATGCGACGTCCTTTTCAATAGCACCATTAAAAATAAGGGTCCTCTCTTATTAAAATGTTAATAAAAAGTTAAGGCTCTGGGTACCAGAGGTACAAGAGTTTTAAGTTGTTTGGAGACAAGTTAAGTCTGGAACTAACTTTGGAGGCCATAAGAGGCCTCGGTTAAAGGATGAAAAGAAAAAATACATCTTTGGAATTTAATATAGGTTATTGGAAAGTCTAGAAACTTCAAATCTTAACCTATTCTGATAAAGAAAACCTCAAAGCTAGGTTTTGGGTCAAAAAACAAAGTAATGAAGTCTAAACTAATGCTTGCTTGTAAAAATAAATAAAGAGTGAAAACTTGAAGAAAAAATGCGGAAGGGAAATTCATTCATTCATATTTTTCTGGGTTGAAACTAGATCGGATATAATAAGATACAAACCGGTCTCAAAAGTGACCCGATAACAAAAAATAACTGAAAGCAAAACCTGTGTGAAAGATTACAGCTTGCCCGCTCCATGGTCCGCGGGGGGGTGTTTCGGGTGTTACTAACAAAAATAGGAATTGAAAAAAGAGCAGTTTGATCGGGGGGGGGGGGTCATCATCATCTCCAGCCTCTCCATCATCTTCTACATCTGAATCTTCTATGTCTCCACGAAGAGCCTCTAAGGACAACTCAGCATCAATGAGATGGATTTCTGCATCCAGAATTTCTAAAGCAATATCGAAGCCCGATTTGCTTGCTTTCTCAAGATCATCCACTCGACTCTTCAAAATGGTCAAGTCTCATCGGAGTTTCCACCTATGACATTTGTCTTAGAGCTCAGTAATGGTATGCTCAGAAGCATGAAGTTGTCTTTGGGCACTGGCTAAGTTGGTTACAAACTGGGTTGTTCGTCCCTCAAGGGTTGTGTAGGTGGTGGTCAGGACTTGAAGAGATTTTTTTCAGTCCTTCAAAGAGTCGACCGCATTTTGTAAACATAACCGGAGTGAAGCTTGGAGAGATCTAGAATCCTTAAGATCAACACGTAGGATTTTGACTTCAGCCCTGAGGTGTTGAATCTCATCCTTCAGCTTTTTTTCCTTATCAGAAGGGCCAATTTCTTTCGCCAACTCTGTAGTGGATAGAGCATAGGCGTGACCTTGAATAAAGGGATTGCAATCGGTAAATAAGAGTAAGATTATGAAAAATGAAAGGAAAGGAAAGGATATTATACCTGTAGGAACAGGTCGGCAAAATGATTGATAGAAGCCTCAAAGGTAGCACGTGGAGATTTTCGGTAGAAAGAAGTAGATGTCCCGACCTCGATTTCGGTTGTAGGGATTGAGTGCCTGGAATGACCCTTCGGAAGAACGGGAGTCTCTGCTTCTGGAGCTTCCTGACGTGGACTATCTGAGTGGGGGATCTTTTCATTCACCTTTTATTCCTCATCAATGTGGATGACTCCCGCCTTATCTTTTGCCGGCAGCTCCTTCCAGTACTCTGTGAGTTGGCGACAACTTCTCACCCGGGAACCAATTCCCACCGGGGGCTCGGCAGCCTTATTTTGAGCTTTTCGCTTTTGGCTGCCAGAAGCAAACTTAATGTTTGATAAGGCAGCAGCGCGAGAGGGCACTCTTTGGGCTGAGGAGTTTCGTACTGGGAGTCCTGATAATAGAGGAAAATGTTGAAAAAGAAGTTTCGGGGAATTTAGGATAAAATATGAATAGGAGGGAGTGTTGAAGTCAAAAACTTACCATGATATTTCCCCTTCCACCACGATGAGGTGATACTCTTATAGGTCCTGTGATATTGGAGGAGGTATGGAGAAGACTTACTACCCACTCAAAAATTGCTTCGATCAATTGCGGCTCAATAAGAACGGCTAAGAAATTTAGAAAAGAATTATCCTTTGTTTGGATAGCCATGCAGATAAGCCTATAAGAAAAAAATGCTCACGGGTGGGATTCTACTCTTCTGGAAAGGATCTGGAGAAGGATGGTGAATTTGGTCAGTCCTTATCAGAATGTAATGGGTTTGCCAACCACGACCGTGATTATCCTCCGCATTGATAAGGATGTGCATTCCTCAGGGGTACAAGGCAATAATTCCGCCTCATAAAACCCTAGGGTAATACAAGAGGAGGAGATGGTCTATAGTAAACGGAACATCGGCAACGTTGGCTAACATCTGTATGCAGAAAACAAGTCTAAATTTGTGGTGAAATTTGGCCTAAACAAACTCTATACCGATGATAAAAATCCTCAATAATCTTTGGGATGGGGAGTTGGAAACTGATGGTGAATGGATAGGTGTACGTCATAGAAAATCATTCAACATGGTAATGTACACAGTCAACAGGATCAACCGTTCTGACAACTATGTCAGGAGAAAAACCATAATACTTTAAAATAGTAGGAAGAAGCTTGGCTGTTATTTTGGACTCAAAGTTTTCAACATGTTCGTAATTGGTTTGAATACGAAGGTCTCCATAAAAATTGAAGCCTGAAGGAAGGATTTCGTTAGAAATAGAGTGCAAATCCACTTTCTGGGTTGTGGGTGAAACGGGTTCCTTCCCATGGCGGTGGTTGGGAGGATTATTGTTATGCTCATATGAGTGGGAAGGAGAAGAGTTAGTAGAATACATTATTGAGGAAGCTGTGAAGAACGTAAAAAAGCAAAATTATCGAAAGAAATTTGTAGATGGTGTGGTTGGCTTATGTGAAAGAATTAGCCTCCTATTTATGGTAAGAATATATAACTATTTTGGAGGTAAAAAGACGTAAACTATCATTCCGATTGTTCGTGTCGATTAGTGAGATGGTTTAGTTGTTGCCGTTTCAGAAGCAGTAAATGGATGCGACGTTTGACAGATTCTGTAATCATTATGGTTCAAGTTTCCCACCAAAACACAAAGTGTCGATTGGTGGGTAGTTCAAATCTACTTCTCGGTTACACAAGAGTTGTGACCAGAAAGTACGGGGACTATCTATATGGGGCAAAATTCGTATAAGACAACTGTATGAATTATGGTATGACACGTGGAGCATGAGGCTAAGTCGAACTCATGTCAAATTACAATGTTACTGGTTTGGTATGCACAGTACTAGAAGTAACACGAGCAGGGCCGGTACTGATAATAAAGAAGGCTAAGAACCGTTTGCATCGTACGGACGACCGTTACCAAAATTGATCATGTGACTTCTTTAAACCTTTGAATGACATTTGTTGAGAGATTGATTGTCCAATTATTACAACATTCATTCTCCTATATTTATGGGGGCATATTTCATGGGTTGTGTACCCGTGTAGCTTATATATAAACAGGACACCTCATTTCATTGTAACCCATCAGATTCTAGCTATTATAAAATATTTATTATTGTTCTCTTGATTTCTATGCTTTCATACAAGTTACAATCACTTTGCCCAGAAGCTGTTAGAAGGCTCAGGCTAAGTTTTTCTTTGTCTTGTTTCGTTATTATTTATTTATAGCATAATTCATTCATAATTCATATCTAACGTGTCACTTGAGATCCACGTGTCCTTGACCACGTATACAAATTCAACTGTACCATTTTACGTGTAAACAATTACCTAATTGATCTTTACTTCTAGATGTGATCAAACAGATTTAGTTTTAGAAACACCAGAGTGTATAGTCTAGTGATCGATGAAGGAGTTGAGAATCATGAGGTTTCAGGTTCAATTTCTAGCGGGGTCAAAAATACTAAGTGATTTCTTCCATCTGCTCAAATCTTGGTGGACAGACTTACCCTAACAGCTATACTGGTGGGAGATAGCAGGTGGCACGTAGAATGCAACCTGGCTCCAACATTATAGTTCCAAAAAAAGCATTATGATTGTCACTCATTGGTTGTCCACATTTCTATTATCAAGAAGTGTATCCACGGCTTATTGTACTAATATCCTCGAAGACATTAAGAGTTCGGGAATATTTATCGACTTGCTAGCATATGAAGATTTCTCATATGAAGCACTTTTCTCCGGTTATTTATCCTCGTGATTTCTTTTGTTTCTTTTGGTTCAAAAGATAGAAATGTTATATACTTTATATGCGTCATCACAAAAGGTAGTGCTATTACGAGTACTTGATCTTTCCAAGTAAGTACTGACTGTAGTCTGCATAGTGAAAATTAGTTCCTAGTTAGTCTGCCTCAAGAGCTTATATGGTAAACGAAGGAGGAGGAACGGTTAAATACACAAGATTATTATGAATATGCTTCTTGAACAACCCCCCCTCCCCCCCCCCCCTCCTTTGCTAACAAGTCCACCACTCTGTTCTGATCCCGAAACTATACTGGATGTCATTCACAATATTAGTTCAAAGTTGTGATTATTTCTAGTTAAATTGATTACCTCATTTGAGTCGATAGCAATTTCTAAAGAGATGAATCCACAAAAAATAAGTCATATTTGGAAACCGTTTTACATCATACCAAAGATGTAGAGAAACTTGAAGTTACTTATAATTGATTATTCCACAGGGATTTGCATATGCCTTGCAACGGGTGATGGAAATGAAGGAGAAAATTAACCATCTCAGTGGTTGTGTTGATGCTTTCAAAGGTCAAATTCATAAGGATATTCTAGTTAAGCCTGGAAATAATGGCCCCTCAATTGCAGCACATAAATCTCATCTGGTATGTAGCTATCTTTTCTCTATATTTCAATTTCGTTACAACTTCAAATATGAAATTGCTCTGTGAGACACCAAGATTTATTGTAAAGAATAGATATTGGGCCTAACTCAACCCCAAAAGCTAGCTTGTAGGGTGAGAATTGTCCAAGTTCATATAAGGAATTCATGTTCCCATTCCATATCCGATATGCCCAGATCTTGTTCACTGGAGCGTGGGGCCAACATAGGTGAACAAAGAATTGGAATGAGTCTGACTATGATACTATATAAATAATGGATATTGGGCCTAACTCACTCCAAAAGCTAGTTTGTAGGTTGAGGATTGTCCAAGTCAAGTCTATGTTTTCATTTCATATCCGATGTGAGACTCTTAACATTTATAATGATTCAGTCAATATGACCTACATTCAACCTCCTTTAAAAGGGTTTTGCACTTTTGCTAGATCAATCTTGTTTTCCTCGAGCATAATTGACGAGTAATTTATATTCGAGCACCACGAAGTGTTTTTTGTTCTTCGATCACCACAAACAATAGTTGCCTACACTTTTTCAGACTTGAAAGTTAGGATCTTTTCTCTCTATAGTGTATAGAAGAGTTTGACCCTATATAGTTTAGGTTATCTTTTCACTACAATGTAATCTCTCTCTCACTGGATAGATAAAAACTATTAAGTTCAATGTTTTCAGAAATCTTCTAAGCTTGTGATTTTGATTGCTTGCTTGTGTGCCCGTTGCTTATCTTGAATCTTTAAATCCCTTTCAACTTATACTTGCTCCCCATTTCAATTTTTGTTGAGTAGTTTCATATATATAGTACTCCAAACTTCTTTTTGAAACTGTCTTCGAGCGAGAGTTGCCTTAATCATCTTTGAACAAGATTAAAAGGCAAATCCCTAATGATATACCAGATCCGGCTCGGTTATTGATAAAGTGAATATATCTGTCATTTGTTGAAGTCTCTCCTGATTCAAAATTGTAGGTAACGTGTATCCTCCCCTGTTTCTGGTCATGGAATAGTCAAATAAATCAAAAAATGGATTTTTGTTCAAGAATGAAATCTTATTGGAATCGTCCATAACAGTTCATCCTTCGGAACCTTATCACATCCCGGATCTGAAGAAATAGGATGAATTGAGACGATATTTTGTTAATACGTAATTATCTTGATTTCCATCTGCAATTCTTTATATATATGTATCAACATATACTAATAAAAAACAGGAATCAACTACTGACAACTTCTGTTAGTAAACATTAAAATTCATCGCTAATACTATTTGACGATAATGAGCTAATGACCGTTTGCTTTTGTGATACGACAGTCAGCAAGTTCTGTTATCTTCAAATTCATGTTGGATTCGGATGGGTGCAAAGCTCCCCCTGGTCACACAATAACACTGGAAGAGCTGAGCTACTTGGAGCTGCATGCTCTGCGGGAGTTTCTTTATAGAGGAGTATTGCCTAAAGAGACGTTGGAAAAACATGTCTACGCATTATCAGTTGCAGCAGACAAGTATGAAATAAAGTTCTTGCAAAAATACTGTGAGCACCATATGTTGGGATCTTTGAACATGTCGAATGCTCTCGAGCATTTGGAGATTTCGGATACACAAAAAGCTTACCCTCATTTAAAGGTGGCGGCCATGAGCTTCATCGTTAAGAACGTCGAAAGCATTGTTTTCACACCTAAATTTGATGCATTTGCAGTCAAGAATCCTCATCTAGCTCTACAGATTACAAGGGCTTCCGTCACCGCCAGTAATAAAAAGAAGAAACGGAGAGTTTGATCTATGCATGATATGTATTTTTCGTCATCTACGTAGAGGAGTTTTCATTGTTAACTTATGTTAGTATTAGTTATATACCGTGACAACGTATAGGTTTTTCTTTTTCCTTTTAATGTAATTATAAGTATGTTATAGCAGGTTGTCTGTTCTAATTTTGCAAGTTATTAATTCAACTTATTTTTGTGGCTTGAAAACAAAAGAGGGAAAATACTAAAAGAAGAAGAAGAGGAGGGAATGGATCAGTTAATTTAACAGTTCTTTCCTAATTCTTTTTTGCAAATGTCTTCCTTTTGTTCTTCCTCTGATTATTATGTGTTGTTTGCATCTAAGTAGTGTGTTGAGAATCATGAGGTTTTTGTTTAAATCCTAACGGGAGGCAAAAATACTAGATGATTTTTCCATCTATCCATGCCTTGGTGAATAGAAATAGAATTACCTGGTACTTGTGTTGATGGGAGGTAACACGTACCTCATAAATTAGTCAAGTTGTGCACAAGCTAATCTAAACACCATGGTTATCAAGAAAAAGTTAGGTGCATCATTTGACATGATGAGCTTAGGAACTAGTGTATAATAAGGTCTGCTATTTCTTGTTAGGAGAGAACTAAGAAACAAAACATTACTACTATATCTTCTATTGTTTAAACCAGAGATGTATTTTCAAGTTCCTCTCAGTCCTGTTGTTGGATCCTGTATCATTCTGATTAGCTCTACATCTAACTATATATTGGTGGGAAATTGTTATATTGCTATCGATCCGTGAGTTACACATTGATTTTAAAATTTGGCTGAATCTTGTATTCACAGAAATATGCTGTGACATTTGATAGGTTACATAAGCATGCAGACAAACTCAACAACTACAATAACTACGCCTCAATCCAAGGGTATGAAAGAACTAATCTATGAAAAAGAATTGAAGAAAGAAAAAATGAAATTGACAAGCTAGAAACTATGACCTATTTCCACTCATATTGTATATATTAGTACCAATTGTTACAAGGCTAGTCACAACTGCTTGAACAATCATGATTACTGCAATGATCTTATCTTTTCTTGAAGATATACCATGGACATCCCTGTCAAATAAGAAATCGATATGTTAGCACCAAAGTGAAGAACGAAAATAATTCACATCATTATTGGAGTAAAACACATAGTGCGAGAAAGACAGATACCTCAGGCAAATTGCACCTGGAAATATGAAAGCAATGCAAACACCAGCAGTTGATCCCATGAACTGGAAAATGTACCATATAGACGGGATAAAAATCGCTGCTACATATGAGAAGGCTAACAAGACCAAGCTAAGAGGCACGAATCGTTTGGTGTCGGTTGCCAAAAAGGGCTTCTTAGGGAACACGAGTTCATCTATATTGGCCCTCAGGGAGAAGTTCAAGAGGGGAAACACCAGCATTAAGTGAAATGCATAGCTCAGACGAACTATGTCGTTTAGCAGTGAACTGATTGCTGAAGTACCAGATGATTTGTCAAAATTTACAAGTATGTCCGGCATGATTGAATCCCCAAATAGAAGGTACCCGAAAATGCCAATTGAAAAATAGATAGCTGCACATAGTACTAGTGAAATCTTGACAGCAGAGGACATAGCTGCGGGTTTTCCCAGCTCGGTTCCAATCGGATGAACTGCAAACAAGTTATCATGTCACATTCCTCATAGAATTCAACATAAAAGTAAAAGTGAATAGGTTAAAAACTAACCTAAATTATCATTTTTTTTGCTAGATCATACCTAAACTACTGGGTATTCACAGAAACCACCCTGAGCTACTATGAACTCATTGTACCAGGTGGACTCATTTGTAAGACTCTTTTCATCTTCCACACGTCTTTCAGCAAGTTGTCCCAAACATTTTGCTACATATTCAAACGGGAGGTGGGGGGAGGAAGGGGGTTAATCTAAAGGGAGCTATAGTCTAGGGGTAATAGGAACACCAATAATTTAGGTATGGAGCTAGGAAAATGGTGATAGTTTAGGTTTTTTTTAACCTATTCACTATATAACTAAACAAGAATTGAAAAAAAATGTAGGGTTCTTACCATTGAAGTGAAATGTAAATGCTGTAACAATGACAGGGACAGCAGTGAAAAGGTTGAAGAAAGATGTCCCATTATCCATCTGAGGTAACATTCTTGGACTTACTGTTTTCCCTTTTAGGATTTCTGTGATTGCCATTACTGAACATATGACAACAAATACAATTGCTAGGAGAACTGCTAATGCTGAACTCAACCATAATGATTCTGCAATCAATCACAGGCCACATAAAATAAATGTCAGCAATAATATCTTCATGGAATTTGTGGAAATTCATCAAGAAAAGGTCGTATGTACTGACCAATACGTCGATAGAGGACTAGAGGGAGCATAACGAACAAGACAATGAAGAGGATCGCGAAATTGCGCGAATTCCACCAGTGAATCCCAAACCATTCTTGTAGAACACCAAGATGTTCTCCTTGTCCTGAAAGAACATCTCCTGCTCATAGAAAAAATAACACAAACTATTACCACTAGAATCAATCACTAAATTCCTTTAAGCTTAATTCTATGCATACAACTGAACTTCAGTCTTCAGTGATGCATCAAATAGTCATTGGACAATTTGTTTCAACATAAAGGAACAGCGTAGATAGATTGTTTCTTCAAAAAAGCAACACAGACAATAGTACAAAAATTGTGTAGCTACTTCATCGACATCATAGTCATTCAACAATCAACTATGTATTGTAAATCAGACCAAAACTTAAAGAGGAGGACATTTTTCATTCTTCACCCAGTACTTAGTAGCCTTTACAAAGTCAACCTAACCGGTTACCTCTGAAAATGCGCCAAATAGGCCTTCCCCCTTACGCCTTTACATCTAGTAAAAGAAACTTAGATAGTTGTATATAGAATTAGCCAGATCGTCTGAAGCATGAATAGAATTGCCATTTCAACATCAAACTACTTCTATATACTACTAATTGCTTTTTGTAGTTTGATATGATTTTGATACGAAAAGAAAAAGAAACAAATACTAGTTTTTGGCTCTAAAAGTTGAAGAAAACTCAGACTATGACTTGCATCAGATAAAGCATGTTGCACACTTTAACAAGAAAGTTCACTATGAAAAAAACATGAATTAGCAACAGACAACCTCTGTCACTAAACAACAAAAGTCCGTACCAATCCTATTCAACGACGAATTAGCAACTAATTATTAAAAAATCTTGTTAGTTATGGGCTATTTGTCGACAGATCAACGACAAATTTCACAGATAATTAGCACTTACCAATGATAATAAGGTACATGATCAAGCAACCAAGATTGGTGATCATGACAGAGATTTGCACTGCAACAGAACCAATCTTCCCAAAGGACTCATTCATCAATGCAGCATAAGTTTTCGACTCGCCAGCATACGTGAACCTCAACATGAAATCTACCGATATGTCAACCAACAGTGCTATCAACACAATCAACACAAAAGCTGGGATTACACCTAACACCTTTAGAGTTGCTGGAACAGACATAATTCCAGCACCGATGATACTCGTCGACACATTGAACACTGCCCTCAAAATCAACAGCTTATTTTCCCTTGTATTGGACTCTGTTTTTGGCAACAGGGGAATGTCAGCTCCAGCAACATTCTTGGCCAGAGACATCCCTTGAGACAATGAAATGTTGTGTTCTTGTTTTAGTTTTGTTGGTTTTTTTATGTTTACATGTTCTGTTTTTAAAGCACTTAACAATGATTGACTAATTTGATGAATTTACCAAAAGGGTATAAGACATTTGTGGCACAGGCCAACAAGGGTTTATATCATTTTTAGTCCCTTGGTTATTGATAAATTTTGATTTTAGTCCTTGTGATATCTGAGCAACCATATAACGTGAAGTTTTGATCCATTTTCTTGTGAATATTCACAAATATACCATGATTACCAATTGTTTGAACCATTTAATTACTCCTATGTTATGTTAAACTTGTGTTGCTTGAGCTGAGAGTCTTTCGGAATTATCATCTCTACCTCCACGAGATATGGAAAGGTCTGCATACACTCTATCCTCCCAGACCCCACCTTGTGAGATTACATGGGGTAGACCCCACCTTGTGAGATTACATGGGGTATATTGTTGTTGTTGTTATTGTTATGTTACACTTGTATTGTTACTCCATATTTGACAATTATATAATTTTAAAAATAGTACAAATATAACCTGTTTCTTATATAAAGGGATAAAAAAACACATTTTAATTAATTGAAGATTAAAATTATTTTATCGAATATCATAAGAACTGAAATTAGAATTTATCGATAATTTAGGTAGCAAAGTGTTATTATTCATGGGAACAAATCAAATTAAAGATTAGTGATAATGAGGGTTAAAGTTGGAAATATGGTGAGGATGACAGATTTAGTTTGTATATTTGGGAGGTGCACATGGACGCGGCAATGGGGACCGGTTAGGGAGATTGAATGAACGTGGACGCAAATACGGCAGAAATGGGTTCCTTTCTGATAACAGCTAATGGCTAGTGAGGACTAAAAGGGGTTTAAAAGATTTAACTTATATGCAGGGACAACGTATATATTATTAATGCATTTTAATCCATCTTTGCTTATTTTTTAAAATCGGAGATGGAAATTTAGAAAGAAGAAAAATAATGAGAGAATTTTTTCTTATTTTCATTTATCATAATGACATTTTTTATATAAAGGTAAAAGTCCCTTTTTCCCTAGTCTAACAAAAAAATTATATTATAATAAAACTATCATAATTACAATTTATCAAATACACTTAGACTAAGATTCTACCATAAAATTATTAGAGTTAGACTAGGAAATAATCTATCCGGGTTCGGGGTCGGTGGGTCGGTGTCGGACTCTCAATACCCTCCTCAAGTTGGAGCATACGGATCTCGAATGCCTAACTTGCCAAGCAGATATTCATGTTATAATTTGCCCAAAGTCTTTGTAAAAACGTCGGCCAATTGCTCGTTAGTTGACACATAACTCGGAAGTATTATACCAGATTGAAGTGTATCCCGGACATAATGACAGTCAACTTCAATATGTTTTAGTCCGTCGTGAAACACTGGACTTCGTGCAATATACAATGTTACTTGACTATCACGATACATTGTCACCAGAGATTTATGTTTGACACTCAAACTATGCAGGATTCCCTTAAACCATTTCAATTCACAAATAGTTATTGCCATCGAACGATATTCCTCCTCTGCAGACGAGCGAGAGACAATGTGCTTCTTTTTGGTTTTCCATGATACCAGTGAATTTTCGAGGGAGATAAATCATCACGTAAGCAATTTTTGAGTCAACAAGCATCCAACCCAATCCGAATCACACCACCCACACAACTGGAGATCACAATCCTCCTTTAACACAATACCTTGCCCAATGTTCTTCTTCAAGTATCTTACCACTCGAAGAGCGGCTCTCTAGTATGCTTCCTTCGGTTGGTGCATGAATTGGGACAGAACATGCACACAATAGAACAAATTCAGTGGCGTAAAATTGAGGTATATCAATCTACCGATCAAACATCGGTATGGTTCCAGATCTTCCAAATTGGCCCATTTAGCCAACGCCAAATTGTGATTTTGTTCCGTGAGAGTATCAATCGATTTTGCTCCCAGTAGCACAAACTCAGAGATTATATCCAAGGCATATTTTCATTGACAAACGAATAACCCGATTGGTCCACGCGCAACTTCAACCCCCAGAAAATACTTTAGGGGGCCCAAATCCTTCATATGAAAACAAACTCGGAGACACTATGATTATTTTCGGAGATAATCAAGTCATCCACGTAAACTAAGACGTTAAGTTGTATACTTCTCCGGTGCATTGTAAAGAGAGCATAATCGGAGTATGACTGTTTGAACCCATATTTTCTCAAGGAAATTGATAATTTCGCAAACCAACACTGTGGGACTCGTTGCAACCCATACAAAGATTTTCAGAGTCAACATACTTGCCCCGAACTAGACACACGGAATCCCGGTAGTAATTTCATATAAACTGCTTTCGTTAGTTCGGAGTGCAAATAGGCGTTATGAACATCCATCTGATGCAACTCCCAATTTCGAGTGGCCGCTACCGCTAAGAAGGTCCGAACGATCACTACCTTCGCAACCGGAGCAAACGTTTCATTGTAGTCAATACCTTCCTCCTACTTATTACCGAAGATGACCAACTGAGCTTTATATCATTTAATTGTGTCGTCTGAGTTGTATTTTATCTTTTACACCCATCTACATCTGAGTGCTTTCTTATGCGACGGTAATGTTTCCATTGTCCAAATGTCATTGTCCTCCAATGATTGGATTTCTTGTTGCATTGTTTTTCTCCAACATTCCTTCTTCATGGTCTCCGAGAAGGATTTTGGTTCAATTCCTATGGTAATTGCTGCAATAAAGCTTTGGTGTTGCGAGAAAAAATTATCACGTGATATATATTGAGCTAAACGATAAGGCGCACCGAAAGGTTGTTGAGTATTGGGTGAACTCGTTGATGGGATTTATTTTAGGAATGTTTCAGTAACGTAGTCACGTAATTGAACAGAGTCATGCTTCTGAAGTTTACCCCTACCCAATTGTTCCTCCAGTTGCTTTTCATTAGCCCGAGTACCTTCCGTCGTACTTCTTTCATGTTTTCATTATTCGGACTAGCATCTATCCGGTCTAATTCTGGCAGATTTGTAGATTCGGCATCCGGTGTCCGAATTTCTTCTATTCGAGCTTTGTCCGTACCTATATTGTATGTATGTTCTTCTACGAAATTGTGTTGATTCCTTTCTTCATTTGTTTCGTCCGGGATCACTTCCTTCCTTTGTTTCGTCCGGGATCACTTCCTTCCTTATACACATGAGAAAATCGAATTTCTTTATCCTCAACACTGTAATAATTTTTCTGATATGTTGTCAACCAAGTTACATGTTCCTACAGAAAAGTAAAACTTAGTCTTGTAGAACTCCATATCTCTTGAGACTAAATATTCATCATTTTCTAAGTCATACAATCTCCAACCTTTCTGTCCGTAGGGGTATCCCAAGAAGACACATCAACGACTCCAACTTTCAAACTTGTCTCTTGTTCTTCCCTTCATGTGTGCATAGCATAGTGACCCTAGCACCCTTAAGTGATCATAATGAGGTGCCTCCCCGTATAAAATTTCATAGGAGGTTTGTCCATTCAAGATCGAAAATGATGTTCTATTGATCAAGTATCCCGCAGTTAAAACACATTCTCCTCAAAATCTGATCGGAAGATGACCCTGAAATATTAATGTTCACGCCACATTAAGAATGTGACGGTGTTTTCTTTCAACTCTTTCATTCTGTTGTGGTGTTCCTGTGCAAAAAGTTTGGAAAAAATTTCATATTCGAAAAAGTAAGTCTTCATACATGTTAACTCAGATCTGTTATCACTTCTAACAATTTTCACCTTCTTACCAAACTGCCTATCCACCAGTACGAAGAAATTTTTCAAAGTTTGGGACACTTCTTTTTTATTAACTAAGAAAAATATCCATACGGCTCGCGATCAATCATTCACAACAATCAAGAAATATGAAGCACCACAAGAAGAAGGTGTTCTATGTGGCCCCCATAAATCACAATTAATCATATAAAAAACATCGAAAGCTATATTATCACTTGAAGGAAAAACACTTCTTGTTTGTTTTGACCTTGGCATACATCACATTCTTTATCTAAACTAACGCTACTTTATTTTAAACCTAATGTTGTAATAGAGTTTGTCACTTGTGCAAAAGGATGACCTAACCGTTTGTGCCAAAGATCTAACCAATCAACTGTCTGCGCTTTCATAGCTTGTATCCACATCACATTTTAGAAATAGTAAAGTCTACCTCGTCACTCAGCCGTTCCAAGCGGCTTCCTCGTGGTGGGATCCTGTATGGAACACATAGTTTTGTTAACATTTACATCATAATCTAAATAATCAACAAGTTGCGATATTAAAATTAAATTGCAAGTTAAGTTCGGAACATAGAAGACATTTTTCAACCAAATTCTATTATTTAGCCTGATCGTTCCTTCTTTCGTGGCCACCGAGCTACTTCCATCCGGAAGCCTAACCGAACACTCAAGAATGTCTCATTGATCATTTAGTTTCTCCAAATTACCTGTCATGTATTGGTAGCTCCAGAGTCAATGATCCAAGATGAATTTTCGGTCATACCATCCATATTGCCATTCAGATTTATTCCACATGTGAATCACCATTTTTCGGATCTTCTCGCTCAGATTATGTGATCATACCCCGCATGTGTTCATCCGGTATATCTTCGCTTGTGCATCATTGACAACAACATTGTTAGCCCGATAGTTGCCTCTTACGTAACCAGATCCCGTACCTCCCTATGTTGTTGTTGTTATTGTTGTCCTAATCCTCTTCCTCTGGATTTTTCGTCTCCTTTTTTATTTCCTGGCTACCATTCCGAATATTCAATAAGTTTAAAACATCCTTTCACAACGTGTCAGAATCTCTTGAAATGTGTGCAGAATGTACCATCGTTCTTCCCTTCATCTTTATCACAGTAAGGATTTCTTCTTTGTACGGCTAAAGTCATAGTTTCACTCTATTCTTTCATTTTTTGTGTAAGTCCTCTCACACACTCTTCTTGCACTAGCTTTGAATAGACTTTATTTAATGATGGCAACAGTTCCTGGGTCAATATATTTGATCTCACCATTCCATACATTGCCTCATCCAATCCCATGAGGAAAAGATGCATTTTTTCTTCTTCTCTTTTGGTTTCCAAGATCATCCCCAAATTGCACATGCACTTCCAAAAACATGCAAGTTGAAATATGTTCGTAGTTTGCCAAGTGTTCATATAGTTTAGTTAGTTTTCCATAATAATCCACTATGTTTCTTCCCTTCTGCTTGCACTCCGCAAGTTCTGCCTTCAGTTGTTGCATCCGAGTTCCATTGATAACAACGAATTACTCTCGGCTGCTCCTCCATAATTCTTCCGCTTCTGTAACACTTCGCAAATCTCAATTAGGTGTGAATGTGTGTAATGGGTGTTAATGTTATATTTTAACTATATGAATCCCTTTGGGATGAATTTGGTTGAAATATGGTCACTATGAAATCAAACCAAATGGTGAAGTTTGTAAGAGTTCTTAAAATTCATCTAAGTCTGATGTCGTTCTCACTAAGGCCCATTTTTCGGGTAGTTTAATTAGGAATCTGTGAAACTTCTAAACATGAAAGTTGTAGGTCTTTAAAATATCTTTTCAATCATATATTGTGGAGCTCAAACAGATCTCTGTATAAATAGGTATGTGCATTGTACTAGATGTTATGCAGTCTGCACGAAGTGCTACGTGAAATACCCTTCAGGTGTGCGACCAGAGGCAGTGCTTCTGCCCCGGTTGCTCAAAGTGTTGTGCGAAATAGGTCCTCAGCTGCACGATCGCATACGAGAACAACGTTATAAAAATGCTACCTTTGTTTTAGTTGTTTCCCACTTCGTTTTGGCGGAAAAGAACCCTAGAGACCTCTTTCAAACCCCCAAGGTGAGATCCTAACCATCCTATGATTAAACCTCATCAAAATAACAAGGATTAACACTATATTATCATTTCAATCCATAAATTCTTGAGAATCAAAGGAAGAACCATTGAAAAGGACTTTTGGAGAAATCTCAATAAAGGTAAGAACTAAACCCATAATGGTGTTTATTGAATGGATTGGGACTATTGTGGGCTATTGCAAGTGATTAGAATCCATGGGTAAATCATGTGAAAGGAAGAATGATGACGTCCAAATCCACTCCTCAACGAGAAAGTGTAAACGGTCATCGCCATATATTTACCCAATTAGGGGTCGGGGTCGAATCCACAGGGAACAATATACGTGGGAAATTAAACTAGTTATGAAATTGTCACCAATTAAGCTAAGACAAATGATTTTCAAATATTTGATTTTATTTTAAATGAGTAAAGATAAAACTAACTAATGGGGAACACAAGCTATGGAAATTTAGGGCTTTGGGTCGTAGCAATTTAATTTAAACTCAATAATGATCCATTGCAAGTAATTATCTACCATAATTAATCATAGGTCTAGCAAATTAGCCTTGAAATCTTAATTACCCACTAATGTCTCTCGACTATTTAGCGGGTTTATCTTAGTTTATTCTCTCGAATCAAACTAAGAAGCATTAATCACATTCCAATTTTCGGCTACACTGGGATTTTTCCTATCTAAAGGTCAAACCCATTAGATGAGGGTTAAAGCCTCAAACCGTGATAATCAATCTATCACAAATCCTAATTTCATCTCTCAAGTTTAATTAAGGATAGATGGGCAAGTCCTAGGGTTAGCTACTCCATTTGGAAACATTCAAAAAGCAAGATTAATTAAATAAATAAGACACTCATTTCATAAATAGTAAGAAATAATTAATACAAAAGCAACAAGAGTTAAATACAAATACTACTCAACAAATCTTTACAAATTTATTGTCCAAAGTCATCACCCACACCAAATATAATAATACAATGCAAGGAAATAAAGAGTTGAAGTGAGAAATTCTCATTAATGGCTTCAAGTCTTCACTTTCAATGTGGTGGATGATGAAACCCTGGCTTCCAAAGCTTGTTCTCCTTCTTCTAAGCTCTCAAAATGTGATGGAGAATGAGTTGTTGTATTTTGGTATGAGTTAGCGTGTTTCTCTGTATGGCTACAATGACCTAATATTATATTTATTGCTCAAAGAAAATATTTTACAAACTTTTCCCAAAATTCCCTTTTTCCCATTTTACTACCCATTATGCTACCAGCAGAACCATTCTATGGCTAGCAGAACGGTTCTATGGCCAGCAGAATGGGACAATCCATTCTGCTACCCATTCTGTGGCCAGCAGAACGGTTCTACGGGCAACAGAATGGTTCTGCGGCTAGCAGAATGAAGCAATGATAGCAAAACTTCCTATCCCATTTTGCTACCCATTCTCCGGCCAGCAGAACAATTTTGTGGTCAACAAAATGGTTATGCGACCAGCAAAATGGTCATAAAATAATCTTTTTCTCATTTTCTTGCGATTCTTGACACTTCAACTTCAAATTTCTACAAACACAAAATAAACATAAGAAATAACATTAAAACTTACTTAAATGGCTAGAATAGCTTAATGAAAGGGTATAAAAAATGTGTAATTTCACCGCACATAAACACCCAGAACTTAAACTCTTGCTTGTCCTCAAGCAACTAAAACAAAACTAAAAGTTACGACTAACAACAAGGCAAGAATGACTATGGTTGGTTCTACCTATGAGTTCACAAACATGTGATTCAAAATGTTAACAACTCCTCAATTTTCTCAAAAACAACCCAAGAGTGCATAGCTACGAACAATCATTTCATGAAAATCAAGCCTCAATTGATGACTAAATTCTATTAGTGACTAGATATGCACAAGTACAATACTTTGAGAAGCTCACAAAGTTCATGCGATTCATGTGCCTCACAACAAAGAAAGTCTCAACACTCATTAAGAACAATTCAAAATATGGGACATATGTCAAATCACTCACACTCACAAAGATGTCAAGTGTCACAAGCATCATGTCATATACTTGCCCTTATTTTAAGTCACCACTACTAAAAGAGTGCTCGGTTTAGGATCTCTAAGGACTTTTTCAAGCTTGTAATGTAGGCTTAGGGACGGGTAGGATATTCATTTAGGTACGAGTGACTTTTCCCTCCTTTCACACTACATATTTTTCGTTCATTTTGCTCAATTCCTTCTTTTGTCTTCCAACTTCATTTTCTCACCCATTTTATTCAAGTATCCCCAATTTATTTCACTCTTTTTGTGATTTATTTTCTCTTTTATTTTCTATTATTTTTGCATTTCATTTTCTTCTTTTTCTCAAATTTTTAGTACCACTCACATCACAATCTTCTTCCCTTCTTTTTTCTCATATTCCACCCCCAACTTAGGCTTTTGGCCTCAATTCTCACTTCTCATGCTTACAAAGAGGGATTTTGGTTCAAAAGAAGGTTTTTTTTTCAAAAGGGTTTCGGTTTGTAATGTGGTAGCCAAAGAAAAAGTTCAAAAGTTCAAAAGGAGACAACTAGTTCTCTCTACTCACGGGTAGGTCAAAGAAGTATTAATCAAGAAGGTTCACTCTCATATGAAGGCCTAAGATCCTTTTCTCAACCAAGTAATTCCTAGTTTTGAAGTGATAAACCAATGAGGCAAGTTCTAGATAATACAAGAAAGCACAAGAGAGCAATCAAATCCTCACCACACAATGCACATGAACTATAAGAAACTGCTACATTTTTAGCTCTCTATTGAATACAAGGATGTTATCTCTTGAAGATTCAAACACAAGTAGACATAGAGTCACAAAACGAGGCATGATTTCACAAAATGATAATTCAAAGTGCGAGGCAACTCTCTTTTTCCAAAATATAACTTTTTGAGGGGTGTTATCAAAATAAAAAATAATCTACACATGTTAGAAACTACATACAAGTATCAACCAAGTCAAACTACTTTATCATTAGGCTATAGTTACTGAAGATACACCCTTGGAAAAGAACTAGGCAAAGAAAAACCAAGGGGATCAAAGAAAAAACTACAAGGGAAAAACTATACATGTTACCCCACCCCCAACTTTAAAAGCATGCAGTGTCCTCAATGCATAAAATCAAAATGTAAGGACAAAAATTTGAGGAACTCCTTGTGTCTCATTAAGCGCTCTCCTGAGTTTGACTTTGTCCATACATCAATGCCATCAGACTGTGAAATGGGAGCGGGTAACTCTGAACTGCCATTCTCGGGCTCTAGTGGCATAGAACTAGTAGAACTAGCAGGTGAAGTGGTGCCCATAGGTAGTGGAGGTGTGAGATACACCTATTTTTTAGAACTCAAAATGCGATCGCAGAACAGGTCGCAAAACTGTTATGCGGTCCGCATAATGGATCCTTCTCTTCGTAGTTTGTGCCCAAAATTCTCAGGTGGTCTGTCATCTTTTGCGATTCAAAGTGTGGTCCGCATACCAGGAATGCGGACCACAGAATGGTCCACATTTTTTAACTTTTCCAAGTTCTATTTTTCAGTTCACCTGGGAGAATTTGCGGACCAAAATGCAGTTTGCAGACCATATTTGCGGTCCGCAAAAGGGGTCGCATAATGATCCTCCTCGTTTTCAACTTCTTTTTTCTTCAACACTTCCATGCACCAGTTTTTTCCATTCCTACACACTTAGACAAACGATCAAAGCACACAATGGAATAAATAAAAACAAAAGAACAAAAAAGTAAAAATTTAGGTTGCCTCCCAATAGAGCTTAATTTAACATCGTGGCACGATGTGTGTCAATCAAACTACTTTTCTCTCCACTTGGAGGATATGAATTATCGTCCCAACTTTGAGTCAAAGTTCCGGTTATGCTCATGAGGCGGTGGTGGTAAAGAAAAGAGGCCAACTCTTGGGTGTCGTATCTTACACTTTTTGGCCTTCAAGTAGGGGATGTCATGTTGTCGTTTAGACATGACAAACTTTAAAATGAATGCATCTTGTTTTTTATCTCCAATATTCTCTATAGGTTTGATCATTTCAACTTCCATATCATGAACCAAGCACAATGTTGAAAAATGGTTGGAATGTGGTCTAAGACACTCCATTTTCAAATTTGCTCCATGTTTGACATCCTCACCCCCAAATGAACTGGAGTCTTCAAAAATGATTTGATGAACTTTTGTTTGCAACTCTAGTATCATTTCTTCAACATCAGCATCAATTACTAAAGTTGGGTTGGTTGATTGATATTCTACCATTCGCTCTCCAAAATTGATCTTGATCTCATTTTCCATGCAACCCACTTCAATAACACTATCCTTGAACAATTGTTGTTGACCATTACATGTCTCAACTTTTGCATTCAATTCAATCTCCAAGTCTCGGATAGTGTTTCCAAGTAGCTTCAATTCTTGAATTTGCTCAACGTTCATCTTTAGAAATTCTTCCATCATCCGTGAAATGTCTTCACGGTAATTCTCATAGACTTCAAGTTGTTGAGCTAGGTTAATTATCCAATCTTGGCTCACAATATCCACTTTGTCAAGTATTTCTTGGTGACGGGGTTCGTTCAAGGCTTGCAATAATTCATTCATGGTGAGATCCATGTTTTGGATGATTTCATCATTTTCATGTTGAAATTTTCGCCACCATTTGGTCAAGACTAGCCCAAAAACTTCCTTCTGGTTATTCTACTTAAAATTTCCTCAATTTCTTCCTTTTGAGAGCTAGGGACTTCTTCTTCACAATTTTTCTCTTCTTCAATTTGAACCACTTCTTTATTTTCTTGACTTTCGTCATGGCCATAAAAAAAATTGGGCTCTTCCTTTGGACTTGAAGTATCTTCTTCAACAAATTCATCTTGAGGAATTGACAATTACATGACAATTGAGGAGTTGACATCCTCAAAGAATTATTTTGCTCTTTTCAATGCCTCGCCATTTTTCAAGATAGATTGTAGGTGGATTTTTCTATCCTCCTCCAATCTAGACTCACTTTTCATGTAGGTTTGGAGCATTGCTTGGATGCCTTTAAATCCGGCACTTTGTCCTTCATTTTCCATGTCATTGTTCCTATCAAACTCAAAAGCACAACTATCATTCTCGTTAGAACAACTTGGGGGAGGGGGAGCAAAATAGTTGGGACAATCACCCCAATGTCCATCTAGACAACCACACATATTGCAAACATTCCCATCATAAGAGTGAGACGGTGCACACATCTCTCTCCCGGGAGCATTTTCACAATCTTGCCAAAAGTGAGGTCCTCCACAATATGGACACGGGTCATCAAAATAAGAGTTGCACTCATAAAAACCATTTTCAATCCATGATGCCATGACAACACAAATAACAAAAACAAAAACTCACACAAAAAGAAACATGGAAAATCACAAACACGTATTCACAAAGACAATTTTGACAAAGCCTTATCGGTTTATTTTCTAAACTAACTCAATACGCCAATTATTCCCCGGCAACGATGCCAAAATTGATGACGTCCAAATCCACTCCTCAAAGAAAAAGTGTAAACAGTCGTCGAAATATAATTTACCCAACTAGGAGTCGGGGTCGAATCTACAGGGAATAATATACGTGGACAATTAAGCTAGTTATGGAATTGTCACCTATTAAGCTAAGACAAATGATTTTCATATATTTAATTTTATTTTAAAATGAGTAAAGATAAAACTAACTAATGGGGAGCACAAGCTATGGAAATTCGGGGCTTTGGGTCGTAGCAATTTAATTTAAACTCAATAATGATCCATTGCAAGTAATTATCTACCATTAATTAATCACGAGTCTAGCAAATTAGCCACTAATGTCTCTCGACTATTTAGCGGATTTATCTTAGTTTATTCTCTCAAATCAAACTAAGAAGCATTAATCACATTCCAATTTTAGACTACACTAGGGTTTTTCCTATCTAAAGGTCATACCCATTAGATGAGGGTTAAAGCCTCAAATCGTGATAATCAATCTATCCCAAATTCTAATTTCCTCTCCCAAGTTTAATTAAGGATATACGGGTAGAGATGGCAATGGATCTTGTACCCGGTCCGGATCCGGTGAATCCAGATCCGTTTTATAGGATATGGATCTTCAAAATTTAGACCCGACGGATCCGGATCGGACCCGAATCCATTTCTGACGGATCGAATCTGGATCTGGATCTGGATCTTGTATTTGAGATCCGTATCGGGTCCAGATCCAATCTGTGGATCCGTTTTTTATTAAATATATTCATAACCTAGAATGTAATTTTATAAGTATTTTCTTAATTTTTTTTCATAATTTATGTATTGCGTAAAGGGTTGAACCAGGATAAGGCACAAGTCACACAACCATGTAATTTGTCTTTGAAGTTTCATTTCTTTTACCTATATTCTCTCTGTAGTTTTCCATAGTTTCATTTCTATAAAAAGAAAAAATCATCACTCTTATTTAAATTTTCCTTTCTTGAATCTGCTAGCCGTAAGCTTTAAGTATCTTTCTCTCATTTGTTTTATTAGCAAAAAAAATGAGACTTTTGATATATGACTGACATTATTTTATGTTGTTTAATGAAGTCAATCAGTAGAACTACAAGTGGAGCATCACTAAAGCCTCCAAAAATTAGCTCAAAGTTGCAACCTGTTCAATATCACTAATGAAGTCAATCGTCTTTATTTTCTTGTGATGCTAAAAATTTGTTCAGCAATTTGGAAGAATTGTGTCATGTTTGTGTAGGTTGATTGAATGAACTCAATCAATTTTTTCTATCAGATTGCGTTTCATTTTGTCATAAAAGTTTCAACATGTGGGAATATTATTCAAGCCAACAAAATTTACATGTAGATCCAGATCTGATCCGTGGACCCGGTGGATCCGGATTTGGATCTGATTTTTATGGACCCGATGAATCCGGATCCGAATCTGGATCCAGATATGAAAAATGGATCTAGATCTGGATCTAGTAGGATCCGGTCCAGATCCGATCCGTTGTCATCCCTATATACGGGCAAGTCCTAGGGTTAGCTACTCAATTTGAAAATATTCAAAAATAAGATTAATTAAATAAACAAGAGACTCATTTCATAAATAGCAAGAAATAATCAATACAAAAGCAACAAGAGCTAAATACAAATACTACTCAACAAGTCTTTACAACTTTGTTGTCCAAAGTCATCACCCACACCAAATATAATAATACAATGCAAAGAAATAAAGAGTTAAAGTAAGAAAATCTCATTAATGGCTTCAAGTCTTCACTTTCAAGGTGGTGGATGATGAAACCCTAACTTCCAAAGCTTGTTCTCTCTCTTCTAAGCTCTCAAAATGTAATGGAGAATGAGTTGTATTTTGGTATGAGTTGGTGTGTTTCTCCTTGTGGCTATAATGACCTAATATTATATTTATAGTCGAAAGAAAATATTTTACAAAATCTACCAAAGATGTCTTTTTCCCGTTTTGCTACCAGCAGAACCATTCTGCGGCCAATAGAACGGTTCTACAGCCAGTAGAACAGGAAAGTCCATTCCGCTACCCATTCTGTGGCCAGCAAAATGGTTATACGGCCAGCAGAATGCAACAATAATAGAAAAACTTTCTATCCCATTTTTTTACCCATTCTGTGGCCAGCAGAACGGTTCTGCAGTTAGCAGAACGGTTCTGCAGTTAGCAGAATGGTTTTGCGGCCAACAAAATGGTCACAAAATAGTCTTTTTCTCATTTTCTTATGATTCTTGACACTTCAACACCAAATTTCTACAAACACAAAATAAACATAAGAAATGACATTAAAACTTACTTAAAGGGCTAGAAAAGCTTAAGGAAATGATATAAAAAAACATGTAATTTCATCGCACATCAAAGAACATGAATGTTGTCTTAAAATCCTAGTTTTCAAAAAGGGTAGAAATTCTAGAAAAAAGGTTTAAAGTTCTAATACTGATTATCCTGAATAATTGTAGAACGATTGTTAAATTCAGAGGAAATTTCTTTGAGCGGGAATTGAGGTATATCTCTTTTTAAAATTCTTTTTGACTATAAAGATGATTTGTATGTCTCTTTTTCGAACATACTTTTCAAACGTTCAAAGTGATTCTTTGGAAAGGTTTGTGTCCATGAGGGACAAACCCGCATTAAACCTTTATGTGTAGTATATTATATATATGTATACATGATTTTTTTTATTGAATGATGATTGGAATTGAAGTGTAAATCTTTAATATTTAACATGGATTACCCCATAAGGGACGCTTAAACTTGATTTCGGAAAACTTAGATATTTCATGTGTTTGGGTCTATGAACAGATTGTGTTGAATTCGAAAGTCATTTAGTGACTTGAACTTGGTTTCTAAACTCATAAATGACTTGATGTACCCCTAATAATGAGATGATGAACATAATTCATAATGAGCGATTCAGCTTCTATGTTATGATTATGATTCTGCTAACTTGCCATGTTTTCTATTGTTTGTGTTTCGCCTAACTACTCGGGAGAAAGGGTAGTCACTATGGATCCTAATGCAGTTTGCCTAGATATTCGGGAGGAAGGATAGCCATTGAGGATCAATAGCCTCGGTGTGGTTTGCCTAGCTATTCGGGAGGAAGGATATCCATCGAGGGTCAATTCCCCAGTGTGGTTTGCCTAGCTATTCGGGAGAAAGGATAGTCATTGAGGATAATAATTCTGATGTGGTTTTGCCTATCTATTCGGAAGGAAGGATAGTCATCGAGGGTGACAACCTCGATGTGGTGCTTCTATGAGGTTTTAGGGAACCTTAATGGACATCCCTTCGTTTCATTGATTTGGCCTATATTGGCATGATTGTGATTATTCGTGAGTGACTTGATGTTGATTTTGAGTTCATAAATGGAAGACTTAATCTTGATAAATGTTATAATAGATTGAAAGTGACTTAATTCTCTCTTAATGGATTTGACTAATGGTTTATCTAAGTTTGGTGAACTATTTTATCTCTGGATTTCGAACTGCTTTACTTACATTGTGTTACTGCTTATTATAATATTATTTTTTCTATTAACTATTATCCCCGAGACACTCACTGAGTATCCAGTACTCAGGCATACCATTGTTATTTTTTATGGTATGTTAGGTAACAAAGAAGAGCAGGTTCGTGATAGGCGTTTGAAGTAGGAGAACTTGCTGCTTTCCAGATTTATTGGTGAGCTCACACCCTTGTTCGTGGGACACCACTCTATATTTATTTATGCATTTTAGTTTTAGGGATGCGCACCGAAGTTAGTCTACTGTTATGTCTCTTAGAAGCTCCACAGATAGTTGTCAGATTTGTGGGTAGATGTGGAAAGTCTCGTATGACTTATTGGGCGTTTTCCATGTTTTAGTACTGGTTATTTATATTATACTTTCGCTGATTATTTTTATAAGGGTGCTCATGATTTCATTTAGCTATTTATGACTTGTATAAATTAATAATGAAAGATTATCAGAAGATATTAGACGTTTATTGATTTTATAAGGTGCTTCCGGTGTTGTTCATAGAATCGGATGTATGTCGCGTCCAGGGTGGGTTTTGGGGCGTGACAACTTCCTCTTTATGCGAGATCGTTGAGAGAAGCGTTGGTTCGATGGTGTTTCGAATCTATGACACCAACAAAGATTTTATGGTCCACCAATCTTCTAAGTCCGATGACTCTTCATTCGGCTTCTTGACCGTATCATCAATGAAGCCGAATTTCTTCCTTGCTGTTAGGGCCGTCCTCATGGATCGAGCCCATTCTTCGTAATTATCTCCCTTTAATTGGACTTGTGTCACCACAATTCCGGGATTATTATTTGATGTAATGTCATACAGGGAGATTGTTTTTTTTTATTGTGTTCTTCACCGGCGATCCCTTTATTTATATCGTTGGTTTCTCCGGCACCCGCCATTATTTAGGGTTTTGTGTTCTTTTAACGAGACTATGATACCATGTTAAAATTAAGAGGGGACAAAAATTTAGAGAGAAGAAAAATAATGGGAGAATTCTTTCTTGCTTTCATTCATCATAATGACCTCTTTATATAGAGGTAAAAGTCCTCATTTCCCTAGTCTAACAAGGAAACTCTATTCTAATAAAACTACCATAACTACAATTTATCAAATATACTTAAACTAGAATTCTATTATAAAACTATTAGGGTTAGATTAGGAAATAATTTCGGTCTCTCAATACTTATCTTAAAGTAAGTAATGTTATTATTTATGGAAGTTAGGCAGTTGTGGACTTGTTGTGGTGACGATTCATAGTAAATTGATTAGTTTTGCAGTAGTTACCAACATATGATAACCCTTTTGTGTTACTATTTGATTTTGGGACCAGTAATATGAGCAAGTTTATATATACAGAGTTAAATGGAGAGTCATGATCAGTGAAGATTTACATAGTCGTAGTCCGTAGATATGGATTTATATATATAGAGAGAGAGTGTGTAGACAAAAGCTATTGAATTTACATGAAATCGTAATTAATACTATAGATCTGCTCTGCATAGCCGACTCCTTTTATTTGAGACTGAGACATATAATTTTATTTCTATATGAACAAATACTTGTAGTTATATTTTAGATTATCTAATAATGTGAAATGTGTATAAAAAATATAAACGCGGATTTGAAAGGGTTGATGGGATCTGGCCCCGCTTGGTTTCATAGCACGCCTAAAAGACACTAATAAAAAAAAACAAAACAGATTCATTGGATTCAATTTGGGTGACAAATCAAGTGATGTTTTCTCAAGCACTATGATTCATAATTAGTCAAAAATATTGAGTACGCCAACCTGTTAATCTTAGAAAAGTTATAGTCTAATTAAAATTCTCCTGCTAACTTTTGTTCATAACTAAATAAATAATGTAGGAAAGTGACTTATTCCCAAAACAAAATGTGACTTGTTGAAAGAGAATATTATTTTGTTTTGCACCATGAACTTGGTCGCTTTAGGATAATAATCAAACCAAAAAACGTGATTCATAGGATTTAGTTGAGGTCATAAATCACGTCGTCAAGCAATTTGATTACCAAACAAAAAGAATTGCTCAATTTTATGCAAGCACCAATGTTAAGAAAGTGACTTGTACTTTATTTTGAAATGTATATTTATCAAAAGAGAGAAAGATAAGAAACAAAGTATGAGACAGGACATTCGACTTAGAATTTATTTGACTAAGCTGTTAAAATTAAATTATCTTGAAAAATATTTATCAAAAGTGTTCTTTCTAAAAGTTACTCTAAATAGTAGTAGTTTGTGTTTGATAAATACTTTAATAAAGTACTTTTATGTGGTCAAATTACGAAAAAGGAAGTTGCTCAATTTCAATTTGGTAATATAATTTTCTTCTATGGGTAATCTTATCAGAAAAAATAAAAAAACACTTACGGTCAAACCGCTCTATAACAACATTGTTGGGTCTGAAATTATTTGGCTTCTATAGCGAATTGATATTATACATCTATAATAGCAGTGACATTTAAATAATATTTCGCTGTTATAGAAAAAAAATGCATAAAATATAATTTTTCATTTTTAATTGTCAAATCTTAGGAAATTTTTTTAATGATGAAAATATATATTCATATATTATCTTTTGTCATAAATAGTGTATTAAAGTATCAAATTATTTGGTTAAAATCTCTACACTTGTTATTGGTAACTATAGATATTCTATTTTTATGAAGATGGTTACTTATTATATTACCAAAAAAAGAAGAACGTATGTACCGTTATAAAGACCGTTGTTGAGGTTATAGTAAAATGTTGTTATAGAAAAATATAACATAAAAAATTAATTTTAAAAAAATTTAATTGTTATAGAGAAGCGTTGTTATATGAAGATGTTGTTATAGAGAGATTTGGTTGTATTTTAACTTCAAATTATTAACCTCAGTAAATCTGTAGTAGATACATATAGGACATTTTATAATTCTTTTAAAATCTATAAAATGAATGACAACATACTTATTTACAGAGTTGAAGCATGGTGAATTTCCTTATACCTTTTGTTAGTCAACTCGACCATCATAAGGTTACTTTTAAGGGTCACCAAATATTCGATTCTCTTTAATTAAGGGTCAGCAATTTATTTATTTATTTCGAGGGATCTATTTATATATAGTTTTTCTTTTATTTCGAATATCAGTATCCTTGTCGTGTTGGGAAATAAGTGGGGGAGTTACGTGTCTTGTATGACAGCAAAACTGCGGTTTAAAATAAATATATTCTTCTATTTGCTGATTTGTTTTTCTTTTAATTCGTTCAAGCAAAAACCTTTAACTCTTAAAACTAGTTACTATTATACGTATTCGCGCGATGCGCATATCATTTTAAAGAAAAAAGAGCGGAAAGAGATGATAGAAACAAATGTATATGAATTATGTGATATATTGTAGATTTTTTATTCTCATATTTTTACCAGTCTTATACTCTTATTACAATTTAACATTTTTTATGGTATATAGGCTTCCGCATGACGTCTTGATTAACACTCAGGGCCATTTTCAGCTCATTTTAATTTGTGTTTATCTTTAACGTTTAGGGCTATTTTCAATCAATACCAATTTAAACTAATTTTTAATTAATACTACCTTTAAACCTTATTTTTCAACCATCACAAGCAATAATCTCTCTTTGAATGTCTCACAAATCTTCAGTGGTGAAAATTATCATAGTACTCCCTCCGTTTCAATTTATGTGAACCTTTTCAGAATATTAGGGTCAAACTTTATAACTTTGATCTTAAATTTTGACATAGATTTTTCAAGTTTGTAAAATTAAATTTATATATTTAGAAACTACATTAAAAGTACTACAAGTCATGATAATTTATAATTCAAATAATTTTAAAAAAAATATAAGAAAAACGTGGTCAAAGAACCACCTCATAGACTCCCCAAAAAGTAAAGGGTTCACATAAATTGAAACAGAGGGAGTATTTGGTAAGTGAAGATGAAGTTTGAAAATAATTTTACAATGTATAAGCATAATTCTCTTCCGTTTGAAAATAAAAGTTACACAATTACTTTCAATTGACGGAATAGAAAAATTGTCAACGAAAAATACTTGAAGCATGTGATGGAAAAATGTAAAAAAATTGAGTTCAGGAAGAGGAAGAACAAAGAATCATGTTACCAAAAATAAATAAATTTACAAGCCTAAATTGCTAGAGTAGATATTAAGGAGGAGCAACTTTTCTAGATTGCAGCAACAGAAGCAAGGAGGAGTGTTGGATATCGATTTTCTAGGATAATTAGTTGTTTACTTATAGGAGGAGTCCAATAGTTGATTTAGAAGAATATTAAGTTTTTAATTTTAGTAGGAGTCTAATATTTTAGTTGTATGAGGAGTCTACTACTTTAATTATTTGCCTATATAAAGACTTATGATTAATAAAATTTAATGACACAATTTTTATTAATATTTTCTACCTTGTTGTTTTCATCTCTCTCCAAAAATCCACAATAAGTGATATTAGAGCCGAGGTTCACCTGGTTGAAGACATCTTCAAGGCGGCTGGTTCAAATCAAGCTGCAACTGATTACCCGATAATGAAGATTTCGTCTGGAGTACTACATGTGGAGATGGATTTTTCAACTATATTTTCAAAATTTCTGCCGCCGCATCTTTAAAAATAAAGCAAAATATTTTTAAACCAATTTTTAATCATATTATTTTTAACCATGGCAAACAGCAACGATGAAGACTATGTGAAGAAGAAGAAAAATCAAGATTAATTTGCCAGTAAATTCATGCCAGGGAGATATTTGTTAGGGTTTACCCTGAATTTTCTACGTTATTTGAATTTTATCATAATTGTGTTCTACTTCAAAAATGTTTTCTTGATGGAAAATGTTTTCTTTGTAGAAAATGACTCTACCATATTTATCATTTCTTGGAGAAGTTTAAGATTTCTATAAAATAGAAGATCTTTTCTTCTCATCCACAATGTAATCATTAAATATTTTTGTTTACAGATAGATTATTCTCTCAATAGTTTTAATATTTCTTTTATATTAGTTTTAAATATGTAGGCTAATTGACCAAATCATATTAAATATTATACTTCTTTTAATATAATTTTTGTGACGTCTGATTTATCACCGTTAAAATTTACAATTATAAGCTTTCGTATGACGCCTTGATTATTTCGATTCCAATAACTATATTATTACTGACCATTTTTTCAAACATTATACGATCTTTTAAAAGCTTACATAGACGGAGGGGATGACTTCCAATTCTCTTGCCGCCACCATAGATTCCTAATAATTTTCTAGTCACAGAAGCTTTACACATAGATTATTATCAAATTAATTAAACATTATTCTCCGTGCACAAACAGAAAGTTAAAGGAAGTAAAAAGTTTAGAAATTTACAATGATATATGATGATATTGATGAGCTAATGAAATATGTTAGAAGTGATGACATTCAATTACTGTAATTTCAAAGTGGTAATATATATGCGCACAAATAGATTAAAATGTAAAAAAAAATGTTTTTGTCCTTCAAGTGCAAATAACTACTTTCATGAGATATTTATTTCAGTCTTATAACCGGTTTGCCCATGAGAATCACTCACTTTTCTCCTATTTTTTTCTTCACTTTATTAGAAAATTAGCATTTGGTCATAAAAATTTCAAATACATCTTCAAGTTGTATTTGAAATTTGAAAAACACATAAAATTTTATTTTCACTTTCAGTACATTCGATCAAACAATCAAATATATTCTTTGTAAAAATTATAACCAAACAAAACTCTGTCTTCAATTCCAACATCAAAAATTCTAAATAAAGTGAAAATATTTGATTTTTAGTATATTCTACCCTTTTTATTTGATCCTTTTCTGTTAAGATAATTATCTCAATCATATCAAATCATCAATATTATCAATGTAATTATATTCATTATCATAGAATTAGGATTGTCAAAGATAATTAAGATATGATTAGGATAAGTCTTCCTTAATAGTAGCCATAGATTGATCTTGTATACTTGTATATAAATTGTAATCTTGAAATGAAATAAACCATGAAATATATTTCCTTTATGGTATCAAGAGCCACAAAATAATCCTCCCTTGTCTTGCTCTAAACCACCGATTTTTTTTTATTTTCGGCCAACCCTAACTAGGGTTTTCTTTACACTTAAAACCCACTCTTGTTTTCGGCCTCCACTTAACAAACCCTAATTAGGGTTTTACTCATTAACCACCGAAAACCCTAGTCATTGGCTAGTTCAACATCCAAACCCTAATTAGGGTTCTTACTCCGATCACCAAAATCATCTCATCTCCTTCCTTTTCCCCCCTTGTTTTCTTGTGTAACAATGTCCGACCAACACAAATTCCATCCAGCTCATGCCGTAAACAACGTCAAGAATTTCATTCCGATGAATCTTGAGATGGAAAAAAGGCAATACTCAGCTTGGGCGGAGTTATTCAAAATTCATTATCGCGCATACCAAGTTATCGACCATATTCTTCCTCCTAAGTCTCCGTCGGAGGACACCAATATCGACAAAACTCTATGATCTCGCTTGGATGCTATAGTCCTTCAATGGATTTATGTCACAATTTCTAATGACATTTTGCACACCATTTTGGAACCGGATTCTACGGCTCAACAAGCTTGGGAACGTTTGCAAAATATTTTTCAAGATAATAAAATTTCTAGGAAGTATATCTTGAAAACCAATTCACCAATATTAAATTGGATGATTTTTCAAACGTTTCCGCATATTGTCAAGAGTTGAAAATGCTTGTCGATCAACATTCAAATGTTGGTTCGCCTCTAACAAATCAAATGTTAGTTCTCTAATTGATTGCGGATTTGAATGAATAATTTGATGGTGTGGCTATGTTCATTTAACAAAGCAATCCCTTACCACCATTCTATGAGGCCCATTCGAGATTGATTCTTGAAGAAACTCGAAATGTGAAACAGGCGGCGTCGGCGGCAAATAGTGCCGACATCGCCGTTCTTTCGACCATATTGTCTACAAATGATTTTAACCCACAAATTTTTGGTTCAGGAAGGGTTTTAAATCACAATAATAATGGATCTAAAAGGGGTCAAAATTGCAACACCAACAAAGGTAAAAGTAATGGTGGAAGAGGGCGGGGCCGGGGCGGCGGAAACACCTCCGGAAGAGGCGGAGGCCGCGAGCAGCAGTAGGGTCAAACCCACTGCTATCCACATCATTTTTCAGACAACGGGCAGTGGGGTCAGATCCCGCTGTGGGCCTGGAACCCACAGCGGTGGGGCCCACACTGCCCATACCCAACAAATCAGTGGGCTCGGCCCAATATTTCAAACAGGCAACCCAGTGTTTTAGGCAGTCATCCACAGTAAGCATTTTCAGCCCATGGACCTTCATCATCGAGTTATGCTCCAACAGACATTGAGTAAGCCATGAACAACATGAGTATCAATGTTCCCGATGACTCATAGTACATGGACACCGGGGCAACCTCACACATGACGGTATCTCAAGGTAATCTATCATCTTATTTTAATATGAGAGCAGTAATAAAAGTATTATCGTTGGTAGTTGGCAGGAAATTTCAATTCATGGTATTTTCCAATTAAACCTCCCTCACTCACCCACCCACATTTACAATTGAATAATGTCCTACATGCACCCAAACTCATTAAAAATTGATATTTATGTGTCGGTTCACTACTGACAATAATGTTACTGTTAATTTTGATCCGTTTGGATTTTCTGTGAAGAATTTTCAGACAGGGATGTCAATAATGAGGTGTAATAGCACTGAGGATTTGTATTCCATCACCGTCACTATCAACAACCAAGTCACCACTCCATTGACTTTTGATGCTCTTTCTCCTATGTTATGGCATAACCGTTTAGGACACCCAAGAGCACCGATGTTCAATTCTCTTAGAAAAAATAAATAAATTGATTGATTGTAAACAGTGTATGGACTCCCATGTTTGTCAGTCTTGTGTTTTCGGAAAACATGTTAAATTCCTTTTTTCTTTATCTTCGTCAAATATTATTATGCCATTTGATATATTGCATAGTAATTTGTGGACATTTCCGGCTATGAATTCGGCAGGTCATAAGTACTATATGCTTATTTTGGATGATTTCACTAATTTTTTGTGGACATTTCCAATTGGACAAAAATCACAAGTTCCCACTATTTTTAAACAATTAAGTGTCTTCATCCAAACCCAATTTGAGAAGTTCATTAAATATTTTTAATGTGACAATGAGAGGGAATTTGAAAATGACCAATTTACAGATTTTTGTCACAAAAATGGTATGTCATTCCGTCTCTCATGTCCACATACTTCTTCTCAAAACGGAAAAGCCGAAAGAAAAATCCGCACAATCAACAATTTAATGAGCACATTTCTTGCGCATTCGTTCATGCCACCATCTTTTTGGCATCATGCCCTTCAAATGGCCACATATCTTTTAAACATTCTTCCTAGCAATCTACTCTCAAACATATCACCCACTCACATGTTATACCATCGTATTCCATCCTACACATATTTGTGGTTTTCGGGTGTTTGTGCTATCCATTGTTTCCATCCACAACAATAAACAAACTTCAAGCCCATTCCACTCCGTGTATATTTTTGGGATACCTATAAAATCATAGGGGCTATAAGTGTTATGATATGTCTAATGGAAAAATAATTATCTCTTGTCACGTTGTGTTCGATGAGTATACGTTCCATTTGGTACCTCTCACACATCTTCCCACCTTCATATCATTTTTTGGACGACGAGATGAATCTAATATTGAGATACTATTTATACAACCTATCTCCACAAACCCAAACGAGAGGTCCCACTGCACCCTCCTTGCCGTCGGTCCAACCAAGTGACTGGACTGGACCGGCCTATTCACGGCAATAAACTGCCTCGGTCCAGCAACATCCCCAGACTGAGCCATTCCAATTAAGGGAGCCCACTGCTCCCTCTTCCATGCAATCGTCCTAGTCCGCATCACCACCCCTCTTGTCACAAATCAGGGAGCCCTCCAACACTACATAAATCCAAATGGTGAGCCTAGAAAACCAAGCCCAAATAATTAATTCTTCTCGATCCAATACTATTTCCGAGACTCTACTGCTCCCGTCCCAAGTTTCAGCCCATCATCAGTCCATTGAAATACGTGCAATGCACGGAATGTTTTACCCAAATGTCATATTAATTTAACATCCTCAGTCCAACCATCACCTATTCTGAAAAATTCAAAAGCTTCTCTAACCGACCCGAATTGGAAAACTACCATGTTAGATAAAATTGATGCTCTTATTAAAAATAAGATGTGAGAGTTGGTGCCCCGTCCACATAATGTGAACATAATACGTTCTATGTGGGTTTTCTCTCATAAAAAGAATTCTGATGGTTCTTTTGCGATGCACAAAATTCGTCTTGTTGATGATAGCAGGTCTCAACAGGTTAGCATGGATTGTGGTAAGACGTTCAGCCCAGTGGTTAAACCCGCGACTATCAGGACTGTTCTCAGTCTGGCGTTGTCAAAATCATGGTCCATTCATCATCTGGACATAAAGAATGCATTTCTACATGGTCACCTACAGGAAACAGTTTACATGCACCAGCCTTTGGGTTTCTGGGATTCGACTCATCCAGATCATGTCTGCTTGTTGAAAAAATCATTATATGGTTTAAAACAAGCACCCAGGGCGTGGTATAACGGTTTTGCATGGTTTGTCTCAACATTTGGGTTCTCACATAGCAAGTCCGATCAGTCTTTGTTCATTTACAGAAAGGGTACTAACATGGCATATATTCTTCTCTATGTGGATGACATCATTCTTACAGCGTCATCTAAGTCACTTCTCTAGTAAATTATGTCCTTCATTGCTTCGAAGTTTGCTATGATTGGGGTATATTCTTCTCACATAGTAAATTGTGTCATCTGAGTCACTTCCCTGATTGGGGTGGCTGCCCAGACAGGCAGCGTTCCACCTCTGGATATTGTGTGTTTCTAAGCGACAACCTAATTTCACGGTCGTTGAAACGCCAGCCTACACTATCTCGGTCGAGTGCTGAAGCAGAACACCGAGGGGTAGTTAATTTGTCTTTGAATCGTGTTGGCTTTGTAATATTCTTCTAGAACTTCATTGTCCGATCGAGAAAGCAATCGTGATTTATTGTGATAATGTGAGTGCGATATACTTATCAGGTAACCCTGTCCAGCATCAACGCACCAAACACATAGAAATGGATATCTTGTTCGTCCGTGAAAAGGTTGCACGTGGACAAGTCTGGGTTCTCCATGTACCGTCTTGTTATCAAATTGTCGATATTTTCACGAAAAGTCTTCCGCGCATACTTTTTGATGATTTCAGGGACAGTCTCAGCATACGAGAAGCTCCCGCTAAGACTGCGGGGGACTGTTAAGATAATTATGGATCCAATCCATAATTATCTCAATCATATCAAATCATCAATCATAGCAATGTAATTATATTCATTATCATAGAATTAGGATTGTCAAAGATAATTAGGATATCATTAGGATAAATCTTCCTTAATAGTAGCCATAGATTGATCTTGTATACTTGCATATAAATTGTAATCTTGGAATAATGTTTATTATTTATGTAATTTTTAATAGTTAAGTTAAATTACACCAAAAGGAGAAAAATAGAAGATCAATTTTGGAGCCTCCTTTTAGTGTAAGTCTTGCAAAAGAAAATGCCAAGTTCTGGATATCCAAATCTAGTATAGCTGCAAGAATTTTGAAAATAAATATTTATAATCCTTTTAGTGGACTTTATGCCAAAGAGAAGTTATTGTTTCTTAGTTGACCATGTACTTTTCTTAGTGTTGCACAAGTTCTTTTATTTACTACATTGTTTTAATTTCTGGAGAACAAAGGAAATAGGATCATATAGAAAATATGACTAAGATATAGTGGAAGCCGAAAGTGGTATTAACTACTAAGCACTTTAAATTTCTTTCACTTTCTCAAATAGCAAGTTCTTTTTGTTTTGCCTCAATAAGAGCATCTTCCTGAACAGTAGATTTCCTCTTGTATAAATTTCTGTTATGTTTTCTCATGATGCCTGAGAAAAAAATAACAAAAGTTAGACATGCATTTTATGGTTCTTTTAGAAAATATTTATGTTCAGGTCTTATCTAATATCACTAACATATAACATTTTAGATAAATTTCTATCCTTCCACTTTAGAAACACCTCAAATTTAAATGAATAAATAAAATTAATAGAGTATCAATTTTATTATTTTTTATTTGACAAAACGTGTGACCTTCAAAGTTGATATTGAAAAAATAAATTTAAAGTTTATATTTCATTAATGAATTAATCACCACATTCATTTTTGTTTTTTCATAATATTTTGTCATAATTTTTTATACTGTTTCGGATTGCGTGTACGAGGGTCTACTAGAAATAGCTTCTCTACCTTTTAAAGTAGGGGTAAAGTCTGCGTACACTCTACCCTCGTCATACCCCACTTTGTGAGATTTCGGTGAGTGTATTATTGTTATTGTTGAACTTAATCCATTCAGATAAACACAATTCCATCTTCAAAAATTCAAACTGGGTTTAAAAGTTGAAATTGAAACAAAACGATCCTTTATCGATATTTATACCATTATTTATTCATGAACCAGATGCTCTATCAGAGATTTTATGCCGCCAGTAAAGTTCCATCCTAGCAAACTATAGGCACAACATCAACAATATAGAAGTGAATAAATAAATTATTACCAACACTAATTCAGAAAGTATATTCAACATAAATCTTAATATTATTGTATATATATGTTTACTCCATATTGTTATATTGAATACAGTTATATAGGGTTTTAATCACTCTTTGATTGTATTAGATTATAGTGAGCTAACAAATATCTAACTATTATATTATTATTCAACGCAATATACCCAATAAAAAATATAATTAGATACAAATAATTTGAAAATATAACATGATTAAAGAAAAAAGAATACACTATAACTCATAGAATATTTGATAAGTGTATCTTATATCGAAAGAAGCTCTCTTTTCATTCATTCATCAAACAATTCATCAAAGAAACAATAGGTATTAAAGAGATGTTTGAAACCAACCATTAAACATTAAGAGTGAACGGTAGTTGAATGTCACATTAATACACTCATTTAATATTTATGAACTACTCTAACTATTACATTTCATTATTTTGTCATAACCCCAACCTAAGTTTTAGCCACTCATATTAAACAATAAATGCATGACAAAGTAATAATACAAAAAGACATAATGAACATAAGAAAAAAAGGCTACAATGATATTTTGATTAATAAATGAGATTGTCTTCTACACAAAGGAATATGACACAATATTCTTGGAACTCAAGATGAATAGTGTGATTGTCTCCTCAAAGCAATACAAGACACAAGACAAAATAATAACTTTAAAGTGGCTATCTAGTAGGAATCAATGTGTCAAATCACAAAACCCTAGGTGAGTATATATAGGAATTCAATTTTTGAACTACACGAAATTACAAAAATGTCGCCGTCTAATAACTCTGCGATCGCAGAACATGACCGCAAAACAGGTCTGCGGGTCCGCAAAGCAGGCCTAGGGTTCGCAGAGTGATTTCTTATCTGGACTGTCTGGAACTGCGGCAGGAAGTGCGGTCCGCAGAACTGAACTGTGGTCCGCAGAAGTGTCTTGAGACTTCGCAATTTGAGTTAGACTTGAACTGGAGCAGTGATTCGTTGATCGGTTTGGGGTCCGCAAAATGAAACAGCGGACCGCAAATTAGGTCGCACTTTGGAGCTTTGGAGTTCTTCATCTCACTGTCTATTTCTGCGACTTGGCTATCATTCTACAGTCCGCAGAAGTGGTCTTCTCAACACTTCTTCCTTTTTCAGCATTTTTGTCCATGTCTCAGCACATTTCTCCACTTTTGGTGTCCCAATGCAAAAATTCTACAAAAATCAAAATAACATAAGAAACATACAATATAAATGCATAAAGGACAACAATAATTCATGCAATTGATATCAAATATGCCGTAATTTCTCGGCGCATCAACACTCCCGACTTAAACTATTGTTTGTCCTCAAGCAACCTAAACATCACTAAGATACGACTAATGACAAAATAAAGATGACTATGATTGGTTCTACTTACGAGTCTAGAAGCATGTGTTTCACAATATTGACAACCCCTCATATTTTTCAAAATAAAATTTCAAGAGTGCATATCTACTAACAATGAGCCCATGAACATCAAGCATCAAGAGATATCTAAACGCTACTATTGACTAGATGCGTCAAGACGTTCAACTAGAGGAGATTTCATTTCATAAGGTTCGTGCAGTTGAATATGCCCTCACAACAAAGAAAGTCTCATACTCACTCAAAAAAAATTAAAACAAGGGACAAACAAGATCACTCACACTCACAAGGAATGTCAAGTGTCACAAGTATCATGCCATAGGCTTACCTTTATTTTAAGTCACTACTACTCAAAGAGTGATTAGTTTCGGATCTCTAAGGACTTTCTCAAGCTTGTAATGTAGGCTTAGGGACATGTAGGGTATTCATTTGGGTACAAGTGACTTTTCCCTCCTTTGCACTACATGTTTTTCATTTCATAGCTCAATTCCTTCTTTTATTTTCCATCTTTCTTTTCCACCCCTTTTATTCAAGTATTCCTCATTTTATTTCATCCTTTTTTGGTTCATTTTCTCTTTTATTTTCTTTTCTTTTTGCATTTCATTTGTTGTTTTTCTCAATTTTCTCTTTTTTTTAGAACCACTCACATCACAATCTTTTTTCCTTATTTTCTTCTCGCATCCCACCCCCAACATAGGCTATTGGCCTAATTTATCATTTTTGATGTATTCAAGGAGATATTTGGTTCAAAGATGGTTTATTTCAAAAAGAGTTTCGATTTGTAGTGTGGTAGTCAAAGAAAAATTCAAAAAGCACAAAAGGAGAAAAGTGGTTCTCTCAACTCACGGGTAGGTCAAAGAAGTCTTCAATCAAGAAGCTTCACTCTCATGTGAAGGCCTAAGATAATTTCCTCAACCAAGCAACTCTAGTTTTGCGGTGACAAATCAACGAGGTAAGTTCTAGATGACACAATCAAACACAAGATAGCAATCAAATCCTCACCACTCTATGCACATAAACTACAAGAACCACTACATTTTAGACTCTCTATCGAACACAAGGCTATCATATCATGAGATTCAAACACAAGTAGATATAGAGTCACAAAATGAGGCATGTTTTATAGAACAATCATTTGAAGCATAATGCTACTCTTGTTTTCAAAATCTAATTTTTTTAGGGGTATCACTAAAACAAAAAGAGCTACACATTCTAGAAACTACATACAAGCACCAACAAAGTCAAACTAGTCTATCACTAGGACATAGTCACTAAAACCAAAAAGAGATACATATGCTAGAAACTACATACAAGCACCAACCAAGTCAAACTATTCTATTACTAGGACATAATTACTGAACATACATCGTTGAAAAAGAACCATGCAAAAAAAAACCAAGGGGAACAAAACATAACAAAATACGAACTAAAAACATATAAACTAACACATATATACAAACTAATTGTCATTTCTTTCAAAAACATACAAAGTTATCCCATCCTCAACTTTCAAAATATATATTGTCCTCAATGCATAAAGCAAAATAAAGTACAAGGATAAAAAATTTGAGGATCTCCCTGAGGCGCACTAAGCGCCCTCTTGAGTCTGGCTCACAGAAGTGGCCTCTGTTGGGGCATCAGTTCCCTGTGACTGTGGAGCGGAAGCGGGTGCCTCTATATCGCCCATCACGGGCTCACTCTATGATGGTGTTGGTGGTCTGGTCTGGTCTATGTAGTCGATGGAGTGGTTCCTACAACTGGTGGAGGAGTAGGACCTCTAGTGTTAACCTCTGTCTATAGCTCCTAGGCTACTCCACTCATGCCAATCATCGAGGTCTCCTTACGAGATATTCCACCACCGCATAAACAATCGCCTACTCTGTTAATAGAAGGTCCTCATCAACAAAAACTCTCTCAACAACACGAGGCTTCTCAAGCTCCTCTTTATCTGTCTCATCATCATCCTTATCCACCTCTGATTGCCTCTAGGAGTCGTCAGGAGTCTCACCTACTCCCTCTTTAGCCCTCCGACCTGAGCCTACTCACCTATTGTGGCTCTAAACTCTATGGCTAGAGTAGGATATCCAAGTGGTCATCGATCTCAGTAGTCTTCAAGTTCTCCACTTCCTTCTTTAAGTTATTTATGTCTGCCCGAAGTGAAGAAACATCACAACTGCTATCAGCCTTGTCAAGAGGACAAGTGCATCATGGTGTTTCTTCTGTCTCTATTTCACTATACCCAAGGCATCCCTAATTGGGTATAAGGCACTCCTAATCATTTCTGGGATGCTCGTCTCAAGAAGAGAGTATTTAGCATCAGCAATCATTGCAATCTGGTCTATCCTCACTATATTGGCCCTCGATAAGACGAGTTTTGATCTAGTAGCAGCTGAAGGTGCATGAGGAATAAGGGTTGATGAAGCTGGAGTACCTGTTAGAGTAAATATGTCGGCTGTAGAGGGGATAGATGAAGTAGGGTAGACCGATGTGGTGGTCTACGTTCGCTCAGATGCGGATCCCTCTAAATTAACCAAGTCAACGGTTGGGGAGGTGTCAACTGAGGTACTAGTGGTTTTCTACTTCTTTCTTCCTTGCCTTTCCTCAGCTTTGACCCTCAAAATATCACACGTAAATAAGGCATTGACGTCATTATCTACTTGAGGCAACTCATGAACCTTGGCTCTACGGCACAACTCTGTAATCAGGCAGGGGAAATGGAATGAGGTTTTATCTTGTTGAACTCTCTTGCCAAGCTCCTTCTCAATCACATCTCTGATGTTAATCTGGACTCCACTCATGATGCAAATAATCAAAATAATCTTCTCTAGCTGAGTTTCTGTCTCATTATATGACGGCTGTAACTGGCTGCTCACAAAACTCAGCCAAAACTTGGCTTCAATGCTCAAGGTATTCTTATAGATCTTTTTGCCAGTGGCTATCTATTCTGATGTCTCATTAGTGACTATAACGGCTGCCCATGGACACTCATCATCCATTTGGCCCGTAATCTTGATGGAAAACTCATCGTGGTCACGCTCAAGGATAGGATAGATGACTCTGTTGATAGCGGAGCTGCCACAAGGAACCTTAACTCCCCGAATCTCCACTTCTTTGAACAATACCTTCAGTTGTCCATTTCTTTTCTTAGGCATGGAGGCGGCATAAGAGGCATATAACTCACGAACCAATTCCTTGTTATACTGAGGTAATGGCTCAAGAAAATATTGCCACACATGGAAGATTATAAAATCCTAGACTCTCGAGAACTGGTCCCTCAAGTCGTTCATAGAAATATGTTTCTCCTCAATGAAGCTCCGATCTTTGATCTTTTGATATTGTTCTTTGGAACCCTTGACACTAAACCGCTTGACCTCTTGGGCCTTCTTTTGCCTCAACTCAGCTGCTCAGGCTTCCTCCTCTACAATATCCCCCTTATTAGACTAGGAGGATAAATGTGCATGCATGGGTAGAAATTATGGTATTGGGGGCGCTTTCTTTTGTTATCCAGCCCGGTGGTTGCTTTTTGAGTATGCACTGTGAGCTTTCATTGGCTTTGGGGTATTAATCGGGCCACAGTAGGCCTCATAGATCTAGTCGGTTATGCCAGCTCATTGATTGTGATACCCTTTTGTGCTTGCATTTTCTTGGGAGCCATTTCTGCAAACAAGAGGCATGATGAGTCTTGGCTTATGGTATGAAAAACAAAGTAATTTTTTTTGTGTTTTTATAAAGTAATTTCAAGAATAAAACAAGCAAAACAAACAAGAAGTTATACTACAACAACAACAACAATAATATACTCAGTGAAATTTCACAATGTGGGGTCTGGGGAGGGTAGAATGTACACATACCTTACATCTACCTTGGTAGGTAGAGTGATTATTTCCGAGAGATACTCGGCTCAAGATAAGGTACAAGCTCAAGCAAAATACGACAAACAAAGTGAGTAGGTCATGATAGCGAATTCTGAAAAAAAAAAGCAAAAGAGAAACAATAACTAATGCAAGTAAATAAGACAAACAAAATACACATTGCAGCATTTATCAAACGTCAAGGGACTATAAGGCAATATTGTGCCTACCAGTATGCTAGGCTAAGCAAGCCTACAATAATATTACTACAACTACCAGTTTATGAGTAGGTAGGACTATGTTGGACTACCTACTACCCTTCTACCCTAATATGTGTCCTTCATAACCCCCTATCTAAGGTCATGTCCTCAATGAGTTGCACCTGCGCCATATACTGTCTAATCAATTCTCCCCAATACTTCCTCGACCTACCTCTACCCCTCATGAACCCGTCCATAGCAAATAAGAAGTTATACCACAAATGAAATAAAAAAAGAATGAATAAAAATATAGGAATTGGAAACAACTTCAATGATTGCAGACCTGGTCTGCGGGCCGCAGTCCAGGTTTGCGATGTCGCAAACCCAAACTGCGGTCCGCAGACCGTGATGGAACTTTTGACTAAAATTTCTAAAATCATTGGGCAAAACTGCAGCCTACTTTATTGTCTGCAGAACTATTCTGATGCCCGCAAAAGACATCATAGAATTGCCTTTCAAATTTCTTAAATCACTGGCCATTTTTGCGGATTGGGGTGCCCTTCTACGGTCTACAGAACCATTTTGTGGCTCGTAAAAGGGCGTCTAGTCGGCGCAGTTTAGGCTAGTTTCAAGGTTTTCACCTCGTTTTTCAAAATCCAGTGTTGCCACACCTATATCAGCACAACATACATATCACTAACCTAATACATGCTTACAATTAGTGCTTGTAGGTACTCGGACTTCACTATGGCTTTAATTCAATAAATCTCAATAATTATAGGCATGTTTAGACAATTTTCACAATTACGAGTAATTGACATCCTTCCCACACAAATTAGTGACCCAAATTTAACATTAATGAAATTAAACCCGAGCCCAACCCCTATATGCGATCAATTTCAAAAAATTTCAACAAATACAAATTGACATTCTTTGCTATTTCTAATCAATAGGGGCAAATAGAGCAATGAAGAACAATCACACAACTTAAGGGTGACATGTATCATACATAAATATCACACAATCATCACCCAATGTCCTAACCTCATAAGTTAATTTCATGAACCTCACCACCCATTTTTTACCTATTTTTGCAAGAAAAATGGAGAAAAGAAGAGCGAGACATACCTGATAATCGATTAAGAGATGAGGTTGAGTGAATGTGAGGTGAAGAAAGCCTTGTGTGAGCAAGTTGTGCGTGCAATGGAGTGTTTGATTTGAAATCGCGAGGGAGAAAGAGAGGGTGAAAAAAAATTAGGGTTAAAAACCATTATATACCTTATGCCTGATTTGCTATCAAAGTCGAGTCGCAAATCTGATATGCGGTCCGCAGAACTGGATTGTGGCCCACTTACTTTCATTTTGACCTAGCTTATGTGGCACCCTTTTTGCGATCACAGAACCGAACTACAATCTGCAAAATGGTCTATTTCTCTATAATTTTTCCCGAAAACCCCTAGGTACACTGTGTAATTCTGCGAACTAAAGTGTGGTCCACAGTCCAGGAATGCGAGCCACAACTGAGATTGCAGTTTCTCATTTCCCTAAGTCCCAATTTTAAAACTTTCTGTGGAGTTTTGCGCTTCATTTTACGGTGCGCAGACCGTGATTGCGATCCGTAGAAGAGGCCGCACAATGGTCTCTCTTCTTCCTTTGATTCATTTTGCACATCTTTCCATATTTCCTCCCCATTTTACTTGTGTTTCCAAATCCTACACACATAATAAACTATCAAAACACACAAGTGAACAAGAAAATAAACTAAAGCATTGAGTTTCCTCCCATTAGAGCTTGATTTAAAGTCATGGCACGGCGAATTTTACCATAATTTCTTCATAGTTCATAGAGGGTGATAATTGTGTTCAACTTATGATCATCAACACTTCCCAAATAATGCTTGACTTCTTGGCCATTCACTTTGAAAAGGTGACTGGCTTTGCTTTCCAATTCAATGTCACCATACGGGAAGACCTTCATCACTTTAAAAGGGCCAAACCATCTTGACTTCAACTTCCCAGGAAACAACTTGAGTCTAGAATTATAGAGCAAGACTAAGTCCCCGAGTGAAAACTCCCGCTTCAAAATTCTCTTTTCATGGAGGAACTTCATCCTCCCCTTGTAAAGAACGTAACTTTCATAAGCTTGGAGATGGAACTCATCCATCTCGTTGAGTTGATCTACCCTTAACCGCGAAGCATTCTCCCAATCAATGTTGAGTTTTTTAAATGCCCATAGTGCCTTGTATTGTACCTCTACCGGAAGATGACATGCCTTGTCAAATACCAACTTGTATGGTGACATACCAATAGGAGACGTGTATGCCATTTTATACGCCCACAAAGCGTCATCTAGCTTTCTTGACCAATACGTCCTTATGAGATTCATCGTCTTTGTTAAAATGCTCTTGATCTCCCGGTTGGACACTTCCACCTGACCACTTGTTTGGGGGTGGTAAGGAGTTGCCACCTTATGCTTTACCCCATATTTCTCAAGTAGAGTAACAAACACTCTATTGCAAAAGTGAGAGCCTTAATCACTTATGATAGCTCTAGGGGTCCCAAACTAAGTGAAAAAGTTCTTTTTGAGGAATGAAACGACACTATTCCTTTCATTATTCGGAAGAGCTACTACTTCAACCCACTTGGATACATAATCAACCGCCACAAGTATATATTTGTTGCTAAATGAACTCACGAATGTCCCCATGAAGTCTATTCCCAACACATCAAATAATTCTACCTCAAAGATAGGTGACATAGGCAACTCATGCCTTCTAGAGACATTACCTTCCCTTTAACATTTGTCACAATACTTCACAAACTCATAAGAATCCTTATAGATCGTTGGCCAATAAAAGCCACTTTAAAAATTTTTGGAGACCATGCGTTGACTAGCATGGTGACCCCTAATTGGTGAAGTATGATATGCTTTCATGATAGGCAAGGTCTCAACTTCAGGCACACATATTCGAATCATATTGTCAGCACAAATCTAGAAGAGATAAGGTTCATCCCAATAGTAATGCCTGGATTCTCTCAAGAATTTCTTGTTTTAATGAGAATTTAGATGATCCGGCATGATTCCACTCAAGAAATAGTTAGCTAAATTGGAATACCATAGGATAAGATCTTGAGATGATGCAATCTTGCTCATACGGAAAGGCATCATTGATATCCAATTCATTCTTTGGCCTTCCGGCCTTTTCAATCCTTGACAAATGGTCTGCTACTTGGTTCTCACAACCCTTCTGATTTTTTATCTCAAAATCAAATACTTGTAGAAGGAGTACCCACATAATCAAGCGTTGCTCCACATCCTTCTTTGCCATTAAGTACATGTTGACTGCATGATAGGAATATACCACTTCTTTAGAACCCTATAGGTAAGACCGGAATTTCTCAAATGCAAAGACAATGGCTAGAAACTCTTGCTCTGTCACCGTATAAATCTTTTGAGCTTCATTAATTGATCTACCTGCATAGTAGACTGGGTGAAGGATTTTGCCATGTATTTGACCCAACATAGCTCCAATAGCTACTCCACTTGCATCACAGATCAATTCGAATGGAAGATCTTAATTTGGAGTCACAATAATCAGAGCCGAAACCAATTTCTCTTTCAAATCCTCAAATGCTTTGAGGCATGCTTCATTGAACTCAAATTAAACATTTTTTTTCTAGGAGCTTGTACATTGGGGTAGTGATCTTTGAAAAATCCTTGATGAATCTTCTATAAAACCCGGCATGCCCCAAGAAACTTCGGATACCTTGATTGTTGTTGGAGGAGGCAACTTGGATATCATTTCAATTTTGGCCTTCTCTACTTCAATACTATCCTTGGAGATTTTGTGACCAAGGACTATACCTTATGTGATCATAAAATGACATTTCTCCCAATTTAAGACCAAATTTGTCTCTTCACATCTTTTCAATACTGGGGAGAGATTATCCAATCAACTTTCAAAAGACTCCCCAACCACAGAGAAATAATCCATGAATACCTCCATAACATCTTCCACTATATCATCAAAGATAGCCATCATGCAACGTTGGAAGGTGGCGGGAGCATTGCAAATACCTAAAGGCATCATTCGAAAAGCACATGTACCATATGGACAAGTGAATGTCGTATTTTCTTAGTCTTCCAGGGGTATTTGAATTTAATTGTAGCCCGAGTACCCATCCAAGAAGTAATAGTAAGATTTTACTGCTAACCTATCAATCATTTGATCAATGAAAGGTAGGGGAAATGATCCATCCTTGTAGCACTATTCAACTTCAGGTAGTCCATGCAAACCCTCCATCCGATTACCGTCCTCATAGGTATCAACTCATTTTTATCATTAGGGACCACCGTGATCCCTCCTTTCTTCGGTACACATTGTACGGGGCTCACCCATGCACTATCGGAAATAGGGTACACTACCCCGGCGTCTAACCACTTAATGATTTCTTTTTTGACAACTTCTTGTATTGAAGAATTTAACTTTCTTTGATGTTCAACACTCGGGGTACTATTATCTTCAAGATGAATTCGATGAGTACACACACCCGGACTTATTCCTCGGATGTCTGCAATAGTCCACCCGATTGCTCTTCTATAAGTTCTTAAGATCGACAATAGAGATTTTACTTGGCTTTCATTGAGATTTGATGAGATAATAATCAAAAAAAAGTTATTTGTCCTAAAGAATTTGTACTCCAAATGACTTTAGCTCAAAGGTTAGTGGTTCCCCAATAGAAGGCCTGAGAGGAGGGACTCTACGATTTTACAAGTCCAAGGCCAAACGCCTAGGAGCATAAAAATCTGACCCTTGGCCCTCAAGTGCAAGAACGGTCTCCACAATCCCCTCAACTACCTCATTGTCATGATTCAACAAAACCTCCATCAAGGTCTTTTCAATGACATCAAGCTCGGCATTAAACTCTACCTCATCATCAATTACATCAATCACCGAAATTACCCCCATATCCATAGATTGTTTCATGGATTCGCACACATGGAAGGTAACTTCTTCATTATTCATACAGAACTTCAACTCTCCACATCATATATTGCTCTCTCTGTCGCTAAGAATTTCCTTCCAAAGATTATGGAAACATCATAGTCAATCGCACTTGTTGAAGAAAGTGTGTACGTGATTTATGATGAGTCAAATATTCTTGGTGACAAAGGCAAACAAGATGATGAAGTTGAAGATGGAGAATTTTCAAAGGTTCCTGACTAAGCCATTGAAGTCTCAAATGGAAATACGGATCTGATGCGTCAGGTCAAGGAAAATGATGTTGGAAAATGCTAAAACCATTGATACGCCTATTGCTACTTGACTGGATACAGATGAAACTGGTTCTCCAATGAATGAAACCATATATAAGGGTATCATTAAATCCTTGCTCTACCTTACTGCCAGCAAACCTGACATTGTGTTTAGTGTTGGTATGTGTGCCAGATTTCAATCATGTCTAAATGAGTCCCATCTGAAGGCTGCAAAGAGAATTTTGAGGTATCTTAAAGAAACTTCGGACCTTGTCCTCATCTACCCCTCAGGTGATAATTTTGACCTGATTAGTTATGTTGATGCTAACTATACTGGTCACTTGGTGGATAGAAAGAGAACTTCTAGTATGGCTTATTTTGTTGGATCATGTCTGATCTCTTGGGGTACAAAGAAATAAAATTTGGTGGCTCTTTCTACTGCTGAAGCTGAATACGTGGTTGTTGCCTCTTATTGTGCTCAATTGCATTGGATCAAGAATAACTTGAGGACTTTGGTGTGTTTACTAAGTGTGTATCCTTGCTGTGTGATAATACAAGTGTACTCAATATGGCAAAGAACCTAGTGCAACACAAGAGGACTAACAATATTAATGTTAGACACCACTTCCTAAGGGATAATGTTGAAAAGGGTTTGATTTGCATTAAATTCTACAAAACAGAGGACCAGGTAGCAAATATTTTCACAAAGACACTGAGCATGGAGCATTTTGAAAGGAATCGCTTGAAGCTGGGGCTGATTAACATGAACTAATTGTCTCTCTGCAAGATTCCTCCATGTTTGGCTATGATTATATGACAGGTGTATATGTTGGAAGTGTCTTTTTGGTAATGTCTAACTCAGTTCTATACGTTTACAGGTATGCACGCATGGTAATCTCAAGACTATGCAAGGATAAGTGATATTGCGCTCTACAAAGATGTTGGCCCATTTTCAAAAATAGTTGAGGGACTTAGTTCCTTAACTCAAGTTAGTGTTTCCATCTATACCTATGTGTTTTAAAACTTGATAGAGTTCCATGTCATTATAACTTCTCCCACCATTCTCTAAAGTTCAATCATGGACGAGCCCCATTTGTTGTCAATTTCCTCTTTTCACGCGTCACATCCTTTAATTTACAAAACTTTACTTCTTCACTTCACAACTTACTCTCTCTCTTCTTTAACCGTCGATATTCCAATTCCTCCATCATAATCCCTATCTCAAAACATCATTCTTTCCCATCTTCTCCATTGAAATCCATCATGTCTAACCTTAAATCCACCTCTCCAACCAGTCCTAAACCAACATCTCATGTTTCTCCTTCAGAAATCCTAAAAACGTCCGACCAAAACCCCATATCTTCACCGTTAAAATCTATACCTCTATCTGACCCTCACACCCCTATTTCATCCTCATTACCCACTATATATGTTCCTCCCTAACAACATAAAAGTATAACCCTCAAGAAATTCATTTCAAAACCTAAAAATGCTTCTAAAGAAACCACAACTCCAAATATTAGTGATGACTCTATGTCGACGTTCGATATCTCAAGCGACACAGTTGAGATTAAGGAAAAAGAAAAGGATTATGAGGTTTCAGGTCAGAAACTGGGTACAGATGAGGGAAACAAGGTTGATTTCAGGGATATTGAGGCATATGTAGTTCAAACAGCTCCACTGGAAGGTGCTTCAACAGAAAAAATGTCGGAAGTAGAAATAGCAGGAATTGAAGAAACTACTACTGAACCAGGTAACTTCACTCCCTTAGAGGGTAAAAAGGGTTGTTGAGTAAGACAAATGACACTCTAAGTCCTCTGTCGACCATCTAATTGAGGGTAACATCCCTGAGGAGGATAAAGGGAGGTCCAATATCTTAGAAAGTCAAGATGAGATTGTGGTTGGGTTTTTCAATATTGTTTTAATGTTAAAGAAAGGAGGATCCTTTGTGGGACCCGGTGCTCCCACACAGGGGGAAGAAACTTCTCTTATTTTCAAAACTGCTCCTAAGTGGGATGGGATACTAGGTTCTCAACGAGTACCTACTATAAATGTATCTTTAGGAGATATTCCTGCTAGTGAATCACCGGTGACTGTCACTTATTCAGAGCCTCCAGAGGAGGTTGATGATGATGAAGTCCCTCTGAATTTGGTATTTAAGAGGAGTGTATGGTCATCCTCTAGGGATAGAAGTCTACAAAAAGGTAGTGTCTAAGCGAGGGCCACTCAGAAGAGGTAAAGTCAAGGCCCAAATGGATTCAGCCTTGTAAGAAAATAAAGAAAAAACTATAAAAAGAAAAGGGTTGGTGACTAGGTTGGTTAATGAAGAGAAGGTCTCTCCCAATAAGGTGGTGGAGTTTGATAATGGTCATAATGAACTAGAGGTCGAGAAAACTCCATTTGAGAGAAGAAAATCCAAAACAAAACTCTAAGAAAAGGGAAATCAGCAGCAGTTGAGGAACCTGGTGTTGCGAATGCAATTGATGATGGGGATCAGGGATCAAAATAAAATAAGGTTTGCTCTCATTCTTTAAGAAAGAAAAAGGTTGTTGAGGATGAAGAACCTGCTTCATCATCCAAGAAATAAAAAGTGGAGTTAATTGAGGAGGACATGAAAGAGATACTGAGAACTCAGAAAGTGATGAATGGAAGGGTTTTTGACCCTGACATTGCTAAATAACCTGGGATGCAAGATGTAATAGAAATGGTTAAGGCATATATGTGGGGTCATCTATTTGAGCCCTCAGTGGCCTTGTTGTTTGAGTTTGATGTGATTGAGTTCTATGAGTCTCTATTCTTCACTGATGGTGGTGAAGCACTTGTCGCCAGTGTAAATGGTACAAACTTCACGTTGGATGAAGAGGTACTTGGGAGGATTTTGGAAGTCCCAACTGAGGGTGAGCAAAATTGTATACAAGAAATCGGCCTCCAGGAGGTTTCTAAAAATGATAGCCAAGCAGGAAGGGACTCTTTAGGGGGAACATGTCTTCAAGAAGCAACTGAAGCCTAAATTTCAGCTTCTTTTTAAATTGTTTAACAAGGTGTTGCTGCCTCATTCTGAAAGAAAATCTATAACAGTTGTTCCAGACCTATATATCATGGAGAACCTAACATTCTTCACCCTAATAAGTTTTCCTGCTTTAATGTTATAGCACATGTTGAAAATAGTCATTGTTAAGGATGGAAGACATGGGTTGGCTTATGGATTCCTCCCCACTAATGTCTTTAAGCACTTTGGGATCAAGGTACTCAAGAAAACAATGGGTACAAGAAAGCATATGTTTACAATGAACACTCTAGATGAGTGAATATGTGCCCAGAAAAGAGGGGTTGGGAGTAACTCCATGATCTCTAATCTGATAGAGGCTCAGGAACGGTCAACAGAGGAGATCAACAACCTGACTCTGCTTCTGGCTTAAAGGGACTCTAAAATTGTAGTTTTAAAAGCTGAGCTTCAGCAGAGTTCACAGGGAAGAGAGGGACCTGGTACCTCAGAGGAATTGAAGAATGAAAATGCCAGCTTAAGGCTGAAGTAGTTGATTTGAGGAGACATGTAGCAAACCTAACCCAACAGATGCTCAGATATAAAAGGGTTGCGAGTAAGCGGATTGATAGGCTCCTGGCCAGATTATGAGCAGTCCCCTATTCCATCCTCTTCTCCCACACTCCCAGTCCTCATATGCCCTTCTCCCTTCTCCTTGAATTCCTTAATCCTTATCTTGATTTTTCCTCTTTGTATTTATGCATTACTTTTCTTGGGTTGTAATTGACAATTGACACCATTTGCTTGTTTTTGTTTGCTGGTACTTATGGATCTATTATGTTTACTATGTTTTCATCTGGATATCAAATCGAGCATTATCTGAATACTTGTGTTTTGATTTTTCTCATATTAGTATTTCCCCAATGGCCATGAATTGAAAATGCCTTAATTCATTCTTCTTATAATAATGCTTTACTTTTTTTTATGATGCTAAAAGGGGAAGATATTGCAGGGGGATAAACCGAATATAGGGAAATATAATAAATATTGTTTGATTGGGTCTGAAGTTTCGTGTTGAAAAGGGTCTGAGTCTCAGGGGGAACAAGCAGGGATCTGGTTCTCAAGGATAACTAAAATTGTGAGTTTGTCATCATCAAAAAGGGGAAAATTGATAATGTAATGCTATGCCTTATTTTGATGATTTGACAAACATGTACGAGGAACCAGTTTCGTCTCTAGAGGGAATAGGTCTGCCGATGCAAGTCAACTCTATAATTGTAAAACTGTTGACACAGTGGCAGTATCACAGCACTGCTGCAAAGTTGTTGCGGCCTTTCCATTGGTCCAAGGTTTAAGGTTTTGTCACTTCCTTCACAGGAGTGAAAACCTAATCTTGCAAAATTCAAATTGTTCACACTTTCATCTACAAGCCGATGTGTTCATTAGAGCTCCAGTCAAGACCAAAGTTGCAACAAATTGAAGGGCCAGTTCTCTCACTAATGAAGTGGTCTAAGTCCTCAGTTTGTTGAGTCTTTGTTCCTTTGTTCTTGAACTTGTAAATTTACTCTTCGTGTAAGAAGTTATTTGTAGGTCGGTCGTTTTGTCAAGTCTTTGAGTTGTTTACTTGGCTAGAGTTAGTCAAGGTGTGTCTTTGCAATAGAAGTATTGTAGAGAGTTTGCAATAGAGTTATGTAAGGGGGAGTGATTAAGAATTTAATTCCTAGGTTGCAAAAGGTTGTAATCTAAACATTGCTCAGTTTTAATGAAGTTTTGGGAAAATCCTACTAGGGTAGGTCGTGGTTTTACTCCCTTGAGCAAGGCAGTTTCCACGTAAATATCATGTGTTAATTACTTACTACTTTAGCTAAGGAAACACTTAGAGAATCCGGTTCTCTATAATGTTCGGTAGACTCATATAACATGTTAGAGAGTATGCTTTTCTCCATTTAAAAAAATAATGGTGTCCTCCGCAAAGACAAGGTGATTAATTTAGGGGCCTATGATGTTTATATGGAACCGTTTATACCTAATTTTAAGAGTTAAAGGGTTAAAAACACACCTCATACATGATAGTTAGAGGCAGGAAAAGTGAACAGCTGATAGGTTATGTGTGTTTTGCTAACTAGTTGGTGACAGTTTAAGTAGGAAATTCTCGCACCTAATAGTTCAGGTAGAAAACTTAAAAAAAAGAAGTGATGCTTGAGATGTGTTTTTGACCCTTATCTCAAATTTTAAATTATATACAATATGTACAAATCAGGACTGTAAACCGTGATTTTGTTAGTTTGTTTACATAATAGATAAGTTGAACTAAGTGATTGGGAGTGTAAAAATGTCAAAATCAAATATTCCATCTGTTTAATTTTACTTAGTCCTTATATTAAAAATAGATTTTTCTTTTTTACTTGTCTATTTTAGCAAATCAAGAGATTTTTTTTCTTTGAATACTAGTCTTATCATTAAATAAATTTCTAAGGAAAAAACAAGAAGAGGTGAGTGCTCCTAGGGTGGGCTGATTTGGATGATAAAGAAGAGCAGGTTTCACCTCCTCCTTTGAATAGCAAATTAGAAGCTCCAATATTTGTGCCTAAAAGTGTGATTGCAAAGAAAAATGAGCCTGGGTCCTTAGCGTCAGGATTTGGTCTAACTAATGCTTACGCAATTGATTTGGGTGAGGATTTTTTTATGAGGAATGAAGAAGATAATATGCTTAGGATGGCAACAGATCAGATCTGAACCGGATCCTACTAGATCCAGATCCAGATTCAGATCCGTTTTTCATATCTGTATACAGATCCACCGGGTCCACGGATCGGATCTGGATCCACATGTAAAAAAAATTGTCTTGCTAAGAATGTAACCTTGCTAAGAATTTTTTTTGAACTGACAAACGATTTTTACTTAGCTAACAGTTTACTGTGTTTCAATTTTGAAATGTTCATATGAGATATTTTGTTCGTTGTCTCGTTTTGATTGTGAGTTATTAATTGAAAATGTTGGACAATAACAATAGTTGTGGAAAATAGTGACTAGTATTTCCACAATGCAGAACTTGCATGTGCTTGGAATCTTTACAAATGAAGTGAATATAATTTTAACTACTTGTCTATGGAGATGTTTGTCATTCACTAATATAACATTGATTTTATTATCGAAGTTACCTCTTTATTTTTTGGTTTTTGAGTTAACGCGGGGATAAATTAAACTTGTTTTGAGAATTAAACTTGCAAGGATGTGCTTAGCAATTTTAAGAAAATACTTATAAAATTACATTTTAGGTTATGAATATATTTAATAAAAACATATCCACGGATCGGATCTGGACCGGATACGGATCTCAAATACAAGATCTAGATCCGAGCCGTTAGAACGGATTCGATCCGGATCCGTCGAGTTCAAATTTTGAAGATTCATATCCTATAAAATGGATCTGGATCCACCGGATCCAGGATCCACTGCCATCTCTAAATATGCTAGACAAATGTTTTGATAAAGTGGCTAGGGATGGGGATATCCTACCTAGGCATCAAAGAAGTGGAAGCAACAAAAAAAAAAAAGATGTGTGGAAGGCAGCATAGTTGGGATGGTAAGTGACTGGGGAGTTTGTTTCAAGGCACCTATCGATGTACCTAACAAAGCAAAATCATATGAAAGTGTCAATAGCTTCAAGATCTAATAAATCCAAGAAAAAATGATGAATTATCAAGTGTCGTTGGACAGACTTGAAGAAGAAGACAAAAGAAAAATACTCCATGTTACTTTAGATGTGCAATTTATCTTTTTTAATTCATACACTTGTAAAAAGAAGTTTGAGGTTGATAACTCAAGTTTCTTTTTTTGCTTTTATATTTTACATTACTTAAGCATTCTTATTTGTAATATCATCATGGAGTGCATTACAAGCTGATCATAGAATATCAAGTTCTCTCTAATTTTTATTTTCTTCATGTTTGTTGATTAGTAGAGATTTATTGACTCATTATGATTGGTAAGTTAACACCTATCCCCTTGCTTTTACTTATCCCTATTGAATATTTTTAACAAAAGGCCGTCATACACTTTGTCTAATAAAATATATTCGCCAAAAAAATAATAAATAACTAAATAAAGTATTTGTAGTCAAATTTAAATTTTCAAATCATAATTAATAATCTTAATTTACTAAAATAAACTACTTATTAATATTCTTTTAAAGGAAGAGTCAAGTCAAACAAGCCAAATAAAATGAAACGGAAAGAGTAGTAACCTCACATGGGACTTGCACTTTTTGTCCCTCAAGCCAAATAAGTTTTTCCCAAAATATAAGTTTTTAACTTTTTTACATCATAATATCTCGTAAGTTATGTTCAAGACTCTTAGAAAATTTATCCCGCTATACATAAATTTGATTTTGAAAGGAAAAAATTAAAGACCAGGCCTATTTGAATTGAAAAGACAACCGTGCAATTTCTTGGAAATTAAGACTTCAGATTCCAACTTAAAAGTATACAGGCTTGACAAAAGTCAAGGACCGTCATTGAAAAATCAACTCCCACATTTACTTTTCTTCTTCATTTTCCGTTTAACATAATCTTTTTTTTTTCTTCTGTTAAGCAAACAAAAAAGAAAAAGAAAAATGGGAGATCAAATAGCAAGAGGAGAAGAATTCGTGAAAAAAGCAGAGAAAAAACTGAATGGTTGGGGAATATTTGGTTCCAAATACGACGACGCTTCAGATTTATTCGATAAAGCTGCTAATTGCTTTAAACTCGCTAAATCATGTTAGTTTTTACCTACACCAATTACGTGCTACCACAGTAATATTTTATTACTAATAGTTACTATCATTGATGAATTAATCAACTTCAGTATTGTAGTGATTAACTGTGATTTTACTTTTTTAGGATTATTTTAAATCGGTTGTTAATTTTTTATTACTGATAGTTACTATTATTGATGAAATAATCAAATTCAGTATGGTTGTGATTGACTGTGATTTTGCTTTTTTAGGATTAATTTTTAATCGATTGCAAGTGTTATTTTCTGTTTTTTATTATCGGCGAAATATATTATTTTTTATTTTTCAATTTTCTAATTGCTTCATACTCGCTAAATCATCTTAGTTTTAACTACACTATTGTTATCATTGATCTGTTTCTCCTGCTTTGTTGTGCTTATGCCTTGTCGTGTCTTGAGCCGAGGTACTCTCGGAAACAGACCCTCCCCAGACCTCATGTTGTGGGATTTCACTGGATATGTTGTTGTTGTATTGTTATCATTGATGAAATTATCAAATTCAGTCTTGTAGTGACTGCCTGTGATTTTGTTTTTAGGATTAATTTTTAATCGATTGCTGGTGTTATTTTCTGTTTTTGATCGATGAGATATACTACTTATTTTTTGTTTTTTAGATTTGTCTAATTCTAGCTGATTAAGAGTGCTTACTTTAGAATTTATGAATACTGCGATTTTCTGATATGTTTTTCGATAAATTGTTATTCTTAACCGGTCTGTCAAAGTAATTAGTTGTAATATGCATTTAAACTATGAGTAAAGTGGCTGTGGGGGAAATTAGTCCAAATAGTCAGTTCCTAGTTTGTGCTGTGCAGATTCTCATTTTTGGTAATAAAATAAGTTGGTTACCAAAAAAATTTGGCATAATACCCTCAGCTGGCAAGTATGCCCTCCAACTTTGGGTGTACACAACTAGGCACCTCAACTTGTATAAAGTTGAACACGTAAACACAAATGCTGACGTGACACAAAATTTGGAGGTGTCTAGATGATCATTTTGTAAGTTGGAGTGTTCAACTGACAAAGTGGAGACAAGTTGAGGTGCCTGTTGGAGGGCATTGCCACCTAAGTAAAGGCAGTAACTTTTTGTAAGATCTATCTGTACTTCTATAGTGAAACTTTTGCTAGGATTTTCACTCTGATTTTGTTCTTAGGATTTCATCAGTATTTTTATCCATTACTGAATACGTTGTTGTTTGATCGACAGTATAGATTCTCTGTTTTTGGAAAAAAACGAATTCTGTTGTTTAATTGGACTTGATCCAGAATGCTTATGTCTGTATTTGTGAAGATTGCAATACCCAGAATGCTTACTTTGATGATCGTTCGAGTATGAGTATAGTGAGTAAAAGGTAGTAGCATTTTGCTGTACTTTTTCTTTTGGTGAAGTTTTTGGGAAGAATAACAGTTATATTACTTTCTCAATCTTCTGATGACTGGCATATTGTTCATTTATGGAAAATAATTACGTGGAAGCTTTTGTCGTATTTTCGACGTGCTACTAGTCTACTACCATTCACTGTGTCAACTATTACTTGTGAGTTAATGCACAGGTAGTTTGATGTTTGCACTATCATCTGATTTATCTATGTGCTTTGTGAAAGTCAGTGATTGGTGCCGAAAAATGGAAGAAAAGATATTCCTTAATAGTTTCTTGTATATGATGGACATCCATTTGTTTGATAGTGGAAAAAACTGAAAGAATATAATGTAGCATGGTCTAAGATTTTTGTAGAATCTTTAGTAGTAGTAGTAGCAGTAGAAGTAGATCATCTATATGGTATGACGGAAAACTGCATAACAATCTTGGAATGTTGATCTTCCAGGGGATCGAGAACAGTTAGTAGTAGTAGTAGTTCTTGTAGGATCTATCAGAGAAGGCTTACTGTTTCATAAAGTAGATCTTCTATATGGTATGATGGAAAATTGCACATTGATCTTGGAATGTTGGTCTTTCAGGGGATCGAGCTGGAGCAGTATATGTCAAATTAGCGAGTTGTCATCTGAAAGTAAGTTTTTGATCCTCTTGTAATGAATTGTCTATATTTGATGCTTTTGTGTTTCAGGTTTCCTACAAAACTTAAATTCTTGAGCTAATTTATTCCTATCTTATCAGTTGGATAGCAAACATGAGGCTGCTGGTGCTTACGCTAATGCTGCTCATTGCTACAAGAAGACAAATACGAGAGGTTGTGTGTTGCCTTCACTTCTGTCTAATTCTTTTATGTTGCAGAATGTCTTTTGTGCTCTAAAATAATTGTGTCGACATCCTTGGATATATATATCCATTGTGCACTAAATTCAAGCTTTTAGATTTCTTTCAGGATGAACTCTTTTTAAAAGTTTTTTTGTACAATTTAGTAATGAGCAAAGTTTACTTGTCCCATAATTGTGATTTATGAGTTGTAGTTCGTATTGTAGTTGGTTGTACTTCTTTCTTATTTCTATATAGTTTCTCTGTCGTCCTTTAGCAGCTAAATAATCTCAGTATGGGTAAGCTTGTGGCAATTGCAAACAACATGATATTAACAGTATTTAAATGTTTCCTGTAAAGATGTACAAAGAATGCATTGTCCCACTATTCACGAATATAGCTGAGCACGCCGGCCCTGTATAGACCTCTTGGTAAATGACAAGGTATATTTGTATAAAATATAGAAGCAAAATTCTAGTAGCATATCAGTTGATCATTTCTGCATCATATTGTCTGTAATCATCACGCTGAATTCATTTTTTCATTCATCAGATTTCACTTTTACTGAAAAAGAACTCTTTACGATGTATCTCTTGCAGAGGCAATATCATGTCTAGAGCAGGCAGTACACATGTTTCTGGACATTGGACGGCTAAATATGTCTGCAAGATATTACAAGGTACAACTATATTTATTGTCTGTGAGAATCCGTATGTGCTCTTTGATGTTTTTAATAGCAGTACTGTGTGCTTGGTCAAAATTCTTTTCTAGTGTAAGGTCCGGTTTTGGTAAATTTTATGCTTTTTCTCTTCAATTTATGTAGCAAGTTAATTTCTTTTACTATGAGAAAGTTGGTAAATGACTGTCTAATGTAGTACATGGCCATCCCGTTTCAATAAATTGATTCTAGATATTTTGTGCAGTTAATTGGTGTGTATCTTGACAACTTGGTTGCATTTGAAAAATACATAATGAATCTGCTGTGTCCAGGAAATTGCTGAATTATATGAACAAGAGCAAAATTTGGAGCAGGCTATCACGTACTACGAGAAAGCAGCTGATCTTTTCCAGAGTGAGGATGTAACAACATCTGCAAATCAGTGCAAGCAGAAAATTGCCGAATTCTCTGCTAGAGTAGAAAAGTAAGATTCTTTGTCTTGAAGTAGTAATACTGTTTTCCTAAAGAAGAATAATTGTGTCTGGCAATTGCAAATTCATTGCTGAACGTGGAAATGTTGACACTGTTGAAGTCAAAGGCAACTTGTTAAAAAATTGCACTAGAAACTGCAAGAGGAAATCTGAGAGTCCGAATTTGATGCCAAGCTTCCCTCTTTATCTTATATATTTCTCTGTGGAATTATCGAATTCTATCCTAGTCTCTTGGAGTACTGGTGCAATAACTATTATACGGGTTGAGAAAAGGAAAAGATATGAAAGGAGTCAAACCAATAATTAAGAAAAGAAGTCAATTCCAAACTAAGAGTCGAACTGTTCATTAAATGCCATGTTAAAAGCGCTGAGAACTTAGAAAGTTAAAGATGTTAATAAGCTAGTATTCAACTTCTAATTGCTCCATATGTAAGAGCTTAACACTCAGTATTTGTCACCCAGATATCAAAGAGCAATTGAGATCTTTGAGGAGATAGCTAGACACTCCATCAAAAACAACTTGTTGAAGTATGGAGTTAGAGGGCATCTTCTGAATGCTGGTATTTGCCAACTTTGTAGAGGTGATGTTGTTGCAGTTAACAACGCATTGGAGAAATATCAGGTAGAGTGTTCTTCTTGTTAAGCCTCTAATATTTCAACGGGACATGATATGTTTTAAGTAAACAATGCATCTTAACTTGCAGGAACTGGATCCAACATTTTCAGGGACACGCGAGTGCAAGTTGCTAGTGGTATGCCATAGCTTATATTAACTCAAGCATGCGAGTTCTTTTATCTTGATCCCTTCTCCATCTCTTTTAAACAAGTTTTCCTGACTTATCTGTGGATATAGCAAGTATATACCATATCAAGTATGTAAATTGTTAAGAATTTATCCAAAATATAATATGTCAACTTTAATGTAGTTGATCTGAAACTTAAATGCAGTGTTTAACACAGACAAGGAAAATGTATATATGGGGATGAATTAGCAGGACACGAAATGGAGTTTCATGCGGGGGTTGACTTGTGTCTGATCTTTCTGTTACTATTTTTTTAGGCATAAAATTTGCATATTTATTCATTAGTCAAGTCTGGGTAAGGAAACTGATGTGACTACTAAAAGTGCAGATTTTAAAACATGTTGGTATATGGGGTTTTGTTAAAAAATAGGACAAATGTCGAGTAGTATTATTAAATTAAAGATAACTTTCGGGATAGATAATCAAAGTCAAAGGAAATTGACGCAGAATTATTTCCTTGGGACATAAGCACAGTGCTGGCTAACCAACATAGCTACTAATATGATGAACCATCAATTTGAGGTCCTTGTATGCGAGTGACAGAGTAACTGTATTCTCTCGCTTGATAGGATAAGCATTTCCTTCAGGATCATTATGTGTTCCAAATATGATAATGTAGAATTAATTTGGAAGAATACTTTTGCAATGACAGGATTTGGCAGCTGCTATTGACGAGGAAGATGTTGCAAAATTTACCGGTTGTCTCAAGGAATATGATAGCATGACAAAGCTGGTAAATTTTAGTTTTCTCCACTTCCTTTGCCTACAAAAGAAACGAAATGTTTAGATGTTACCAACTGCTGATAATTGTACATTTTAGGGTTTATTTTTGTGGTTTTGGTTTGCGTATATTCCGATCTACTAACTCCTCCCTCAATAATACTTGAACATCTCCATCAATCTTTGCTGTACATAGCAGAAAAGTTGCTCAGAGTTTTTTTGGCATAATACATAAGTAAGCCCTCAAACTTGGTCTCATTTTTTAAGTATGCCTTCCAACTTTGGGTGTGCAAGTAGACACCTCAACTTATCTCCACTTTATCGGTTGAACACTTTAACTTACAAAATGATCATCTACATACCTCCAAAATTTATGTGCCACGTCAACATTTATGTTTACGTGTTCAATGTTTTACAAGTTGAAGTGCTTACTTGTGCGCACCCAAAGTTAGAGGGCATACTAAAAAAGTGAGGCCAAGTTTGAGGGCCTATTTATGTATTATGTTTTTTTTTTCTCTAGCATTTATGAGGTTATGAACTCCATTTGTGCTCCCATATGAGATTGGGTGCAGATTTTATAAACCACATAGAAGTAGTTGCATTTCAGGATTGATTGATGTTGCAGTTAACCTTCAGGCATTGTCTAAATATATTGGCATTGGAACTTAAATGCAGAATTGTACATATAGATGTATATGTAGTAACTGGTATTACCTTTGGCAGTTCATTTTATGTACTTCTATTTGATAGTTCCAGTCCCAAGCGACTAAATTAAAGAAAGGATTCTTTTCGTTTATCTGGATATTTCAAAATGTATACTTTTTACAGGTAGTTCTCATATTTCAGTTATCCAAGTGAAATGGGAATTTCGTATTTCATTGGCTCAATCAACCAAAACACATTTGGCTATTCTTTTTTTTTTCATTGTTCATCGCAATACTTATGCCTTTTCTATCGGCATTTTCCCCCCTTAACAGGATGAATGGAGGACAACACTTCTTCTGAGAGTGAAGGAAGCGTTGAAGGCGAAGGAGCTAGAGGAAGATGATCTTACTTAAATATTTCTTATCTGAGACGGATTGTAAATTTACAATTGCATTGTTTATGATGCCATTTGTTACTACCGGATGATTGTTTCTTACCGCACTTTAGTGTTACATTTTCTTTTTGTACTGATTGAGTTTGACTACTGAATTGAATTCGACTATCAGCAAGGTTTTAGCCTGGTAGTCAGTATTGATGGTTTCACACATTGAGTTTTTTTAGTTGAATTCCCCATCAAAAGTACGAGTTGTCTATGTTGATCGAGTTTATTACCATATTCAGAGGCAAAACAACTTTCCAGATAGTAATATTGTTACCAGGAGTGGATTAGAATTTAGAATTAGCGAGTTCAGAATAAATATGATTTGGTTACATGTACACAATTTAATTCTTTTTAACACATATAGCTCAAGCGAAAACAATGAATTTAGTTGAACTCAAATATACCTCTACCGGGAGTGTGCAATTCCAACTTAAAGTCTAATTTTTTTCGTCTCTAGTTAGACATGTAACAAGTAAAAGGAAATAGCTGAGTTGCGTGGAGATCAACATTTTTTACTAGTACATATGAATAGTGCAAAAGTGACGCGCATTAGTTTACGGATTCACATACGTTATTTGATATATGATTTAATTTATAGCTCTAATATTATATCATGTGCGATTTAACTATTTCATGATTACTTGTCAACTTTCACTAGTAAGATATTGTATAACTTCGTCTGATGAAAACCAGATATATAAATGAAGAGAAATCACCTTATTTTTTAAATCTCTGTTGAGATTTGAATCTGATTTTTTTATAAATTTTTATCTCACTTTATTACGAGTAACAATTAGGTACCACATATATGCTCTGACTTTCTATGAAGTAGAGAACTCGAAAACAAAAAAATGTACTACATTTTTCTAAAGGGAAAAACACAATAGATATATAAGAAATAAGGGGTAATTTTTTTTTCTCAAGGTAGAATTCATCTCAGCAAAGAATTAAGCTTTAAAAGGGATATATGCAGTGGCGTACACAGAATCTTTTATAAGCAGTATCACCATTTAAAAAATAAGCAAATAAATAAATCACCATAATAATATCATATTATAAAAATACAACTCGAATCATTTTTTAATAAAACTCAATTCAAGTACATTACTACTGGCACAAGCCTTTTATTTAAGTGTAATTTTTTTTTTAGGATTTAAACGAAAGGGTAAGAGGAAAAATATGAGACTAGGGGAGCTCAAACCCACGATCTAACTTTCACACAGTTGGAGCGCCTAACCACCAGGTCAATGCACAACTTTAACAACAAGCAGTGCCCTTATATTATTTCTACCTTCCATTTTCGTTTTATTTATTAATTATATATGTATATCTAGTAAAAAAAATCGACGAAGCAGTGTCACGTGACACCCCTCGGGTCAATGTAAATTCGCCCCTAGATATATGAGACCCAAAGCTCTATTAACGGAATAGGGGCATAATTGAGCCAGTTTGCTACTGATAAAGACACTTTTATTCTATTTTTAATAGTTTAGGACAAAAAACTAAATGAAGGTTATTTTTATTCTATTTCTAATTCTAATAGTTTAAGGTATTTGGTTTATAAACCAAAAAGGGAATGTATAAAATTGACATAAGGAGTATTTATTACTTCTTCCGTCTTAATTTACGTGATATAATTTGACTAAGCATAAAGTTTAAATAAAAAATGAAAGACTTTTAAATTTTGTGGTTTAAAATAAGTTAAAAATATTTATGCGCTTATAATAGATTATCTCGTTAAGCATAAAGATAAAGTTAAAAGTTAAATTATTGTCAAATAAAAAAATATGTCATTTTTTTTTAGAATACTAAAAAATAAAGTTTCTCATATAAATTGGATACAGCAGATGTTATGATCAAAATGTATATAAACGAATGTCATATTATTTGCTCTGTATTTTCATCTGTTTCTGCAAACCAAAGGCAGTGAATATTTTACGGGGTAGTAGTAATTTGGTCCCTCCATTTTTTTTGCTTCAAACAAAAATGATACGAATCTTTAAACCTCTCCTTCTTTTTATTCACCATACCAAAATTCTTGAAATATTTCTTGCATGCAAATGTGGGGTTGGTAATACGACCTTAGGCAAGGCCAAGGTCATCATCATCATAATCCATGGCAACAACAACAAGTCAAGAAATCCCAAAAGGGGAATTACCTGGTGGAGTTGATGAAAAATGCTATGCAGAAATACCTCTTCATTCACCTGGATTATGGGGTTTACATGATTCTCATGATTTCCTTAATTTTAATTTACCTAGGCTTCTTTTACAATTAGCCATCATTTTTTTGCTGACCCAAGGTCTTCATTTGGTCCTCAAACGTATCCGTTTGCCCCGTCTTATCTCTGAGATTTTGGTATTCTTCCTTTTTCTCTTCCTCTTTGAGAATTTATTCATAACATTTTATTGATAATGTGCAACATGTTATATTTTGAAACTGCGGTGTTCAGACTAGCTTGCATGCATTTGTACATGCACTATTTTACCCAAGGGCTATATAAATAGGGGGAAACTAAAGCTGTTAACATATTTGGCCGCTTATCTAAAAATATTACAACCTTTAACCAAATATGTTAAAATATATATATTAATTATGTATAAAATATATATATTATATATAAAAAATATACCTCTGCTAGCTGTTATTTTGGTGGGCTGTACAGTGTAAATATCCCAAAAAAAGTATTCTTTTTTGGTTATAAACAACCCGTTGAATACCCTTTTCTAGTGTAGTTACAAAGGGGTTTCAAAAATTGCTTTAGGTATCATGATCAAGTTCTAGGTGTGACGTTCCTATTATTTATTTTAATTGCCTTATATGAATTTCTGGCTCTGCGATTACCTCTCACCAACTGTTTGTTACCTCCCACCAGCAGAGGTAGTGAGTAATTCCGCTTACAAGAACTTAAAGAGATGGAATAAAATTACTTGAGTTCTTGTGATAATGTTACATGTTCTTCTCATTCAAGGTCTTCATTCATATATAAAAGGAAAAAAAACAAAGGACATGGATATGAAGTTTTGAGAAGATAAATAAAAGGGAAAGAAACAAAGGACATGGGATAGAAAGTTTGAGAAGATAATTTCTGGATAAAAAAAGGAAAGAAAATTTCGGGGTGTTTGTAATACTTATTAGAATAGAGAAGTATGTTGAAATTTTATTCACTGTTTGATCGGGAAATAAGTTAGGTTTCACATAATTTTTCAGTTATTAAGGAATAAAGAGACAAACAGCATTTTATTGTTTTGTCTTTGAATAATAAGTACTTCCATTTGTCTTTATTCTTTTGATATGGGGTGAGTAAGAGAGGGAGAAATTATAGTTTCAATTGTTTGATAGCATTAGTAATTTCCAAGAATATGTTAGAATCTCAGAACTGTTAATACTGTTATCATTTATGCTTGAATTAACTCCAGCTTTGGTTTGATGATATTGTCTTCCACCTACAGGCAGGTATCATACTGGGCCCAACAATGCTAGGAAAAATCCCAGACTTTACAGAGACATTATTCCCACAACCAGGAGAAATTTTCATAGATTTAATGTCGAAAATTGGGTATATCTTCTTTATATTCCTAAGTGGAGTGAAGATGGACCCGAAAATGGTGTTGAGAAGTGGTTCAAGGGCGTGGACGGTAGGATTACTTGCAGTCATTCTACCAGTAGCCTCTTTCGCGAGCTTGTATTTTGGATTTTTCGCACAAGACGCGAACCTGCATAGATACAGACAGCCAGCCACCCAAAGTATTTTCTTGATACAAAGTTTGATCACATTTCCTGTGGTTGCGTCTCTCCTTGTTGACCTGAAAATCATGAACTCTGAGCTCGGTCGTCTTGCTCTGGCATCAAGTTTGATCAGTGACCTGTTCAGTAATCTCGGGTTGACTATCTTCTCGACACTTAGAATCGGATTCTTAGCAGAGATTACGACAGTTATCTCTGTACAGTCTTTCGTTCTACTTCTCGGGATAATCTTGCTTATCAGTTTTACTGTTCGACCTCTTTCTCTTTGGATCATCAAAAGGACCCCGGAAGGCAGGCCTGTAAATTCCGTTTACATTATTTGGGCATGTGTCACGGTCCTTTTAGCCGTGATTCTTACAGATAATGCAGGGCTTAATTACCAATACGGTCCTTTTATTCTAGGTCTTGTGATACCGGATGGTCCGCCTCTGGGGTCCACATTGGTAGAGAAGTTAGAGACGTTAGTATCTGGTATGCTTGCGCCTCTTCTGGTGACTTATTGTGGTATGAAAGTAAATCTGGTTGATTTGTATGATCTCATGTTCCTGAATTGGGTATGGGTTATGGTGTTCTTTTGTCTCACGGTTAAGTACACATCTGTTTTCCTACCAGCATTGGCCTGCAAGGTCCCGCCTAAAGATGCTGCCGCTCTTGCCTTCATCATGACCTCACAAGGTGTTATTCAGATGTCTTTTTACTTGAACAACGTTATTAATCAGGTATTTAATTATCCTTTTTCAATTTTCTAAGTATTGATGTTCCATAAATACAGTTTTGAGCTTCTGTTGCTGAGCCTGCAGTACGTACCTATAACATATAATTGTTTTTCCTGGAATGTTATTAGCTTGAATACAGTTTCTTTATGTGGCCACGTTTGTACAATTTGAGCTTTCTTAATCCATGGTTTGAGGGAGATTCTAATTTTTTTTTGGACGCTATGTATCAGTTTATTGTCAACATGTGAAATGCTGGTATATGATAGCAATGCTCCTTATGAAAAAGAAACGATATATAGTTAATCATTCGTAAAATGTGCTAATAACCTTTTTCAACCAGAGTTTTAATTCCGTTTTATCTTCCCCTTTATTGAAGTGCAGACATTTGATGGAGAAACCTTTTCCATGCTAACTGCATCTGTATTACTCATAGCTGCACTCTCCCATTTTTGTGTGGGGTCGCTATATGATCATACAAGGATATATGCCGGTTATCAAAGAAGAGACGTCCAACATGCTTCAAGTAATTCCGAGTTGCGATTGCTTGCATGTGCTCATCGATTTGATGATGTTGTCGCTGTCCGTAAGATCTTAGATGCTTCTTTTCCATGTAAAGAAAGTCCTTTATCGGTGTACGCGCTACACTTAGTGGAACTTGCTGGTCGAGCATCCCCGGTTCTAATCGATCATCAACTCGGTCAAAAGAATACTTCTGGCATCTCTCGATCACAAAAAATCGTGGAAGTTTTTCAATCGTTTGAAAATCAGTACCTAGGATCTGCTAGTACTCATTTCTTCACCTCAATGTCATTGCCGAGGTTCATGCATCAGGACATTTGTTCACTTGCATTCGACAAGTTAGCGTCCATGATCATAATCCCGTTTCACAGGAAATGGAATCACCAGGGGAAGATTATCTTGGACAGCAGTAACTTGAGGACAATTAACAATAATGTATTGGACCTGGCCCCTTGCTCGGTCGGTATCTTAATCGACAGACAGAAAATAAAGCGTCTAGCAAGTCAATCGGATCATGAGTCATCGTTGTATAATGTAGCCGTGGTTTTCATGGGAGGCAATGATGATCGTGAGGCAGTGGCTTATGCTAGACGTATGTCTAGATCACCGGAAATCCACTTGACCGTGGTTAGATTCATGCCATGGGACAACGATGTACGTGAAAGTCAATGGGACACTGTACTCGATGCTGAGTTATTGAAAGAAATAAGACTTCTTGGTCAGCACCAAGATAATGTTGTGTATAGAGAGGAAAGAGTTAAAGATGGAGCTGAAACAGCTTTGATCATACATGCTATGGAAGAAGCTTTTGATCTTATTATGGTCGGAAGGCGCCATCGAGACGATTTGCAACAACTATTGGGGCTTAATCAATGGAATGATTTACCAGAACTTGGACCAGTTGGTGATATGCTTGCTGCTGCAGAGATCAATAGACCAGTTTCAGTCTTGGTGGTGCAGCAACAAATTGTTAAGAACAAATGAGAAAAGTAACCCCTCATTTGAAGCAAATAGACAAAAAATAATACATATGTAAATGCCAAATTTCTTGGTGTAGATTTTATCACACAATTAAAGCAAGGCCATGTATAAATATGAATTTGTATTTTAATTTTCATATCAATACAACACCACACATCTCTCAATCAACTGCTCTACTTTTATGATTGAGATAATAGCATTTTCGACCCATCAATTATTGGTAACTTCTTATTTTGGCTCTTGTGATATATGACTCAACATATTTAACCTTTATTTAATTAGAATGTGTGTTTTTTTTGTCTTTATATGTAAGAAATAGGGATAACTTGACTATTTATAGAACTATATTACTCTTAATTATGGATTAACAATACAAATTTAACAAAACTCATGAGTACTTAAATGATGGAACAACTAATAATCCTGGTAAATTTGTGAAGTTCACAAGCAAAAGGATAAAAAAATGCACTTTTCAATAAATTGAAGGTTAAATGTGTTTAGTCAAATATTATAAAGACTAAAATCAAACTTTACCAATAATTGAGGGACTAAAAAGGCTACTTACCCGTTATAATTTTGTACTAAATTAAACAGACGTTGATCATGAGATCGGGTCACAAGTTAAAGTTAAAAGCACGTTTATTTGTCTATTTTTAACTTTGCACACTCCTTAATAATTAATAAATGAAGTATATATATATATATTTTACAATAATATCCGTATTAATGGGTGTATAGTCTTAATAGATTTGAAAATGAGTAATTAATTCTAAGGATAAAACAAGAAAATAAAGTTTGTCTTTCTCTTGATATGCTAAAGTGGACAAGTAAAAATGAAAATTTACTTCTAGTATAGTGGACAAGTGAAAGTGAACGGAGGGAATATTTCTTAATCAACGTTAAGTGATAAAGTCATATGTTAAGACATATGTCTTAGGATTTGTTTTTTTTTGGTGCAAACATAGTCATCGGCGTGGATAGGAGTCGGTCTTTGTGGATAATGGATGACTAGCTTTTTTCATTTTTGTTTTTCATTCGGTGTCCGATATTCGTATTGAAGCTCGATTAATTCGAATTTCGCGTCGCATAAGACCAATTCGGAAAAGTGTTGTTGGATCATAAACGTGATCCATTATGGGAGCCCTAACCCAAACCCAATCAAATTGGAGTCCAAGTCCATAATCAAGGTCCAAAACTACAAACCTTCTACCTAGAATCTTCTAGGGTGTGGTAATTATGCATGTGAATCATTTGGTAATATAAAATATTGTTAGAAGGATGGAGAAGAATGGAGAAGAATGAGGTGTATGGTTATTGTAATTTTTGATTAGTTTATTTGTGTGGTGTAGGATTGTTCTTAAGTAGTATAAATACCCCTCCCCATTTTAGTTTAGGCATTAAAAAAAATTAAGAACTTCTAAGTGAGTGAAGAAGCAAAGTCTTATAAGAGTGACTTGTAGTATCTTTTGTTGAGTAAGAGTGCTCTTGTAATACTCGTTTGAGTTTGAATAAAAGTTATTTGTGAGAGTGTTTCATTTCCAACAAAGTGGTACCAGAGCCAGTTGAAAAGTATAAACTATTGCATATCAAATCGAAGGTCTCGGCGATAGAAATCCGCTGCCACCAGAATCTCCCCGATCGGAGTTCAGATGCGCCGCCACGCGCCACCGGAAGAGTGCTGCCAGAAAATCGAGTTGACTCACCGAGTTGAGCCGAGTCAGCCGAGTTGGAGCCGAGTTGACCAAGCCGCTTGATCGAGCCGTCCTAGCCGAGTTGATTGGGCCATCAAAGTCGTTGACCATTGACTAGGTTAGGGTTGACTTTGACCGTTGACCAAAAATTGAATATTTGACCAGGTCCCTCTCAAGGTCCTTCGGCATTCCGGATTCATCCGCATAATCGGATTTTGCAAATTCTCATTATATTAAGAGATATGTCAAATGGTATGGCACCATTCCAAGTCCTGACACTCAACAACAACAACTACGACAATTGAAGTATCAAAATAAAGGCAATTCTTGGATCACAAAATGTGTGGGATGTCATAGGAAAATACTATAACGAGCCTGCGGATGATGCTGCTTTTGATGCTCTTACACCAGATCAAAAGACAACTTTGAAGGATTCAAGAAAGAGAGACAAGAAGGCTCTCTACCTCATCTACCAAACATTAGATGATGATGACTTTGAAAAGATTTCGAGTTCAAGCTCTGCCAAGGAAGCATGGGAGAAGCTACAAACCACTTACAAAGGATCCGAGCAAGTGAAGAAGGTCTGTCTCCAAACATAAGAGGTGAATTCGAATCCTTACACATGAAAGTATTTGAGTCTATTTCGGATTATTTCTCAAGAGTAGTAGTTGTTTCTAATCAATTAAAAATAAATGGTGAAAAGTTAGAAGATGTGAGGATAATAGAGAAGATACTCCGTTCACTGGATCCCAAATTTGAGCACATAGTTGTGACGATTGAAGAAACTAAAGACTTGGAAGAAATGACGATCGAGCAACTCCAAGGATCATTTCAAGCATACGAAGAGAAGCATAAGAAGAAGCAAGGGTTTACTAAGCAACTCCTCAAGTTGCAACTCAATGATATGCATGAAAGCCAAGGCAATGATAGAAACCAACGTGGTCGAGGCTGAGGCTGAGGTAGAGACCATGGAAGAGGTGGAAGTCACGGTCGTGGACGAGGTTGGAATTACAACAACAACAATTCCAACAACAACTATGAGAAAGGAGAAAGCTCAATACAAGGCCGTGGAAGAATCAATCCGAACTCAAGGTATGACAAATCTCTCAAGTTCGATGAATTGTCAGAAGTTTGGGCATTATGCTTCAGAATGTAGAGCTTCCAACAACAAAATTGAGGAGAAGGCCAACTACATGGAGGATAAGACAGATAGCAAATAAACTTTTCTTCTAGCACGAAAGGAAACTAATGGTGGCCAGGCAAATTCCTGGTACCTTGACAGTGGTGCAAGCAATCACATATATGGAAAGAAAGACATGTTCATGGAGCTAGACGAGTCAGTAAGCGGAAATGTTTCGTTTGGAGATAATTTCACAATAGCAGTGAAAGGAAGAGGTAATATCCTTATCCGTTTGAAAGATGGGAGACATCAGTTTATTTCCAATGTCTACTATGTGCCAAGTATGAAAAGTAACATCTTGAGTTTAGGACAACTGTTAGAGAAAGGTTATGATTAGGGGTGGGCAAAAAACCCGTAGAACCGAAATAACAGAACCGAACCGAAATTCGATTTGGTTTTTTCTCGATTTTTTTTTTTAAAAAACAATTGTTTTTAAAACTGAACTGAATCAGGATTTAGTGATTCGGTTCAGTTTTTAAATTTTGGATACTAACCGAACCGAAAAAACCGAATTAAATATATAATTATTCTTATTTTTTATTTTAGGCTACTACTATCTCTTGAATCATAGTCATTGAAGTCAATCTATGGAGATTTTATAGAAGTCGAATGCGGCATGAACTTGATTAATATATCACGGAAGAATTGACATAAAATGCAGGGAGAGAAAGTAGTTGTAAATTGGTGAAACTTTAAATGGTCATAACTCTGCACTCGGATGTCTGTTTTCCCAATCAATTTGTGTTTTCCCCAAACCAGTTTTTAATTTCCCTTTTTTCTTTAGTAAACATCTCACGATACACAATAGATTTCAACGTCGAAATTTCATGGTAGTGTAGGTGTGAATGTCAATTTCAGTTTTGAAAATTCAATTTTTTAAAAAAAATAAAAAAATTCCTCAACCCGAACCGGTCCACTAGAAAAAACCGATATAATCCGATACGTTCGGCGATATAAACCGAATATATCGGTTTTTTAAAAAAAAGAAGTTGTATTCGGTTTTTTTATTTAAAAAACTGATTTTTATTTGGTTCATATTTTTCAGATACAAAACCGAACCGAACCGAACCGATATACGCCCACCCCTAGTTATGATATTCATATGAAGGATTATAAACTTTTTATAAAAGATGATAAGAATAACTTCATTGCTAAAGTGCCAAAATCAAATAATCGAATATTCCTGATCAACATACAAAATTATGTTGCAAAGTGCCTGAAAGTTTGCCACATAGATGCATCATGGCTTTGGCATCTTCGATTTGGGTGTTAACACCCAATTTTGTCTCATCTTTTATGATTTTATTCGTAATTTTTAATATTTTGACACTTTTAAAATAATTTTAAAATATAGGCATATATGTGTATATCCTCTTATTATTATTATTATTATTCGCATTTTTTATATCATTTGCATTTTTATCATAATCATAAGTTTTATCCGAAAATTCTATGTTATTTTATTTTCGCAAAATTGCATCGCGTTCCCATTTTTTTATTAAGCATTAAACATTTCGCAAATATTATGCTTTTTATTATTATCACATCGTTATGTTATTTTAAATAATTCACATCTTTTACAAAAAAAAAAAAAATTTTAATATTAAACCCCTCTTTTATATTTTTAAATCCATAACCCATTTTTATTTCCTAACCCAAAATAATTTCTACCCAAAACATTCTATCAACCCCAAATTTTTGGCCCAAAACTGAAGCTCAATCGGCCACCCCATCTTCCAAGCCCAACCCTCCACAACCTTTTATCCCATTTAAAAACCAAACCCACAAAATAAAATCCCAAAACCCAACACCCTTAAACCAAAGCCCACTCCCCCAAGCCCAACCGGCCACCACCCGGGCCTGGCCCAACACCCAAACCTGACCCATCCCTCTCCTCTTTAACCCATCCCCTTACCCCCATTTCACAAGAAAAAAAAATCAAATCAGAAAACCTAAAAAAAAAAAAACCCAAACCCTATCCCCCCAAACCCGATCGCACCTGACCCCACACCGACGACCCCACGTCGCCGGTCACCTCACCCGACACCACCACCAAACCCCTCTGCCCCTAACACCGACACATCCCATACCCATACCCACAAAATCCGCGACCCATAACCCTCAAATCCGCGATTTTCTTTACCTTTAATTCAAATTTCAAACTCGTTCTTGAGGAGGAAATCCACCTATAAATACCCCATGTTGTTCTTCATTTTAGGGGAGAGAAAAAATAGATTTTTGGAGGATTTTTCGGAAGATTATTCCATATATACATAAATATTTTGTTGTGTTCTTGATTGTAAGCATTTGCCTTCCTTGTTATTCAAGAATCAAGTCCGAAAAGGTTTGTTCTCCCCTTTTGATTCTCTGATTTTCTTCATCGATTTGAATTAGTCGACCCGACCAGGGTCAACCCGATTTGGGTAACATTTTCAGAATTCTTGCATTTTCATATTTCTGTATGTTGGTTATCTGAATTTGGTGAATATTTGATTTCGGGTTGAGTTTTCGATTCGGGTTGGGTCGACCCGGTTTGGGCAACATTTTCAGAATTCTTGCGTTTCATATTTTCTGTATGTTGGTTATCTGGAATTTGGTGAATACTTGATTATGGGTTGAGGTTCCCATTCGGTCAGATTCTTGACGGTCGGGTCGACCCGGTTTGGGTAACATTTTCAGAATTCTTGCATTTCATATTTTCTGTATGTTGGTTATATGGAATTGATGGAATCAGTTGATTCCGGGTTGAATCTCCGATTCGGGTCGGGTTACTGACCCGGGTCGGATCGACCCGGTTTGAATTTCCAAATTTCTTGTATTGTTGCTGTTGTTATTATTGGCTATTTGAAATTGATGAAATCAGTTGATTCCGGGTTGAACACATGATTCGGGTCGGGGTCGCTAACCCGGGTCGGGGTCGCTAACCCGGGTCGGGTCGACCCGGTTTGAATTTCCCAAATTTCTTGCATTTCATATCTTGTATATTGGTTATCTGAAAAAATGAAAAAAAAATCTGATTCGGGTCGGGTCGATCCGGTCTTGGTATATTTCCAGATTATGGCATTTTTTCATATCTGTTGCTGGTTATCTAAAAAATCTGAATTTCTGATTTCATTCCGGGTCTGATTTTTTTCCAGAATTAACTCACTGTTCACTTTTCCGGGTCTGTTTTTCAGAATTAACTCACTATTTCATCTGCCTTTATTTATTTCTTTCGTTTCTCTGTTTTTCTGTTCGCTGGGTTAAACATCCGGGTAACGGATATCTTACTGTTCTTAATGCTTTACTGTTTTATCAATACCGCATTTAGGCCGACGAAATTAAACTCGAGGCCGCGCTTTTCTTTCGTTTCATTTCTCTATTTTTCAGCACTGTTTTAAGTATCCGGGCAACGGATATTTTTACTGTTTTAAACTAAACACCGCGTCTTTTTCGGAAATTATTTTCTACTTATTGTTTTACCGTCTGCTGCTGCTGTTTACTGTTTCATTTTAATTTTACTGATTTGAACACGATACTACATTGGCCGATGAAAAATATCCGTCGATTTTAAGGCCTCCACAGTTGCAAAGACGGAAATATAACTTCTGGGCAATGATGAAGACTTAAACCTTTTATTTCATCCGAGATCAACATGTTTAGTAGGCGAGGTGACTAAAATAACCAACAAGTTATATATTCGCAGCCACGACGTGATTATAGTGATCTTTTCTATTTCACCCGTGAGACCAACACGTTTAGTAGGCGAGGCAATCAAAAAATAAACCACGTTAGTCATATGTTTGCAGCCACGACGTGATTGGAATATTCTTTTCAAAATTTAAGTCTGAGCCCTCCGTGATCAAAACATTCACTGTTTTGAATACGGATATGAAGTTATTTGTATTTAACTGTTTCTAACCGTTTGTTCTTGACAGCTTGCAGGGATTAAAGTAAATAACGGCGAATTATTCCTCGGAGTTTATTTATTTTATTTCTTTCTTTAATTCAGCTTTTATCCCGCTTTGTATTGTAATATTATTTATCGCACTTATGTAACTATTGAAATGCTTAGAATAGGCAAACTTAGGATTAATTCATAGGGTAGTTTAAGATTTGAAACCCGTCGCTAGCTTATTTATTTGTAGGCTTGGTTGAATTCAAACTTAGAAATCCTTCGCTAGTTTATTTATTTTAGGCTCGTCACGCGTATTCAAGATTTTCAAAACAACTTTTGTCATCTTTTATTTGCTTTATTAATCATACCGAATAAGTTTATCTTTTGTCAATTTACAATTCATTGATTCTCAAAATTTTACTTCTTTGGCATTATAAATAAATTGTTTTACTATCAATTGTCAAATACATATTTTTCCAACTCTACATGTATTTCTCTTTAAATACCATACAAATGCATATTTTGAAAAAATCTCTACATTTATCTATCTTTTAAAATGCATCTCTTTTCATTAATTATTTGCAAACATCTTTTAACTTCATGCTTCAAACATGCATTTTTTCTAGCAATAATTAAACCTGAGTTTGACCGGATAACCGCAAATTAGCGGATCTTAAAGGATGCCTAACCCCTTCCCTTTAGGATAATAAAGAACCCTTACCTAGAATCTCGCTAGTTTCGCAGACCTTAAAATTGGAGTTTACATTGCAGCACTTAGTTTAATATTTAGGTGTCCTAATTCACCGTAAAAATAATTAGGTGGCGACTCCTCAACCCTTTTTACCCAGGAATCACCGGACACGTCCGCGCTCCGCTTTGACCCGAGCAGGTCGAAATTCGGGCGCGACATTGGGCATCTCAATTTTGGAGGTCTAGAGCTGCTATCTAAGAAGGAGATGGTGAAGGGACAACCTCGCATCAACCATCCTGACCAGCTTTGTGAAGGGTGTCTAGTCGAGAAGCAATTCAGGAAAAGATTTCCAAAGGCAGAGTCAAGAGCCAAGAAGCCACTCGAGCTCATCCATACTGACGTGTGTGGTCCGATCAAGCCTAGCTCTCTCGGTAACATTAACTATTTTCCTCTCTTCATTGATGATTTTTCAAGAAAAACGTGGGTATATTTCTTGAAACAGAAGTCAGAAGTTTTCGAAGTTTTTAAGAAGTTCAAAGCTACAGTGGATAGAGAAAGCGGTAGAAAGATCAAAGCTGTGAGATCCGACCGAGGTGGAGAATTTACTTCCAGGGAGTTTCAAGAGTTCTGTGAAGCAAATAGAATTCATAGACCAATGATAGTTCCTAGATCCCCCCAGCAAAATGGCATGGAAGAAAGAAAGAACAGAATAATCCTCGACATGGCACGAAGCATGCTCAAAAGCAAGAAACTTCCCAAGGAGTTTTGAGCCGAAGCAGTAGCGTGTGAAGTCTACTTGTCAAATCAATCTCCAACAAGAAGTATGGGGAAAGACACCGCAAGAGGCATGGAGTGGAAGAAAGCCTGACATTCCCACCTGAGAACCTTTGGAAGTATAGCCCATGTTTATGTACCAGACGAGAGAAGAACGAAGCTTGATGATAAAAGCGAGAGTTTTATCTTCATCGGCTATGATGCTAATTCGAAGGGCTACAAGTTGTACAATCCAGACAATAAGAAGATTGTGATTAGTCGAGATGTGGTATTCAACGAAGAAGGAGAATGAAATTTTAACTCTCATGTAGATGGCTTCAATTTCTTTCCTCAGTTTGAAGAAGATGAGTAGATAATGAGGGAGCAACTAGGTGAACCTCAACAACAGCTTGCAACTCCACCCACTTCACCAACATCAACCACTCAAGGAGACTCATCACCTTCGTCATCGTCAAGTGGGAGTTAAAGTGAAATAGTTGTGCAACATACAAGAAGCCTTAGAGATCTCTATGAGGTAACTGAACGACAAGATAATCTTACATTATTTTGTCTATTTGTCGATTGTGAACCAGTGAGCTTTCAAGAAGTAGCACAAAAAAAAGAAGTGGAGAGATGCGATGGACGAAGAAATCAAGGCCATCAAGAAGAATGACACATGGGAACTTACCTCACTTCCCAAGAGACACAAGGCGATAGGTGTCAAATGGGTGTACAAAACAAAGCAAAACGTTAAAGGAGAGATTGAAAGGCACACGGCGAGGCTAGTTGCTAAAGGCTATAGTCAAAAGGCTGGAATTGACTATGATGAGGTATTTGCTCATGTTGCTTGATTGGAGACTATTAGACTAATCACTTCTTTGGCAGCTCAAAACAAGTGGGAAATACAACAGATGGATATAAAGTTTGCCTTCCTAACTAGAGTTCTTAAAGAGGAAGTCTACATTCAGCAACCATCAGGCTACGAAGTCAAAGGCCACGAAGACAAGGTGTTGAAGTTGAAGAAAGCTCTTTACGGGCTAAAACAAGCACCAAGGGCATGGAATAGCCGAATCGACAAGTACTTCCAAGAAAATGGCTTCAACAAATATTCCTACGAGCACGCTCTATATATCAAGATCAAAGATGGAGATATTTTGATCGTGTGCCTTTACGTGGATGATTTGATCTTCACCGGAAGTAACCCAAGCATGTTTAATGAATTCAAGGAAGTAATGACGAAAGAATTCGAGATGACACACATGTGGCTCATGTCGTACTATCTTGCCATTGAAGTTAAGCAACAAAATGATGGAATTTTCATTTCACGGGAAAGCTATGCAAAGGAGATCCTGAAGAAGTTCAAGATGGAGAAATGTAAGCCGATAAGCACACCGACGGAATACATAATCAAGATGTCCAAACATGAAGAAGGCGAAAGTGTAGATCCAATATTCTTCAAAAGTTTGGTGGGAAGTCTTCGATATCTAACTTGCATGAGGCCCGATATTCTTCACGCAGTTGGACTGGTTAGTCGCTACATGGAATCTCCAACAACCACATATTTTAAAGCTGCAAAGAGAATTTTTTGTTATCTGAAAGGTACAATTGACTTTGGCTTATTCTATTCAGTTTCTAATGATTACAAGCTTATTGGATATAGCGATAGTGATTTGGGTGGAGACATAGATAAACGAAGGAGCACTACTGGATTTGTATTTTTCATGGGAGATACTGTTTTCACATGGATGTCAAAGAAATAATCGATTGTCACATTGTCCACTTGTGAAACAGAATATGTTGCTGCTACCTCATGCGTTTGTCATGCAATTTGGCTTAGAAATCTATTGAAGGAGATAGGCTTGATACAAGAAGAGCCTATCAAGGTTTGCGTCGACAATAATTCAGTCATTGCCTCAGCAAAGAATCCAGTATTCCATGATCGAAGCAAGCAAATCGATATTCGCTACCACTATATAAGGGAGTGTGTTGCAAGAAGGGATGTGCAAGTTGAATATGTGAAGTCACAAGATCAAGTTGTCGATATTTTTACCAAGCCACTGACAAGCGAAGACTTCATAAGATTAAGTAACTTACTAGGGGTCACAAGTTCAAGTTTAAGGAGGGGTGTTGGATAGGGATGGCAACGGATCCTACTAGATCCAGATCCAGATCCATTTTTCATACTTGGATTCGGATCCGGATCCAGATCCATCGGGTGCATAAAAATCATATCCAAATCCGGATCCATCGGGTCCACGGATCGGATCTGGATCTACATGTAATTTTTTTTGGCTTGAATAATATTCGCACATGTTGAAACTTTTATGACAAAATGAAACGCAATCTGATTGAAAAAAATGATTGAGTTCATTCAATCAACCTACACAAACATGACACCATTCTTCCAAAATACTGAACAAAGTTTTAGCATCACAAGAAAATAAAGACGATTGACTTCATTAGTGATGATGAACATGTTGCAACTTTGAGCTAATTTTTGGAGGCTTTGGTGATGCTCCACTTGTAGTTCTACTGATTGACTTCATTAAACAACATAAAACAATGTCAGTCATATATCAAAAGTTCCATTTTTTTTGTTGATCAAACAAATGAGAGAAAGATACTTAAAGCTTACGACTAGCAGATTCAAGAAAGAAAAATTTAAAAAAAAGTGATAATTTTTTCTTTTTATAGAAATGAAAATATGAGAAACTGCAGAGAGCATATATGTATAAGAAATGAAACTTCAAAGACAAATTACATGGCTGTGTGACTTGTGTCTTATCCTAGTTCAACCCTTTACCCAATACATAAATTATGAAAAAAAATTAAGAAAATACTTATAAAATTACATTCTAAGTTATGAATATATTTAATAAAAAATGGATCCACGGATCGGATCTGGACCGGATACGGATCTCAAATACAAGATCCAGATCCAGATCCAGATCCGATCCGATCCGTCAGAAATGGATCCGGGTCCGATCCGGATCCGTCGGGTCCAAATTTTGAAGATCCATATTCTATAAAACGGATCTGGATCCACCGGTGAAGATCAAGGTCCATAATCAAGGTCCAAAACTACAAACCTTCTACCTAGAATCTTCTAGGGTGTGGTAATTATGCATGTGAATCATTTGGTAATTTAAAATATTGTTAGAAGGATGGAGAAGAATGGAGAAGAATGGAGAAGAATGAGGTGTATGGTTATTGTAATTTTTTATTAGTTTATTTGTGTGGTGTATGATTGTTCTTAAGTAGTATAAATACCCCTCTCCATTTTAGTTTAGGCATCAAGAAAAATTAAGAGCTTCTAAGTGAGTGAAGAAGCAAAGTCTTATAAGAGTCAGTTGTAGTATCTTGTTGTTGAGTGAGAGTGCTCTTGTAATATTTGTTTGAGTTTGAATAAAAGTTATTTGTGAGAGTGTTTCATTTTCAACAAGTGCTCCCTACTAAAAATTTTGATACCCAAAATTCGAAATTGAAACCTCTATTTAAGAGAGGAGGCCCATGTAGCTGCACCAACATACTATTTTGCCCCTTTTAAACTAGTGGCTACTCTCTTTCTCTAGCTGAGGTAACTTTAATAGTTAAAAATTAAAACATATCACTTTACAACATTAAGGGATAAATATGGGCAAAATAAATATATATATTTTGTATTTATTGATTTAATATAAAAATATATGTAGCTGAGTAATTGACGGTCTATTTTAAAGAGACGTTAGATATTTATCACATTTGAGAAAAATTGAAGCATAACCTTATGAAATAAAGTGAAACTGAGCATTTGGATCTTGATAACCAAAAAATTTCATTTATCATGTTGTTGAAATAAAGTACAACATTTCACTAAGTAATTTTAAATTCCTCCATATTAAAGAGACTATAATTTTGGAGGAAAATTGACTTTTGAATTGTAAATTGCTCTTGGCTGCCAATCCACAGGAATAACATTATCAGCTGAAACCTGACGCTTAAACTCTGAAATTAACTTCAAGGAAAATGGAGGTTTTTGTATGTTTGGATAAATGTTAGCAGACCATGTTGCTCCAAACATTTGTTTCATGGGAAGCCATTTATATGAACCTGTTGTTTTTATCTCAACCAATGAAAGTGCACCATCTCCATTTTCAGCTTCAATTGCAACAGCAAAGAAATTAGGATTGGATCCTTTATCAACCTTAAACATAAGATTTTGCTTGTATTCGCACGCCACCCTGAAAAATCCCAAACAAAAATAAATGAGTGTTAATAAAACATAATTTTTATATACACAAATCTGATAAAAATATTTTCAATTTTGTGCTATCTAATTAATTAATTGATTATCATTTTATATTTTTTAGGTTATCATATAAAATTTGTTATAAAGAGTAACTTGTTATATGTCAACTTAATTTGATTTTATGCCCATGAAATACTAACTTTAATTTATTATAAAGAGACTCACCTTTTGTAGGAAATATTGATTCTTCCAAGTTTGCGTAGTTGGTCAGCTTGACCAGGCTTTGCCATAGCCCCAAAGGCAATTCCACTTAAATCAAAGTGAACTGGATCATTATTACATGCTCCTGGACACTCATCTGTAAGTGTTACTGTTATTGGCTTCCCTGAGCATTGTGGATTAGAGCATGAGACCTGAAAAACAATGCCAATAGTACAATGATATATATATATATATTTATTTAGATAAAAAAGTTTAAAAATTGAACTATGTGTTTTTCCCTTTTGTGATATTATGGATATTGAATATATTGAAGCGAGATTCAAGTTGAGAGAATGAGTTTTAAAATATTATATAGTTAACTTAATCTTTAATTTACTTGTATTTTGTATGGACGTGCACACACAAAAAAATTAATACGTAGGTATATGTTTAGATGTGTGCACCTGATAGCATGCACCACATCCATGGCCATGTCTGAATAGAACTTGATTTCCAGCTGTTATCATGCCGTTGTATGGAGCTTTTGCTACATCATCTTCTAGTCCACAAGCTCCCCCTACACACACACACACACACACAAACAAATAACAAAAAGGAAAAATTAAGTACATTGATAGTGTAACGTTTTTTATTTTTATTAATTACATCAGGTTGTTTACTTTTTTTCTAGGTAATTATCAGCTACTCGTTATACTTAATTTAAACTGATAGTGTTGTTAGGTACTTTTATACTGTCAGTACAAATAAATTAAAATTAAATCCAAAAAAAGAAAAATAAATCGATCGTGTGAGACATTACCACTTCCAGCTCCGATAGGATTTCCATACCAAGTTGCCACTGCTGAGCCACCATCTAAACTACCATTGAATAATTGGCAATAACAAACACTAACAAAATCCGAGAAAAGAAAAACAAAAATGCAAACAATAAGAAATTGAGGAATATTAGAAGCCATGACCACTAACTAATTAATTGAGTGGTTTGCTTTTTTGCTAATTTGCTTATGCAATGGCATGAAAAATAGTTCTATTTATATTAGAAAAATTGAATACTAGTCAGCCAAGGATATTAAAGGGTAACTGTATGAGGATGTCGATGGATAATAGCAAAGTTAATGTTTTAACAACTTTTAATTAGATCCATTAGATTTTTGAAATCCAGTAAAAAGAATTACTTAGAACAAAGAAAAATTGAATATTAGCCAGCATTAAAACGTAATTGTATGAGGATGTCCATGGATAATAGCAAAATTAATATTTAAACGACTTTTAATTAGATCCATTAGATTTTTGAAATCCAGTAAAACAAATTACTTAGAACAATGAAAAATTGAATATTAGCCAGCAAGGATATTAAACCGTAACTGTATGAGGACGTCCATGGATAATAGCAAAATTAATATTTTAACGACTTTTAATTAGATCCATTAGATATTTGAAATCCCGTAACAAATTACTTAGAACAAAGAAAAATTGAATACTAGCCTGGCTAATAGCAAAATTAATATTTTAACGACTTTAAATCTGATCCATTAGATTTTTGAAATCCAATAAAGAACGAAAATGGTCTAAATATGTCTTTAATTTAACTGGAGCCCCAAATTACCCTAATTAGTTAATTAATAAGCGAAAAAGACCCAATTATGACTTAAAGTATGTGAATTTGAGCAGATATATGTCCTTTTAATATTTTATCATTTCTTTATCATGTACAAATTTAACATTTCTTTTCTACTCGTGTTTATGTAACAATCAACACCAAAGATCAATTTCTAAGTCGGAATGTGAATAATTTAGCTCAAGCTAATATTTGTTATATCTTTTATATACTAACGATGTAAATAATATATCGATGTTCATATCTTCAATGATGAAAATCTCAATATATAAATATATTTTGTTCTTCAGGTTTTTGAGATTTTTTACAGTTGATTCATGTATTCTCTACACTACACTTGTGCCCTAAATTAAGGATGAGATAATTTTCTCTCATGTTGTTATACAAATTAAAAGTGGTAGAGCTTGCTTAAAAGTGTAATTATAGTGTCTAAATTAATAACTTTCAGAAATAACAACAATTCTCAAATGTCAATTTTCTCTGCAGAAAAGCACTATTATAAAAATCAGTGAGGTTGAAAGAGCGTTGTCAGCAAAAAAACAATATAGTCTATTTTTTAACTTGGTTAAATCTTAGAAATTTGAATTTGATTGATTATCATTCATGTGGATTACTAGTGAAAGTTCAATCTGATAAAACATCTTTACATTGTTCATACAATGGGGATATCAATAATGAGGTTCCTTAGCAAAATGCTAGTTTTAATTAAGTCACAGAAAGAGAATTAGACTTAATATTAATCACATTATAAATACATGCAAGTTTGACTGAAAATTGATGTATCAAGTAAGAAATTCAACTAGAGGAACACGACAACGATGCAGTAAAATATTTTTCTACTCAAAAAGTTCAAATATGTCATCTAACTATCAGAAAAAATCCATTCATGTCACTCGTTAATAGTTGGGTTCAAAAATGTCATCGCTAAAGGAATATGTTCCTTGATTGTATTCATCAATAATGTACAATATATATAGTAGTACAAGAATATCTAAACTAGGTAACTAATCAACCTAATTACAATAGGAAATATAATTCTACCTAAAATAGGAGATCTAATTACAATATGAATACAATTCTACCTAAATTAAGAGATATACAATGAATGAAAGAATATTCGGGAAATATTCTATTACACCCCCGCAGTCAAAGCGGGAGATTCATGAACACTGAAATTGGCTCGAAAATCATCAAATAGTATGCAAGAAAGTCCTTTGTTGAAGATGTCGACAATCTGATATCTGGAAGGAACATGAAGGACACGAACTTAACCACGAGCCACTTTTTCGTGAATGAAATGAATTTCCATCTCAATGTGTTTAGTGCGTTGATGTTGGACGGGATTGCCGGAAAGATATATCGCACTAATATTATTGCAGTACACCAGTGTTGCCTTTTGAATCGGGCAGTGAAGCTCAAGTAGAAGGTTACAGATCCAACAAGACTCAGAGACGACGTTGGCGACACCTCTGTACTCTGCTTCGGCACTGATCGGGATAGTGTAGGTTGCCTTTTGGAATACCAAGACAATAGCTTATCTCCAAGGAAAACGCAGTAACCAGACGTGGAGCGTCGGGTGTTAGGACATCCACCCTAGTCAACAGCAGAATAAGTAGTGAGATCAGTGGGCGAGGACCTGTATAGATGTAATCCGAAGTGAAGTGTACATTGGACGTATCGTAAAATACAGTTTAGGGCATGCATGTGTGCTTTCGTCGAATTGTGCATGTGTAGGCAGATTTGTTGCACGACATAGGATATGTCAGGTCTCGTGAATGTGAGGTACTGCAGGGCCCCAACCAGGCTATGATACTGAGTCGGGTTTGAATATGGGGGGCCGAAATCAGCGTTGAGCTTGGAATTGGTGTCTATTAGCGTGTGGGATAGTTTTAAAGATGTCATGCATGCACGGTCAAGGATCTCTTCGGCGTACTTCTTCTGACACAGAAATAGGCCGCCAGAATATAGAGTGACAGAAATGCCCAAGAAATAACTCAAGGGGCCCAGATCCTTCATAGCAAACTCAGAGAAAATGATAGACATAATGGACCGACGGAGAGCATTAGATAATGTGGTGAGGATGATGTCATCAATATATAATAATAGGTAAGCCTTGTATGTACCCTTGTTGTAGATGAATAGGGAATGATCGGATTTGTTGTGTGAAAAAATGATAGATGAGACATAATCGGCGAACCACTGGTACCATGCCCGATGAGCCTGTTTCAGTCCATAGAGTGATTTCCGCAACATACACACATAATCTGGATGAATAGAATCACTGAAACCCATATGCTGATGCATATATATCGTTTGATGAAGATCTATATGTAAGAAGACATTTTTGACATCAAGCTGATGAATGGGCCAAGACTTGGATAGAGAAATGTTGAGGACGGTCCGGATGGTTGCGGGCTTTACGACCGGGCTGAATGTTTCATCATAGTCCACTCCCACCTGTTGAGACCTGCCATCACCAATAATACGAGCCTTGTACCTCTCAAAATAACCATCAGATTTCTTTTTATGTCTAAAAATCCACATAGAACGAATAATGTTAGCATCAGGTGGACGGGGTACTAGGTCTCATGTCTTATTATCAATAAGGGCATTATATTCGTCAATCATTGCTGGTTTCCAATTAGGGTCGGATAAGGCATCCTTTGGATTTCGAGGGACAGGAGAAGGGACAACTGAAATTGATAGGTTAAACAACCATTTAGGTTTATGAATTTCGTATATAGCATGAGTTTTCATAGTCCAAGGGCATGTCTCGGGATGCGGAATATGAGGGGGTGTGTCGCGAAACTGCCGAAAAGATGAGGAAGGGCAGGGGTGGCGGGACCGGCTAGCCGATGCTCGATTTCTCGAGAAGTTGCTGCGGAATCACCCTGAAATAGGCTGTTTCAGGTCGCCGTTGGCAGAATCGGGTGGGCAGTGTGTCCCAGACTGTTCGAGATGGGGGCGGGTGCAGAGGTCTGGGACGACGGACTATGTAAACGATGAATTAGAAGAGGGTTCAGACCATCATCTAGAAAGTCATAGGAATTCCAAGGTGGCAAGTTTAGGGAGGCAAATAAGAATTGAGACTCATCAAATAGGACATGACGGGAAATAATAATTTTACGGCTCGACAAGTCATAACACGAGTAACCACGATGATTGGCGGGGTAACCTAGAAACACACACGGGGAAGACCGAGGTTAGAGTTTTTGAGTGGTCGGATGGAGATGATAACAGAGACATCCAAAGATGCGCAAATGTTGGTAGGAGGGGTTCCTACGAAACAGAACTTGAGTGGGCGACCGTTAAGATAAAGACTTGTTTGGGATTATGTTTAGGAGATAGATGGGCATGAAGAGTGCGTAATGCCAGAATTGAGGCATGAGCAAGTAGAGCACAAATTAGGTTGTTTATGGTCTGAATTTTTCGTTCGGCTTTGCCATTTTGGGAGGAGGTGTGAGGGCAGAAAAAATGAAAGGTAAGACCATTTTTGGAGCAAAACTGTTTGAATTGATTATTATTAAATTCTCTGCCATTGTCACATTAAAAATAATTAATGCTCTTTTCAAATTGTGTTTTTACAAAAGCTCTAAATGAGAAAAAAATGGGGTAGACCTGGAATTTATTGTCAATTGGAAAAGTCCATAAAAAGTTGGAATAATCATTCAAAAATAACACATAATATCGATGGCCAGCTGTACTTAAAATAGGGGACATCCACAAATAACTATGTATGATATCGAAAGGTAGTAAAGTACAATTTGTGGATGCAGAAAATGGTAATTTAACATGTTTCCCAAAAATGCAGGATACACATATAGGAGTCCTAGAAATACAATTGCAATTAATAGAATTATTTTTCCTAAGAGAGCATTAAACAGAATCTACCGGATGTCCTTATATAGAATGCCATAAGAAAGATGAAAGAGCATCAAAGGTTGATGGAACTGAGGCTGGATTGTTGACGGCGTTTGAAATAGGATAGAGATATCCGGTGTTGTCACATCCCATTATTCGTCTCCATGTCATAAAATCCTTCACAGAAAAACCAAAAAGATCAAAGTCAAGGGAAACATTATTATCAGTTGTGAAATGTCGCACATAGATTAGATTTTTAATGAGTTTATGGGCATGTAGGATATTTTTTAAGATTAGTGGTGGATGTGGTGGGATAAGGATGAATGACCAAAACCGTGAATGTGAATGCCTTGTCCACTACCAACAATAATATTTTGATTTAAATTACTCAAATTTGAATAAGATGAGAGAGTACCTTGTGATGCCGTTATGTGAGAAGTGACGCATGTGTCCATATACCAATTTTCGTCTGGAGCGTTGAGTGACATTGTGTTCATAGCTGCCTCAATGCAATCGGTGCATTAGTTGAGGACGGGGGGTATGTGCTGTGTAAGTCTGTTGTAGACGTGGGTCGAGTATGCCAGGGTGTGCCTGTCACTTCTGAGGTAGAGTCCACGAGGATGTCGGATACGGGCAATGAGGAGAGTCCCATAATAGTTGGGCGCACGCAGCCCACAATGGGTAGGCAACCCACGGCGGAGGCTACTGCCAACTACCGCGATCGTTGCTGGCTATTTCCTGCCGGCGGTGACTACCCCTTTCCGCCACCGTTGTTGCCAGAATTCTGTCTGCCTCGGCCCTTGCCGGACTTCCTGCTCTGGCGGTTGTTGCGGGTGGATGCGGGCTGTTGCGGGTCCTCGGGTCGGTAGTTTTGGTTTCTAGAGTTGGAGGTCTTGCCGTCGGCAGAGGGCCCAACGATGGTGGTGAGGGTGGCGTCGGCAATACTGGCCTGAGTTGTGTTGCACTTGATTTTTCGGGTTTCCTCAAGAATAAGCTTCGAACGGGCCTCATAAAATGGAGGTAACGGCGTGCATTGCTGACGGATGGTGGCAACGCCGTCATAGGATTCGTTCAAGCCTGCAATAAGTTGCATGACCAATCGATGATTAGTGACTGGTGCGTCAACGTTGGAGAGTTGGTCGGTAAGCATCTTGAGTTCTTGACAATATGCAGACACGTTGGAAATCGCCCTGATGAATGTCCTTGAACTAATTTTCAAGGTATAACGCTCGTTGAGTTTTGTTGTCGTGGAAAATACTTTCCAAAAATTCTCACGTTTGGCGGGCAGTGGCATCGGTCTTAATGATGGTGTGCAACTGATCATTAGAGATTGTGTCGTATATCCACTGGAGGACGGCTGCGTCCAAATGAGACCAGAGTGCATCATCAGAAGTCGAAGCCGAGGGTAGGTCTGTGGACTTCGGTGTAGGAGGGATGATGTGGTCGATAACTTCGTAAACACGATAATGGATCTTAAAAAGCTCCGCCCACGAGGAGTATTGACCTTTTTCCATCTTAAGGGTAATAGGGATGAGGTTTTTGATGTTGTTTACTGCAAGTGCATGATGGAATTTGGTTTTGTCAACCATGAAAGATGAAAGCTAGGAGGATAAGGGAGAGAGAATGGCTGAAAAAATTACTAGAGTTTCGTGGGAGTGGCAGCCGAGAGCTATGGTCGGCGGCAGTGGAGGTAATTTTAGGATACTGATACCATAAAGGAATATGTTTCTTTATTGTATTCATCAATAATGTACAATATATATAGTAGTACAAGAATATCTAAACTAGGTAACTAATCAACCTAATTACAATATGAATACAATTCTACCTAAATTAAGAGATATACAATTAATGAAAGAATATTTGAGAAATATTCTATTAATCGCCATTACCATTTTAGGTGATATATGTCATTACTCGCTAACAGAACTCAACTACTTTCAGATTTTGTCACGTGACATTATTTAAATCCTTCATTTTACAAGTGGCATATACAAGTCAATTCTTAAGTTCAGTGACATATTTGAGCCTTTTTCCAATTTCTATATAAATCTCCATCTTTTCTAATTTTATGTAATAAGATTATAAGGACAAGTTTATCTCTTATACTAATAACATTATTATATTACTTGAAAAATATGAATCTGGTCGTATTCTTATCATTCACAATTTTCACGTACTTTATGGCTCTTTAAAAGATTTAAAAAGCACATAAAATTTATTAAGAAAAACAATAGACGGGTTTAAAAGAGAATACAATAATGAGATGTAGTATGAAAAGTACATAAGTGTGACATAGTGAGCCTTCTCCCAACCACTATTTACACCCCAATTTCACTCATATGTAACTTTTCATACTCATCTACACCTCATTACACCCAAGCTCCACCTGTACATCAAAAATATAATTAGGTAATTGTTCATAAACAAATGGTATTATTAACCTAAAAATTAAAGCAGTTTATCTATTACACAACATGTTACACTATACATAAGTTAAATCCGAAAGAATATGAAAAAAATGATTTTAGAGATATTACCACTGCCAGATCTAGTAGGATTTCCATACCAAGTTGCCACTGTTGATGACAATCCACCAGCATCTACACTACCATTAAATGATCGGCAAGAAACCAAATCCGAGACAAGAAAAATAAAAATGCAAACACAAAGAATTTGAGAAATATTAGTAGCCATGGCCAATAACTTGTTGAAAATTTACTAATGTGGAATTAAGTTTATCCCATTATTTATGACTCGAACAATTGAGGGCCCTGCACGTCAGAAATGTCATTATCACACACGTGCAATCTTAGTGCCAAGTATCGTAAATTTCGTTAATAAAAGAGATATTGGTACGTAAGTGAAATGTTTAAGACATAGAATGATGGACAGTTATTGGCTAAATAACAAGTGTTCCACGTTGGTAAACAAAAGAACGATTGTGCGAAGTGTAAGATGGTACGGGTCGGAAAAGGGCGGCGGAGCATAGAAGGGCCGCGGAGCTGGAGTGCCGCGACGCCCCCTTGCAACGCCGCGGCGCCTGATTGGCGTTGAGCATCATGCGTTTCTGGCTGAATTAGCATCACGACGCTAATGTGGCAGAGCCGCGACGCTTCATTGGCAGTGACTGCTCGACGGAATCCTATAGGTTTGGTTGTTGAGGTGGTTTCAATGGCATTGAATCCACCCAATAATGACCATTACTTTGACCATTATGTTGTTGCATTACTTGGGGGTTAAATGTCATCCATTACATGGCAATTCAATATGGGGCATTTGAAAGGTCATCTTGCACATCTATAAATTGAGGCATTCGGCTCAATTTTATAGATGAACAGAAATGAATATATGAACATACTTACAAGTTAACAACACCACAAAGAGATCAGTTTTTCTGATAAGCAATCCTTCTCTTTGCAATCGCCATTATTCGTGTTCTTCGCTGGGATCATTTGTGTAAGCTTTGCACATTTGATAGTTTATTGTTTCATCTTGGGAGACTATTGTCCACACTTCCGTAAAGCCTATATACGGGGGAAATCTTGTCTTAAAGACAGATAGTCATCTCTAGACTCAGCTGGTGGTGTTGTGATTATCTAATTGGTTGATAAGTGTTTTAAGTGTGAACTTGAATCTCAAAGGACTCTAACAGTTCATATTCTCAGCGGTTCTACAAGCCACAAGTGTAGCAGTTCATGTTCTTGTATTTATGAATACAAGATCTAGATTTGGAGTTTCAATTCAAGATCATGAGATTGACAAGTTGTTGTTGTAATCTTTGTTGTTTATCCTTTCGATCACTGTAATAATTATTTACTATTCCCGTACGTGCTTTACATATCCAACAATTTTAAGACAAGATTGTATTAGTGCTCGAAAGATGTTTGCTAGCAGATATAGTCCCAAATCTGGTTGTGGTTTTCTTCCTTAAAACTGTTTTGTTGACAGTTCTGTTAACAGTTCAAACATTATCTCTGTCAACAACCGTGCTTTCTAATTTGGTCCTAGTTTTGATTCTCTCTTTGATGACAGTTACAAATCTGTTTCCGTCAAAGATGAGATCTCTAGATCTGATGCTGAGCTTTAAGATACTGCTGATAGTCATTCTAGTACAACTAAAGATCAAGGACGACTTGGTGTCACCGCTCCCGATGGTGGTGGAAACAAGCGCCAACGAGAGGCTGAGAATGTCAACTGGGACAAAATGAGAAGGATGAAGATGATGTTCTATCATGTAGCAGAGGGCCTATATTTGTCCTATACAAAGGATCCGAATTATGGTAAGGAGGATGTGGACACTCAGTCTGACTGAAGTGGACTAGAATTCAAAAGATCTAAGTTATATATACTTCCTTATCTATAATGTGTTTAGATAATATCTTATTAAGAGTGTGTAAAGCAAGGCTCGGAATATGAAAGTATTTTTATTAAAAACTTATATTCCCTACACTCTAAAATCAGATATTGAATCCCCTTTCTTCCGGTTAAGGATTGGACTATTGTAAACAAAACCTAAAAAGATCTGTTCTTTTGGGTGTAATTATTAAAAGTGTGTAAAGTATATTCACACATACGAAGGATAGAGATCCACTAACTGTGCTAAAACTGTTACCACTCTTAAGCAAGCGCCAGGAATTGTCTGGGCACCAATCTCAAAGGAAGAAGACTAAAAGATAATGGCTTATATTAAGACGTTGAACCTGTCACACTATCTGACAGAAGATCCTTCATTTGATAGGATGATATTGGACACTCAGTCATACAAAGCCAACCGGCGACTGGAGTGGGCCAGAATATCTAGGTCTTAAAAGATCTGAAGGCCAAAAGAAAGGCAGAAAAGTAATGGACACCTAGTGAGGTGGGACAGAGTTTACAGGTCTTAAATGATCTGAAGGTCAAAAGAAAGGCAGAAAAGAATTTAGACACTCAGTCTGCCAAAGCAACTGGAGTGGGCCAGAGTATCCAGATCACATATGATTCGATTACGCCCTAACCACGGGCAAGAGGTTGTTCATGTGAAGCAACGCCACCTCTAAAGTAGAAGGAGTTGGAGAGGTTGTCCTTAAAAAGGACTTTAGGGAATGGGATCACTCTAAAATGAGGTGATACATGTCTCAAACTTGGTTTCAAGGACGTTGTTGGTCAAGCTGGTTTGAGCCTAGTCCAACAGGTCTGTAATAACTAAGAATGGTACAGTATGTTTGTAGCCAAATAAATGATACATCTATGCCATCATAGATTAAGACACGTTAAATAGAAAGTCATTCAAAAGCTAACTAAGTTGAGATTGTTGCCTTCTGTCGACATAAACCCTCTGAATGAATGTGAGGTGGGCGAAGAGGCAAAATCACCTTTCCATTCCGTCAAAAGAATAGTGAAAGAAGTAGTTCTCTAGAACTTATTTAATAGGGGTTGGAGAGGTTGTCCTCAATAGGACTTCAGGGAATAGGATCACTCTAAAAGGAGGTGACACATGTCCCAAACTTGGTTTAAGGGACGTTGTTGGTCAAGCTGATTTGAGACTAGTCCAACAGATCTGTAATAACTAAGAATGGTACAGTATGTCTGTAGAATGATATATTTGTAATCTGTGTATCTATGCCATCATAGATTAAGACACGTTAAATAGAGAATCATTTAAAAGCTAACGAAGTTGAGATTGTTGCCTTCTGTCGACATAAACCCTCAAAATAAATGTGAGGTGAGTGAAGAGGCAAAATCATATTTCCGTTCCGTCAAAGGAATAGCGAAAGAAGCACCGCTCCTCTAGAACTTAGTCATACCTACATGGGTGATTTGAAGTTTATACAAAATAGAGGGGGAGACAAGTACTTTGTAACCTTCATTGATGATGGTAAAACGTATTGCATCTTTTGTTTGTTGAAAAACAAAGATGAAGTTGTTGAAGCGGATAAGCGCTGCAAATCAGACGTTGAAAATCAACTAAGCCTAAGGATTGAGGAATTCGTAGTGATAGAGGAGGAGAATGTGAAACATCGTTGATCAAACGACTGCTCATTACTCACCTCAGTCTAACGGTGTTAGCCAAGTGCAAAGTCGTACGCCAAAATATGTTGGGCAAGGCGATCCTTACCGCTAATGCAATTCTCAACAGAATTACGCATAAGGATAAGGATAACCCTCCGTGTGAAACATGAAAAGGATCTCACCTACAAATGTTGTGTTATGGGGTGGCTTGGTAGAGGTTGGAATACCGAAACAGGTCAAGTTGGACCTAATACTGTAAATTGCATATCCACTGGATCTGCAAATAACGGTAGTGCTTATCGCCTCTTTATGTCAAAGAATGTTGAATTCTTTGAAGATAACTTTCCTTGAGAAGGAAAAAGAAATAATTGCTCTAGGTTAACAAGAACATGCGAGTGCCTGTTTATCCGGAACCAGACATTCCTGATCTACAGGACTCGAAAGTTGCTGACTATCTAGAACTTAATGTTCCAGATCTACAGAACTCGGGGATTCTGGATGTTGAACCGAGATGGAACAAAGAGGGGACAAAAACTTGTTCCAGGCCTTCTAGCTTGTATGGTTGAGAATGAACCGTGAATAATTAACAAAAAATTGTCATCTCCAGAAGCGCTGCTTTGGAAAGAAGCTACAGAGAGAGAAATAGATTCCATCATATAGAACCATACTTGTGTAATAGTTGACTTTCCTCCAGGAAAAGAACCTTAGGGTTGCAAAAGTGGATACTCAAAAGTGAGTACAAAGTTGACGGATCTACTGACGAGTATAAGGCCTCGGCTACTTGTACATGTGCTCCCCTGTGAATAACTTAACATCCAGGGCCATTGCAGTCTTGCGTGACATGAATGTTGAAACAACCTTTCTAACCGGAGAGTTGGAAGGGGAGGATCAGAGTTGGTTTGTTGGAATGTTGGGCTTCTTCCTGAACTTTCATTTTGGTCCCTGAAATGTTTACATTTTGGTCTTGGAAGTTTCAAATAAAACAGAAATAATGAATCTGACAACAGAAACATTGACTCTGAAGTTAGAAAGCCAACAGTTGAAAAACCAACAGTCTGAAAGTGGAAGTCATATTGAAACAAAAGACTTGATATGAAAGATATGGGTATCACAGATGACATCTTAGGAATTGAGATTTCTAATACATCTAACAGACTGGTCTAAATCCAAACTCATTTGTGAGGTACTTGACAGTCTCGTTGAAGCCACCAATGGATATGAATCATAGAACTAAGTGGAATCATGGTGCACCCATATACAAGGAGTGATATGTGCAGATCACGTGTAGTTCAATGTATTGTACACACTACAACTGACTTGGTATCGGCCTACAAAGTAGATCAGTTGAACTAAGGTTCACTCGTGATTCTAAAAATGATCGGTAGAGACGTTAAATCGGATATGACGATGTATGAAATGTTCGCTTATCTACGGATTACGGTATTCTGGATGTCCAGCGGTTCTGGGAGAACACACTGATGCAAACTGGACATCATACTTGAAGAACACCAATGCCACAAGTAAATGTGTATGGTGGGTCTTGGAAAATCCTCTAACCAAACTTGCATCGGCCGATTCATGATGGAATCGGAGTTTATCACTTTAAATAAAGCATGAAGGAAGTTGAGTAACTTCACGACTCCTTAGAAGACGTCCCTTATTGCGAGAAACCCGTGCCTTCAGCAGTTATACAGTGTGGCTAATCGGTCGACTTCAGGAAGGGCACGGATGACGGCTTATGGACATATTATTCAGAGACATAAGACCGTATGGCAGTTGATCACCACGGGTGTTACTTCCTTGATTACTAATCAAAGGATATAGCGGACCCTTTAACTAAGGGACTACCCGAAGATCAAGAGTTGTGCCTGTTTAGGAAAATAGGCTTAAAACCCAATTAATACGCACATTTGCGGTGGTAACCCAACCATACTGACTGGAGATCCCAAGAATTTGGTTCAATGGAAAAACTAAGCTGCAAAAGGTTCAGTTGAGCACTTCGGTAGAAGCAAGAGCACTTCGGATAATGATTTCTGTAAAGAAACATGAATCCAAAGCCGTTCCAGCGATAGACATTAAAGTGCTACATGCATTGTGGGTAAATGTTAAGCTTCAAAACCTTTAACGATCCTCAAACGGTTGAGGTTAAGGTTGGAGAGACTTTTAATAATTTCTAACACTTGTAAAGTGGGGTATAACAGGATACCTTATAGGAGATCACCTATTTAAATGCGAGGACAAGCCGCCTCAAATGAACGCACTTAAGAATCCAAGTGTGTCCACGGCCACAACAGACAAAACCATAAGAAGAAATGAATAAATGGGAGGTATTGTGTTGGTACCGTTGTCTTGGCTTACATTAAACACTGATGGTTCAAGACATCACCTTCACCGCACATTAAGTAAGTCAGATGGCATTCAACTAGTGAAGGTTCAAAGCGGAAGCTACCTCTCCTGATGCAATATCTTTTCGCTGAACGATTGTTGAAAGTAGGCACCTTGTGTGTGCGCCAAAATCTCTTTCAAGAGGGGATTGTTGGAAATTTACTAATGTGGAATTAAGTTTATCCCATTATTTATGACTCGAATAATTAGGGCCCCGCACGTCGGAAATGTCATTTCCACACACGTGCAATCTTAGTGCCAAGTATCGTAAATTTCGTTAATGAATGAGATATTGGTACGTAAGTGAAATTTTTGAGACATAGAATGATGGAAGGATATTGGCTAAATAACAAGTGTTCCACGTTGGTAAACGAAAGAAGGATTGTGCGAAGTGTAAGATAGTACGGGCTGAATTAGCGTCACAACGCTAATGTGGCAGAGCCGCGATGCTTCAATGGCAGTGACTGCTCAACGAAATCCCAAAGGTTTGGTTGTTGAGGTGGTTTCAATGGCATTGAATCCACCCAATAATGGCCATTACTTGGACCATTATGTTGCTGCATTACTTGGGGGTTAAATTCCATCAATTACATGGCAATTTAATGCCATTATGGAGCATTTGAAAGACCATCTTGCACACCTATAAATTGAGGCATTTGGCTCAATTCTATAGATGAACAGAAAGGAACATATGAACATACTTACAAGTTAACAACACCACAAAGAGATCAATTTTTCTGATAAGCAATCTTTCTCTTAGCAATCTTCATTATTCGTGTTCTTCGCTGGGATCATTTGTGTAGGCTTTGCACATTTGATAGTTTGTTGTTTCATCTTGGGAGACTATTGTCCACATTTCCGTAAAGCCTATATACGGGGGCAATCTTGTTTTAAAGACAGAGAGTCATCTCTCGACTCTGCTGGTGGTGTTGTGATTATCTAATTGGTTGTTAAGTGTTTCAGGTGTGAACTTGAATCTCAAAGGACTCTAACCATTCGGATTCTCAGCGGTTCTACAAGCCACAAGTGTAGCAGTTCATGTTCTTGTATTTCTGAATACAAGATCCAGATTTGGAGTTTCAATTCAAGATTAAGAGATTGACAACTTCTTGTTGTAATCTCTGTTGTTTATCCTTTCGATCACTGTAATAGTTATTTACTATTTCCGTACGTGCTTTACATATCCAACATAACTTAATTGAGTAGTTTAATTTACTCTTTTGCTAATTTCTTATGGAAATGGCATGAAAATGGTTCTATTTATACTTAGCAAAGTTGAGTATTAGCCAACTAAGTATATTAAATGTAATTCTATGAGGATTTCAATGGATAATGGCTGAATTAATATTTGTAACAACTTCTTGATTTTTCTTATCATCAGACACCATCCACCAATTTAGCTTTCATTTGGGAATCTTGTAACAGAATTAACTTAAAAAATTAATGAATCTGTTAGAAACTTTAATGTCATAACTTGCTAGGCGGGAAAAATTAACCAGTCTAGTTCACACGAGGATAATCAAGTTCCTTGGCTAAATTCTAGTTTTAATTAAGTTACAGACAGATAAGACTTAACAATCACAGTCATATTATAACATGTTATATGTATGATTTTAGTGAAAATTGAACTGAAAGGCGCTATGCGGCATAAATGTGAATTAGCTAGTCCTTAACAAGCGTGATGGTACAAATCCATCGTGCTCCTTAATTTTAGTGTCACTGATGGTTGTTAATTATCGTCCCAACTCCTAAGGGTGGAGCTTGTCACTAGAAACTTTTAGAGTAGATTTTTTCTAATCAACAAAATTTAAGGAGCTTATATGAAATTCATAAAATAAGTATATCTACAAAAAATAGTTGACCTTTTTCAGGATTTAGTGATGGATGATATTTCTGTTAAGAGTTTCACATCGAAAATAGAATGGGAACATGGACTCCTTATATGGACTTGGATAATCCTCACCGTACAAGCTAGCTTTTGGGGTTGAGTTAGACCCAAGATCCATTCTTTACATGGTATCAGAGCCAGACTCATTCCAATTCTATGTTCACCGATGTTGGGTCCCCAAATTATGTCATCCACGTTCCAGTTAACGGGGTCTGGCGTGCGGGGGAGTGTTAAGAGTCCCACATCGGAAATGGAATGGGAACATGAACTCCTTAGATGGACTTGGACAATCCTCACCCTACAAGCTAGATTTTGGGGTTGAGTTAGGCCCAAGATCCATTTTTTACAATTTCTGTAGCAAAGCGACAACAACATAACAATGGAATGATTTTGCCACGAAATAAAAAGATGATACAACAAAAACATACCCAGTGAAATCTCATAATGTGGGTCTGGGAAGGGTTACGCAGACCTTACCTCTACCTTGGTAGGTAGAGCGGTTGTTTCCGGAAGACCATCGACTCAAGACAAAGCATAATCACAAGCAAATCAAAGCAAGAGAAACGGTCAGACTCAGACAAGAAATTAAAGCAATATGAACATGTTGATAACAAAATCGAATACGTCATGGTAGCGCATTCTAACAAAAGGAAGCAGTAGCTAACGCACCTAAATAAGATAAACAAAGTACACTAAATAACACATAATAGCAGAAATCAAACTACAGGGGACTATAAAGCAATACTGCGTGTGATAGGCTAATCAGGCCTACAGTAATAACACTACAACTATCATTTTGTAAGTGTAAGTAGGACTACGCTCGACTACCTACTACCCTAATATGTGTCCTCCACAACCCCATATCTAAGGTCATGTCCTCAGTAAGTTCCACATGCGTCATATCCCGTCTAATCACCTCCACAATACTTCTTCGGCCTACCTCTACCCCTCATGAACCCGTCCATAGCCAACCTCTCACACATCTGCACTGGGGAATCTGTGTCTCTTCTCTACAGATGCCCGAACCATCTCAACCTTGCTTCCCGCATCTTATCCTCCACCGAGACCACTCTCACTTTATCCCGGATATCATCATTTCTATTCCTATCTCTCCTTATATGCCCACCCATCCATCTCAGCATCCTTATCTCCGCAACTTTCATCTTTTAGATGTGTGAAGTCTTGACTGGCCAACACTCCGCCCCATACAACATAGTTGATTTAACCACCACCCTATAGAACTTGCCTTTAAGTTTTTGTGGCACCTTATTATCGCACAAGACTCTAGATGTGAGCCTCCATTTCATCCACCATCCTCCAATACGGTGTGTGACATCGTCATCAATCTCTTCATTCCTTTGTATAATAGACCCGGGGTACTTGAAACTTCCTTTCTTTGGAATGACCTGAGTACCCAGCCTCACCTTCACGTCTGTCTCATGGTCGCTCCCGTTACTGAACTTGCACTCCAAGTATTCTGTCTTGGTTCTACTCAGCCTGAACCCTTTAGACTCCAGAGTATGTCTCTAAACCTCCAGCTTAGCGTTCACTTCGCAGCGAGTCTCATCAATCAGGACTATGTCGTCTGTGAATAACATACACCATGGCACCTCCCCTTGGATTTGTCGCGTCAGTCCATCCATCACCAAGGCAAGAATGGGCTAAGAGTTGATCCTTGGTGCAGCCCCATCATCACTGGCAAGTGCTCCGAGTCTCCTCCTACTGTCCTTACCCTGGCCTTGGCTCCATCATACATATCTTTGATAGCCCTAGTGTACGGCACAGGTACACCTCTAACCTCCATACATCTCCATAAAAATCTGATCTCTTTAACAACATAAGTTTTTAGATAACATGGACATACATCGAAAAGATGTCTTCCAAATATAATTGTGATCTCTCTAATTACACTTCATTGGTAGCGGTTGAAAAGTCTTTGAGAAATGTGATTCTTTAAAGTAGTACTTAACTGGGCAAACGTGAAGAAGCAAACCAAGTGCGTGTGCTAGCTTTAGCTTAATATTCCTTTATTGTGAAACCTTGGCATGAGCTTTCTTGTTAAGTAAAATGTTAGTTTTAGGCAGAGTTATTATTGTAGTAGTTTGGCACAGAACCACTCACATTCTTCTGGGATGAATTACTAACATGCACATATATAAGTAATAAGCCTAATTATATTCTTTACGTTTAATGTTACTGAAGAATAAAAATCCTTTTCAACGTACAAAAGTATTTGAAGTAAAGATATCAAATAACAAGAGATCTGAAAGTTTGAACCTTATCCTATCTAAGCATTCCACTGTTTATATGTTTCACTGTACGGAAAGAAAATCATTGGATGAGTGGCGATAAATCTGGCGATAAAAGAAGAAACTAATATATTTAAGGAGATAAAAAAAACGACTACGTAGTTCGGTCAACTAAACTGAAAAACAGAAAATGAAAAAAGGCGGATATAGTATACCGGCACCAAGTTTATCTTGTTAAGTGTTCCACATCGGAAATGGAATGAGAACATGGACTCCTTATATGAACTTGGACAATCCTCACCCTACACGCTAGTTTTTGGGGTTGAGTTAGGCCCAATATCCATTATTTACATGGTATCAGACCCAGACTCACTCCAATTCTTTGTTCGTAGATGTCGGGCCCCCAAATTATATTGTTCACGCTTCAGTTAACGAGGTCTGGGCGTGCGGGGAGTGTAAAGTGTCCCACATCAGAAATAGAATGAAAACATGGACTCCTTATATGGACTTGGACAATTCTCACCCTATAAGAGCATTGTCCAAGTCCATTTAAGGAGTCCATGTTCCCATTCCATTTTCGATGTGGGACTCTTAACACTCTCCCGCACGCTCAGACCTTGTTAACTGAAGCCTGAACAATATAATTTGGGGGGCCCAACATCGACGAACAAAGAATTGGAATGGGTCTGACTCTGATACCATGTAAAAAATGAATATTGAGTCTAACTCAACCCAAAAAGCTAGCTTATCCATATAAGGAGTTCATGTTTCCACATCTTAACCCAGTACTTTCAAGGTAGAGCATAAATGCATATGTAAGAATCCATGAAAATTGCAACAAATAGTAGGTATGAACTCGTAACTTTAAAGATATATATAGAGTTAGTTACATTTTCCGGACCCCGTACATAGCGGAAGCTTAGTGCACCGAGCTACCCTTTATATATAGTTAGTCATATGATAAGAGCCTTAAATATTTAACACATAAAATTTAAATTTTGAATTCGCACAGGGATATACTTTTTAAAGAGGGAAGAACAATTGGTTATAGGAAGAAACTATAATATAATTGGATAAGGTCGAATTAGGCGTCTTCAACCGAGCCTAAGAATTTCCAATGTTGTAAAGAATCTGCCAACAAAGTCAAGTTTTTGTTCTCCTTCCCCAATACCCTTTCTCCCTTAGAAAAAGTTTAAAGAATCACTTTCATTTTGGCACAATTATTGATAATGCAAGAACAGTAGACTATCAAAATAACATATTAAATCCGAGAAAAAAAACAAGTAGATTTAATCATAAAAGTGGCATATGTTTTTAGCTTAGAATTGTCAAAACTCTTGTACTATAGTATTACGTCTGTTTTGAGTCAATCGTCCAGGATCGTAGTAATACTTATTATGATAAGCATTAATTAGTAATCCGGTAAAAATAATAACAAACTTGTTATCACCGATTAATTCATCAATAGTATAAAGAATCTTTACACTGTCAGTGTATATAACTTAAATTCACAAGAAAAGAAAAAGTACATAACGTCCTCAGAACTATCTCATTAGACTATGCAAATGATTTTCTTGAAAATACATAACTTCTAAATTTATTCTAATAATGATTTTCTTTAGTTGGTCCCAAAGTTAAAGAATCTATAAATATCCATTCAAAGTATTTCCTTGTGCAATTTTTCAACAAGTACCTTTATTCCATTCATGAAAGAAAGTTCAATTTGTAACTTTTACATGTTATATTTTAGCCTTGAGAATCTTGCTTTTCACAATCTTATAGTCTATAAATACACATAAAATTCCATAATATAATTTCATATACATACAGTAAAATTAAAACCATGGCTTATTATACTTGCAATTTTCCTGATATATACTCCTGGATTCAGAATTTACCACCAATTTCGAAATGGAAAACCGACTCTATTTCAATTTGCATTTCTCCTTCATGTTCATCTCAACCTTCCCTCAAACTTTCCATTGCCAAAAATTACCATTTTTGCATAGTTGCATATTATAATCTTCCTATTTCCCTATGGACGTCGAAACCACTAAAAATAAAGCACATTTCAACAAAATTATTAGACGACGAATCAGTATTCAGTCTCTTGATCAATTTTGTTCAGGACGTCATGAATTATGGTCCCAACAAAAATTCTTCATCCTTCCTCAAGATTCCACGAATGGATTTTACTAACTCCGGTTTTAAGGAAATTTTCAATTTCTCATTTCTTACTTTGGCTTTCATAATCTGTATCTATGAAGCCCCTGCTGATCTCAGGTCCACGTGTATTATCGCCCTGAAGAATCAATTTTCATGTTCACAATCTAGGCAAGCGTCAAAATTGCTAGTGAGAATTTTGGGATCGAATACTGAAGAGCAATGGATGCGTTCAGTAAATTTAGCGATAACTAATTGGATCATTGAAATTCATTCTTCTTCAAATCATCCAATGAAAACGCCATGTCGATTGTTTTCATACTCATTTTCGACACAAGGGCTATGGAAAGTCCAATTGTATTGCCCTGTAATTGCAATGGAAATTGAAACATCTACTGCTACTAGTTTGTCTGATGATTTGAGGTTTTCACTCAACTTTCACCAGCTTGAAGGAGTGATTCAATTGAATCATAGAGTTATAGTTCGAGAGAAGTGGATTGAAGTGATGATGAACACCGATAATATTAGGTACGTCTGTTTTCTTGAACTTAGAGGGTATTTCACTAAGTTATAAGTTGGTCAAACTAACTTATAAGGGGTGACTTTTGGATAAAGCCTCTAAACCTAGGCTTTAGGCCTCTCATTTTTCATCAATATAATTTATATATTTTTTAAAAATAATTATAAAGTATTTTGAATGTTTTGTCATTTAAAAAATTAGTTGACTAATTGATAGAAAATAAAGCCCCTAAATCAGTAAGTAACGTATATATGGTATGAATATTGAATCTATTTTTAGTATATTGACAAAAAAAAAGAGGGTTCCTGATTGGTTTCTCTATCTACTTTTAGCTTTTCTCGTTAAAACTTTGGTATACTTCTACGCTTTTATATTTCTTCATTATTTTTTCAAGAGATTCTTTGAGCAAATTGCTCTGAAAGACAAGAGCTACAATATATGAATTTGATATCTTTAATTTTGCTCGGGCACCAATTATTGCAAGAAGTATATTGAAGCACCAAATAAATATTCTCAATCAAGTTATCAACTTCTTGAATCAAGTTTTATTATTTCAATTTTTTAGTATTGTTTTCATCCAAAACTTGATTGTTTTGATATTTTATTACGTAATATATAGTCATTTTAACTATTTATTAGAATATAAAATATGTCAATTAGAAAATATGAATCTGGTGTTTAGAACTCAAAAAAAATAGAATAGAAGAATTACATCATTGATACAATCTCAAAACGGAGCTTTTGAGGAAGTTAATGAGCTATATATCTGACATAAATCCTCTAGACTTCAAATAAAAAATATATATGAAATTTTTTTCTTTTCTCGTTTTTGTGACGAAAAAAATTAAGGTCCCTCATTGAATTTTGGCTTTAGGCCCCCAACAGTATTGAGCCGCCCATGTAGCTTATAGGCACTTGTTGATTAATTTTTCTTGCAATCCTGCCTTGACTAGATTATTTTTGAGCTGAGGGTCTATCGAAAACAACATCTCTGCCTCACAAAGGTAGAGGTAAGACATGCGCACATCCTACCATCTCTAGACCCCACTTTGTGTGATTACAATGAATATATTGTTGTTTATTGTTGGTTAACACAAAAATAATTTTAAACACAAATAAGTAAAATATTAAACACTAACTTATAATTTTCAGCTTATAAGCACTCCCGTTTGACCACAAATCTATTATTTTATTCCAAAATTTTCCATAACAACCAAATATCGTTCACAAGACAAAACTCCTAACTCCCTCTCCGTTCAATTTGGTCGTTTGTCCTTTTTCGTGTAAAGTGATTTCTTTACTTATATTTTAAAGAAAGGGGTCAGAAATGCTCCTAAATTATTGAAAATATGATAAAAATGCCCTCATTTGGTTTTCGGTCCAAAAATGCTATTGAACTACTAAAAATAGGACCAAAATACCCTCGCCGTTAGTAAATTGTCCCAATTATACCCCTATCTTGTAAAAGACATTCAATTATCTTAACAAATCTTTTACTAAACACATAACTGTATATTATCAATTTTAACAAACTTCTATTCAAACGTGTAACAACTGACCATTCAAAAAGTGATTTTTAACCCTTGATGCTTATCGACTACTTTTAATAAGCTAATCCGAACAGGATCTAATTTGAATAAACACAACCTAAGAGTGAATTTTAACTTGATGTAAAAATGTATCTTCATGTAGGTGTGATGTTGTTAGGCTAGTGAATGAATCACTAATGGCAGAGAGAGGAGCTGGGATATCAGAAAAGCATTTCCCTTCAAGAATTTCATTACAATTAACTCCAACACTTCAATCCAATGTATTGAGCATATCAGTGAACAAATCCTCTGACAATCCATTAAGAGAAATTAACATGGAAAAGACCATTGAAGCGGGATTCGATCCACCAAACACTTACATGGGATTAAAAGTTTCCGCGGGAGAGACAGTTGTTACGAGCATGAAACCGTGGAAATTCGAGCAATCTGTTAACGGAGACGGTGTAAATTTGAATTGGTTTCTTCACGATAGCGGGAATGGGAGAGAGGTGTTTTCGTCGAAGCCTTCTGTTTTTTCGTTAATTCAGCCAAAGGCTTGGTTCAAGAACAGATATTCAAGTGTTTATAGGCCTTTCACTAAGCAAGGAGGGGTAATTTTTGCTGGAGATGAGTATGGAGAAAGTGTATGTTGGAAAATGGACAGAAGGGCTATGGGGAAAACAATGGAATGGGAATTGAAAGGGAGAGTTTGGTTAACTTATTGGCCAAATAAACATTTAAGCTCTTATGCTGAGACTAGAAAGTTGGAATTTAGAGAAGTGCTTTATCTCAACCTTGCATAGTCAAAGTTGTTGTATTGAGTATAAGAAGGATCATTGCATCGGGGTAAGCTGTCTACGTCACACCCTCTTGAGATGTGGTCTTTTTTCAAATCGTGTGAACACGAAATACTTCGTGCTCCGGGCTATCTTTTTTATTGATTATTGAAATGTATTTGTGTGTTGTATAGTTATATTTGTTGTATTAATTATCTAAATGATCCTTGCGTTAGGCTAAGTTGCATGTATCATAACCCTTTGAGGCGGATCCTTTTCCAAACCCTTCATAAACGTGGAATACTTCGTACATCGAATTGCCTTTTTTATTGATTATCAAAATGTATTTGTGTGTTGCATAGTTAGGTTTGTTGTATTGATGATCAAATTGTATTTTAATGAATTTAGAATTGTTGGAATTGTAATTCTTCTATACATATGAAATATGCTTTCTATTTTTGTGGGACCTTGTTTTTTATTTTAGTTTTTCCATGTTATGAATGAGACAAATGATATCCATTACAACATGATAAAAGTAACCGCTTCCTAATTTAAGGAAGAAAAAAGGAGTAACAGCACCAATATCCAAAATTTGATTTTCTATAAAAAGATAAATGAGAATGTTAGCTAGTTGATGTAGTGTTTTGAATTTTGATGAAAAATTTGAGAATTAAAGATTGATAACAATGTCTAATTGTTTGGTGTGGGTTACAACAATTGCAGGAAACGGGAAGTAAGTAAATATTACAAATTGCTAGAAAGGATAAACTAAAGATTACAACAAAACTGGAATCAAGAACGTAACAAACTGCTTGTGATTTGCTGAGTCGAGTGATTACACTCTGTCTTTAAGAAAAGATTGCCCCGTATATATCCTCTTACGTTGTCGGGCAATAGCCTCCCAAGATACAACATCAACTTAACAAATGAGTAAAGGAAACTCAAGTGTTACTCTTGAAGAACTTTGAGTATAGTAAACTTGATTGAGAGGTAGAAGAAGATGTCAGAAAATTCTGTAGTGTTTTCTTAGTGTGTTGAACAATTGAGCCAAAGAACTCAATTTATAGTGTAAGGAGATGACCTCTCAACTAGCCAACTAATGGCCTTCAATAGCCATGTAATGACACTTATTGAGGAGTTACATTCAGCCAAATAATGGTTGAATTCATGTGCCAAATAATGGAGATTCAATGCTCCAAAAACAGCCCAAAAGTCAGAACTTTCCATATTCTCATTGCAACATTCTACCTACGAAGCACCGCGGCTCCAGTGACTGACCACCCAATTAGCGCTGCGGCCTTTCGCAGCGACTTCCGACTCGTTTAATCTTACACTTCTTCCTTCGTTTACCAACGTGGAATACTTTGTCATTTGGCCAATAACCGTCCATCATTCTATGTCTCAAACGTATTACTTACGTACCAATATCTCTTTCACTAATGAAATTTGTGATACTTGGCACTACGTGTGCACGTGTGTGGAAATGACGTTTCCGATCTGCGGAGCCCCAATTGTTCGAGTCATAAATAATGGGATAATCTTAATTCCACATTAGTAAATTTTCAACAATCCCCTCTTGAAAGAGATTTTGGCGCACTCACATAGTGCCTTTTTCAACAATCTTTCAGCGGACTGATGTTGCATCAGGAGAGGTAGCTTGAGCTTTGAACCTTCCATAGTTGAATACCATCGGACTTACTTACTGAACGGTGAACATGATTTCTTGAACCGTCAGTGTTTAGTGTAAGTCAAGTCAACGGTACTAACACAACAACTTTTCTTACTCCGTTCTTCGTAATATTTTGTCTGTTGTGGCCGTGGACACTTCTTGGATTCTTAAGTGCGTTCATTTGAGGCGTCATATCCTCGCACTTAAATAGGTGATCTTCTACAAAGTATCCTGCTATACCCCACTTTACAAGTGTTAGGAATAATTAAAAGTTTTCCCAAACCTAACCTCAATCGTTGAGGATCATTAAAGGTTTTGGAAACTTAACATTTACCTACACTGTAAATAGCACTTAACGTCTATCGTGGGAACGACTTTGGATTGATGCTTCTTTACAGAAATCACTATCTAAGTGCTCATGCTTCCACCGAAGCGCTCAACTGAACCTTTACAGCTTAGTTTTTCCATTGAACCTAATTCCTGGGATCTCTAGTCAGTAAGGTTGGGTTACCACCGCATTGGTCCTTATAGCTTGGGTTTTAAGCCCATTCCCCTAGACAGGCAGAACATCTGATCATTGGGTAAACCCTTTGTCAGCTGGTCCGCTATGTTAGCATTTGATTTTATGTAATCAATGAATATTATACCCGTGGTGATCAGCTGCCTAACGGTCTTATGCCTCCATCAAATATGATGAGACTTGTCGTTGTACATAGAACTATGTGCCCTTCCTAGAGCCGATTGACTGTCGCAGTAGATCATTACAGAAGGTACGGGTTTGTCCCAACAAGGGACATCCTCTAAGAAGTTGTGGAGCCACTCAACTTCTTCTCCTGCTTTGTCTAAAGCGATAAACTCTGATTCCATCGTGGATCGGGCGATGCAAGTTTGCTTAGAGGATTTTCAAGATACAGCCCCACCACCAATTATAAAATTATACTCATTGATGGACTTGGTGTTCTCTATATCAGATATCCAGTTTGCATCACTGTACCCCTCTAGTACAACTGGATATCTCGAATAATGCAATCGTAAGTTAGCGTGTATTTCAGGTATCGTAGTACCCGAATCAATGCCTTCCAATGATCATTACTCGGATTACGGGTAAACCTAGCCAACTTGTTGACTGCATAAGCAATATCAGGTCGGGTGCAGTTTGTTATGTACATCAAACTCCCAATCACATGTGTACATTGCTCCTGGCATACGGGTGCACCATGATTTTTATCAAGCTTTTGATTTCTATCCAGTGGTGACTTCGTAGGCGAACTGTCAAATATCTCAAACTTTCTCAATACATCCTCGATGTAGTAAGACTGAGATAAGACCAGTCCGTCAGACGTCTTAGAGATCTTTATCCCTAAGATGACATATGTGATACCCATATCCTTCATGTCGAAGCATTGTTTCAACAAGTTCTTAGTCTCTAAGATCAAGCAAGGACTGCTCCATGTGATCAACATGTCGTCTACGTACATGCATATCATGACGAACGAGTCAGAGTTACCTTTCGTGTAGACATATTTGTCACATTCACTAATGGAGAAACCCTTCGATAGTAGAGTACTATCAAATTTGTCGTGTCATTGTTTCGGGGCTTGTTTCAGCCCGTACAGAGATTTGACAAGTCGACGGACTTTCTTCTCTTGCCCTGGAACCACATACCCCTCAAGTTGTTCCATATAAATTTCTTCTTCCAAATCACCATTTAGGAAGGCTGTCTTGACATCCATTTGATGTATCTCAAGGTCACGCAACGCTGAGATCGCAATGAATACTCGTATAGACGTCATCCGAGACACTGGGGAGTACGTGTCAAAATAGTCAAGGTCTTCTTTCTGCCGATAGCCCTTGACTACCAACCTGGCATTGTACTTATCTATAGACCCATCTGTTTTATACTTCCGTTTGAGTATCCATTTACAACCCAACGGTTTATTTCCCGGAGGAATATCAACCAACTCCCAAGTATGGTTATGCAGGACGGAGTCTATTTCACTCTCAATAGCTTCTTTCCAGAGCGGTGCCTCCGGAATTGACAATGCTTCAGCAATTGTCCTTAGTTCGTCATCAACCATATAAGCTACAAAGTCAGGACTGAAGGATTTATCCTTCCTGGCCCTTTTACTTCGCCTTGGTCCCATCTATGGAGTCTCCATGTTTTGAGAATCTAGAACACTAGATTCCGGATATTCAGCCACTTTGAAGTCCACTAGATCTGAACCATCTAGATTCGGGCAGTCAACGACTCCTGATTCATAAGAGCTTTGTTCATAACTTCATTTGTGAGATGTCTTGTCTTTTTCCTTTCTAGAAAAAGTACCCTCAAAGAATTGAGCATTCCTTGATTCCATGATTGTACCCCCGTGGATATCTGGAATATCTGACTTATGCAATAAGAAGCGATAAGCACTACTGTTATTTGCATATCCGATGAAAATGCAATCTACAGTCTTAGGCCCAATCTTAACCTACTCTGGCTTGGGCATTTCGACCTTTACCAAACAACCCCACACCTTTAAATATTTATAGGTGGGTTTCATTTCTTTTTATGATTCATATGGAGTTTTGTCCTTACCCTTATGTGGGACTCTGTTAAGAATTATATTAGCGGTAAGAACGGCTTCTCCCCACATGTTTTGGGGAAGATTGAAATAGATGAGCAAGACATTCATCATTTCCTTCAATGTGCGGTTCTTGCGTTCCGCAACACCGTTCGACTGAGGTGAGTATGAAGCCATCGTTTGATGAACAATGCCCGATTCGGCACAATATTCCTCAAATGGCGCCACGTATTCTCCCCCTCTATCGCTACTAATAGATTTAATCCGTATGCTAAGTTAGTTTTCAACTTCTGCTTTGTAACGTCGAAACGCTTCAAAGGCTTCGTCTTTACTTTTCAACAAGTAAAGGTAACAATACCTTGTGCTATCATCAATGAATGTCACAAAGTACTTGTTCCCTCCCCTAGTTTGTGCAAACTTCAAATCACATATATATGTGTGAATGAGTTCTAGAGGAGCGGTATTCCATTCGACGGAACGAAAAGAAAGCTTTGTGAGTTTTGCCTCTACGCACACCTCACACTTATGTTCAGGGCAACAACTCCAACTTAACCAACCTTTGGATGGACTTATAGTTAACATGTCCTAATCTATGATACCATAAATTAGAGGACTCAAGCAAGTAAGAAGAAGCTTTAATATTATTGCTTGCAAGCATTACAGACATGGCGTTAACTTTGAAGAGGCTTTCACAGACGAAGCCTCTTCCCACAAAAGTTCCATTCTTGGTGATTACAAACTTATTGGACTCAAATACTAGCCTAAAACCAGCATTAACCAATAAATGACCTGAAATTAAATTTCTCACAATCTCATGAACTTGCATCACCTCCTTTAGAGTGAGCTCATTTCCAGAAGTCATCTTCATGACTACCTTTCCTACCCCCAACACGTAAGAGGAAGCGTTGTTACCCATGAACAGCTTCTTGTTAGTAACTGGTGTATAAGTGGAGAAGGCATCTCTATTGGAACAGATGTGTCTGGTAGCACTCGTGTCCATCCACCATTGCATGGGATTCTCAACAAGGTTTGCTTCAAGCACCACCGCCAGAACTCCTCAATCATGTCGTCCAGAAGCCTGTCTTTGACGACGTTAGCCTGAGCCTTTCCTTTGGCCTTGGCCTTCTCTTGTTGCTCAGTCTTGAGCTTGCGGCAGTCCTTGATCATGTGACCAGGTTTCCCACAGTGGTGACAGTTTTCTTTGAACTTCTCCGCTGCTTGGGTCTTGCCGTCTTTCTGGAACTTGCGCTTCTTGCTTGGGTTCCCTTTGGCCTCAGCTAGATTTGCCTTTGCCTTAGCGGATTGTTTTCCCCTAGGCAAGGCCTTCTTATTATCTTCCTGAATTTGGAGTTTGATAATAAGTTCTTCAAAGGTCATCTCTTTTTTCTTGAGTTTTAAGTAACTCATAAAGTCATTCCACGAGGGAGGTAACTTTTCAATAAGTGATGCAACCAAAAACTGCTCATTTGGTTTCATACCTTCCAAATCCAGGTGATGTAGAATTATTTGGAATTCCTGGACTTGGGACATCACTGTTTTACTATCCACCATTTGAAATTTCAGGAATTTCCCAACGATGAATTTCTTTGTACCAGCATCTTGTGCGTTGTACTTCTTCTGCAGCTTCTCCCATAATTCTTTGGTGGTGCCTATGGTGCAATACACCGTGTAGAGTGGTCTGACAGGCAGTTCAAAATATAGTACTTACACATGAAATCACTATGACTCCATGCATTAAGAATCATCTTCATGCCATTAATAACATGGATACCTTGGCCCCCTTCAGCCATTTCAGTAGGCGAAGGGTCTATTTCATCTACAGCTTGTGGAGGATCTTCTGTTAGGAAACGAGTGATTCCCATAACAATCAGATAAAAGAGCATCTTCTGCTGTCATCTCTTGAAGTTGGAGCCTATGAACTTTTCCGGGCGTTCATGGTGGAATCCAGCGGGTGGAGGAACTGTAACGTTCCCTTGAGCAGCAGAAAAGGCGTTGGATGAGCCTTGAGCAGTAGTGAAGGCATTAGGTATGCCTTAAGCAGCAGTGGGGAAGGCAGAGGGGTTGCCTTGAGTAGCAGCAACAGCAGAATCAGAAGTGAGTTGTTCTCTTCCAGTCATATTTCTAAGTACTTATAACAATCTTTTCTTAAAATTGTGGGTTACAACTAAGGCTGGCCAGTGGGCCGGGATAGCCCGATCCCGCCCCGACACCGACCCAACACCGCCCCGACCCCGATTAGTTTTAAAAAAAAATTGATAGCGGGACTCAAACCGGGACGGGACAATGTCTCGTCCCGACCCATCCCGAGCCCGCCCTAGTCCCGCCAATCCCGAGCCTGCCCTGATCTCGCCCCGATCCCGCCCGTAACCCCTCCCCCAATTGCAAATATAGTCGCTGCACCAACGGCCATTTTAGATTTTGGCCGTTGTGCAACGGCCATTTTTGGCCTCCCTCAACCCCCTACCCCTTAATATTTATTTTTAACCCATAAGTTATTATATTTATACTTTAACCCAATTTTTCAACTATAAATTACTCATTTTCTCTTCATCTTTCTCACAAATCTTCCTACAATCTCTCTAATCTCTCAATATATCTCTCTACAAGTCTACATTGTTTACTAAATATTCAATTTTATTTATTAATTTGGGAATTAAGAGAGAAGTTGACAACTAGCTTGAGGATCTTCCATCGAGCAAAGTTTCAATTTTCAACCTCTCGATTACACGTCGACGTTACGTCGGCGTTTGGTACATTCGTTCATTTATTAAATTATTATTGTCTGTTTATTTTATTTAGCGCACTTAATTTTATTATCTTTAATTATTTATTATCATAATTAAAATGAAAGGATTAAGAGGTATGTTTAAGAGTAAGGGTAAGGGTGTTTCTTCTAGTAGGGACAACCAGGGCAAGTGTACTTCTTCTAGTCATCCTATTCCTACACAGGATGATTTTGTTGATACTGAACATTTTCCTACAATACCATTAGATTTAGACGAGGAGCTATTTTCTGGAACTCAAGAAGACTTTAATTTAGACGATGATCTAGATGATACACTCACTAATGTTGATGACAACACACCCACTAGTGCACCTTCAACTGAAATGCCTCATATTCCCCCTAGTATGAGACGAGGTCCAGCAAAACGATCATTAAAATTAGATGCATGGATATTTTTTGATAGGGACGTAGAGAATCAAGTAGCTAGATGTAAAATTTGTAAAAATGTTTTACAATTTAAAACTGGAAAAGGTCACGGTGGGACGGAGGGTTTAATTAGACACGTAGTAAGTGCTCATCCAGCTAGGTATGCCCAATACCAGGCTTCAAAATCGGGTGCGCAAACGCCGCTCCATCGGGACAAGGTTCACATACTGATACTGTCCCGGACCAAGTACAAGGTCAAATTAACCCCACGACGGGGGGAATTGTATGCCCTAAATACAATAAACATCGAGATAGGGAAGCAATATCAAAATTAGTTGATGTGGAGGGTTTGCCTTTTTCATTTCCTTCATCTCCCGATTTTATTCATTACATTAGAGATATATATAATTTTGCTTTTAACGGTTTTCCTAGATCAACTGTTAAGAGAGATGTATTTAAATTTGCACATGAATATCAACAATATTTACGTTATTCATTATATCATTTTAATGGCAAAGTATCTATCACGTCTTATATAGGTTGTAGTACTAACGGTAACTTGTCATTGGATAGATTATAAATGGTCTATGCAAAAACGTATCTTAGCGTATAGATATATAGATGATAGGCACACTGGTACTTTTATTGCAGAAAATATTTATCAAGTGTGCCATTATTATGGAATAACCGATAAAATTATGACTATTACATTAGATAACGCTTCTTCTAACAATTACGCTATTACAATTTTAAAAAATAGTTTAACTCCATCTTTTCCAGATCATTTTCATATAAAATGCGCGTGCCATATATATAACTTAATTGTAAAGGATGGTCTATCACTTTTTGAAGAAATTCTTAGTAAAATACAATTTGCTATAAACTTTATTTTAAAAAGTAATAGAGTACAACGAAGAAAATAATATAAAAAAACTTGTCACGATTGTGGACTACCTTATAGAAAAATTCCAGAATAAGTATCCACTAGGTGGAATTCTTTATACGAGAAACTACTTGTTGCTTGTGACGATAGAAAACCTATAACTTTATTTTTTAACTCTCATAATCAAAATCCAGCTGATATGGTTGTAGATAGTGATTGGGTAAAAATTTCCGAACTTATTGTATTTTTAGAGAAATTTTTTCAAACAACAAAAGAATTTTCCGATATATATTATCCCACTATTTCAACTATGTTGTTTTATATAACTCTAATATTTTTATTACTTAGCGAATATATAAAAAAACCAGCTTATATGGCAGCTATTAAAAAAATGTTTATCAAAATAAAAAATATTTTATTCATATTCCCACTATTTATATTATTGGTGATGTATTAAATCCGACAATTAAAATAAACGGTACTAAATCACTTATTGAAACTATTTGCGATTGTATAGAAGTACTACCACCTCCAAGTCTAAAAAATATAAATCACCCACCACCTATTGAACAAACTAAAGAAGAAGTGTTGTCTAGCGTAGAAGACCAATGCAAAACAATATATAGGTTTTACCAACAAGAAAGTGATAGTAACCTACCGGCTTCCATACCATCTTCTTCATCTTCAACACAACCTCACAAAAGACATACTATTTCTGCGGCTAGTATTGAAAGCCTCAGAAATAGAATGTGCGGTCGTACCGCTACTAACCAAATTAGCGAGTTTGATATTTTTGTTTTGCAGGGTTCTGTACCGTATCAAGAAGTTATCAATGAAGATGGACATGAAGACTTGCTAAAATACTGGAGGGGGAATGAGAAGACCTTTCCAACACTTTCAATGATGGCCCGAGATGTTTTGAACATTCAAGCGTCATCAACTACGTCTGAAAGCGCTTTTTCTGCCGGCAGATATCAAATAGGAGACCACAAACACTCATTAGCCGGAGACAGCTTGGAAATTGCAGTATTATTCAGAGATTGGATACGAGCGGAGCGGAGAAGGTGCGGTCAACCGGAGATCAATGAAGAAGAAGACGAAAACTACAACTAAATCTTATCCGAAGGTGGTGGAAGCGACGTGGATCAATTTGACCAACAAATACCAATTCCAACCGAAGAACCACAGGAAATTATCAAGCAATTAGAACAGGTTTTTTTGAGAATGTAATTTTTTAATTGCAATTTTATTATGTAATTTGCAACTTTTTGACAACACCACAAAGTTGCAATTTAGACAATTGAATTTGTATTACAAAAAAATCGTATGTCTATTAAATAATATAAGAGGCACAAAAACAGCATTGTGATGTTTTTATTACACTATCTTGTCTTGTTTATTGAGTTTTTTTATACATATGTTATTAAAAAAAAACTGCCGGAACCCGATACCGATCCCGCCCCGATTCCGACGGGACTTCGGAAAGTCCCGCCAAACCCAATCCCGCCTGACCCCGCCAAATTGACCCCGCCCCTTCGCCTCGTCTCCGCTTCGACCGAGCCCCTACCCATCGCCACTATAGTTACAACAATTGCAGAAAATGAGAAGTAAGTAAATATTACAAATTCCTAGAAAGGATAAACTAAAGATTACAACAAAATTGGAATTAAGAACGTAACAAACTACTTGTGATTTGCTGAGTCGAGTGATGACACTCTGTCTTTAAGACAAGATTGCCCCGTATATATCATGTTACGTTGTCGGGCAATAGTCTCCCAAGATACAACAGCAACTTAACAAATGAGCAAATGAAACTCAAGTGTTACTCTTGAAGAACTTTGAGTATAGTAAACTTGCTAGAGAGGAAGAAGAAGATGTCAGGAAATTCTGTAGTGTTTTCTTAGTGTGTTGAACAATTGAGCCAAATGCCTCAATTTATAGTGTAAGGAGATGACCCCTCAACTAGCCAACTAATGACCTTCAATAGCCATGTAATGACACTTATTGAAGGGTTACATTCAGCCAAATAATGGCTAAATTCATGTGCCAAATAATGGGGATTCAATGCTCCAAAACCATCCCAAAAGTTAGAACTTTCCATCTTTTCGTCGCAGCATTATGCCTACGAAGCGTCGCGGCTCTGCGAATTAGCGTCGCGGCTCTGCGAATTAGCGTCGCAGCGCCACGGCTCCAGTGACTGACCACCCAATTAGCGTCGCGGCGCTGCCTAGGAGGCGCCTCGGCTCCGACGGGGCTGCGTCGCGGCCCTTCGCGGCTCCGCGGCTACTTTCGACTCGTTTAATCTTATACTTCGTACACTTCTTCCTTCGTTTACCAACGTGGAATACTTTGTCATTTGGTCAATAACCGTCCATCATTCTATGTTTCAAACGTATTACTTACGTACCAATATCTCTTTCACTAATGAAATTTGCGATATTTGGCACTGCGTGTGCACGAGTATGTAAACGACGTTTCCGACGTGCGGGGCCCCAATTGTTCGAGTCATAAATAATGAGATAATCTTAATTCCACATTAGTAAATTTCCAACATTTGGTTGGAGCAGTGAAATTTCAATCCAACCCGACTAGATTTGTAGCCGAAATTTTAAATAACTGAATTGGACGAGTCAAAATAGACTGAGCTGATAAACGGGCGGATCACAAATTCAACAACTGGTTTACCTGTACCTTGGTAAAGTCGAAAAAATATTTAAATTTAATAGTGTATTATAAAGGCATAAATTTGACAAGGAAAAAAAGTTGAAGCTGAGTGAGTATAATTCACTCAAACCGCAAATTACGCCACTATTTTACAAACCTTCAATCTTTTCCCTTTAAGGTAGCAAAAGCCCCTCCATTTTGATTGCCCAAGGAGTCAAAACTTTTTGGTTGATGAACAACGAGACATTGCAATATTCTTTTTTCTCCTAATCATCAAACAAAAAGGTAACAATTAACTGGTTTTTCTTTTCCATCATTCAATTATTCTGGTTCACGGCTGTATAGTACTCACACTCACTATATATTACTCCATATGTCTCAATTTATGTGTCACGGTTTAGATTTTGAGAGTCAAACAATTTAATTTTGATCGTGAATTTGAGCATAGAATCCTTAAGTTTCTTTTTTGAAATAAAATTTACATATTTGAAAACTACGTAAAAAGTAGTATAAGTCACCATGATTGACAATTGAAAATATTTAAAATATCTATGAAAAAATTAGATTAAAGAAAGACTTGTTTAAATCTCGAAATTCGAAAGATGTCGCGTAAATTGGGATGGAGGGAGTATTTAACGACCCGCATATCTATTTGTTTCCTTAATGCTGCTTCCTCGTATGACCCTCATTCTATCTTTAATTTCTCTAAAGATAATGTCTTTTGTCCAATGCAGGAAAGGAGACAGGAGCAAATCTTACTGCAGATGAGTTACCTTTCTTGTCTTATGTTGTAATTATGCAATGAATCATGCTAGATTTGTTACTAGAATAGACAGTCCGTAGTTACAGTACTGCTTTTGTGTGAGTGGTCACCAAATTTAGTTCAAAACTCAAATAAATTTTTCTCTATAATTTCACGCGAAACAGTACAGCTGTTTTAATCTGAGAATATGCTGGCTTAGTTCTACGACAGATGATGAATTCAGTGGCAACTTTTTGCACCATGTTGACCCAATCATGTATACAAATAAATTGCAAAAAAAAAAAAAAAAAAAAAAGGACTAGCCCCAAATGGGGAACAATGTCACTTAGAATGACTAAAACAATTAAATTGATTTCTCTAGGTCTCTGAAATTTGTATTAAATTGCTTGTTGCAGTCCTCAACAGACAGGAAAATCTACTGGAGGAACCTCCAATGATTCCAGTTCACTAACTCCATTTTCCACGACGAACGCCATTGCCAAACCCCAAGTAATGTGAACATCCAAGTGACAGTGCATTAGCCACACTCCTGTTTAAGTAAAATAATGTAAGTTTGTAGTATAGAAAAGAGTTGGGAATATTAGGAGATATAAGTAGTTGTTTCCCTAATATTTCTCTTACCTGGATTATCAGCAACGAATCTGATGACTGTCCAACCATTAACTGGCACACTCGCTGTATTTCTGAGAGGTGGATCAACAAGGTTGAATTTAGCTGTATCTTTTTTTGCATTAAAGTTACCGAAACCCTCTGCAATGATGTAAAAATCATATCCGTGAAGATGGATTGGATGGTTTTCAGCTGTGAAGATACTCGTCCCTTGTAACACAACTTGCACTCTTGACCCATATCTCAGCTTGTACAGCTTAGTTCCTCGAATAGGTTGCCATAAGGACCGGGTTATGTTGCCAGTATAATCAAACTTTACAGGTGGCACAGCGGGGAAATCAGTTGAGAAAATGCCAGGTATGCCTTGGTGATGCGCTTGTAGCAGGGAAAAGTTGGACGGTAGCACAAAAGATACATTATTCATACTGGCAGCGAATCGAGTTCCATTTGGACCTTGACAGTTTCTGGAGCGTGCACCTCTGGGGCAATTCTGGAGTCCCAGCCCAACTGTGAAGAATAGATTTTCGTCAATTTCAGTGGGAACCTCAACCTTTCTTGGGCTTCTGAATTTGGTTGTGAAGGCTGTAGCAGTGGCTGTGTCATTATATGCCGGTAAAGATGGGAAAACTGGTTTGATCTTGACACAGTTGGAAGAACAAGAAACTGTTTTGTACTCAAGGATGGCTGTGGTTGTGGTATTATCAAAGGGGGCGCCTTGAGCGCTTGCGTAGGCACGTGCTGCCATATAGTATCTCGCTGCTGGTTGGTCAGTTTTGATCAGGACATCAGTTGTCTGGCCTGGTCCGAGCATAAGAACTGATGTTGTGAAGGGTTTAACATAAGAGGCATCTGCTCCAACAACAGTAAGCTTGTGGTTGGCCACAGTAAAGAAAAGCTGCTGGTTAAGTCCAGCATTGATAACTCGAAGGAGATTGGTTTCGCCCGAGTCCATATGGACTATGGTAGTATCTGCATAAACTTGGTTCGTGTTAAAAACATGTCTTGAACAGGTAAGATATCAAATCATAGTTTACCAAATGCAAGCATAACATCATTTTGTGGAAATTAGGCTTTTTACTATGTATAAACTTGCTTCCATTATTTGATCTTTTAAGAGTATTAGATGATTTCATTGTCTTGAGTGTTTGAACTAAATCTTCTTGCTTTTAGAACTAACCTTGTTTGGAACACTTGTAGAGGTCACCTGGTTGACCATTGATGGTGTATGCATCAGATACATTAGGAGCTGCTCCTGTTCTTGTAGCTCTTCTTACAATGTCAATAGGGTTTGTATCCCACCACTCACCTGATTAGCATTTCCAAAACTATCATTTCAACAACATTTCTAAGGGGAAACAGAATATGAGCAAATGCATGACGGTATTTAGAGAAGGTAGAAGTAGTACCAAGCAGAATTGGTGTTTCTCTTTTGGGCTTAGGAAATGGATAGTTTTCTCCTTCTTTTGGTTGGATAATTAGAGCACCATAGACAGTAGCCCTAAGCCATGAGCTGTGGGCATGCCACCAAAGTGTCCCTTCCTGTCCTTGAATTGTAAACCTGTAAGTGTAACTCTTTCCTTGTCTAATTGGGCATTGAGTGACAAATTCTGGTCCATCTGCCCATCCTGTTCTCATTTGCCTAACTCCATGCCTTTGGAATACAACAAAGTATAGTATAAAAAGAAAGTCATATGAAATATAATGGTGTCTAATTTATTACTTCCTCCGTCCCAATTTATATAATGTAGTTTGACTGAGCACGGAGTTTAAAATTTAAAGGAAGAATTTTGAATCTTTTGGTCTAAAACAAGTCAAAGATATTTGTGTGGTTATAGATCATCCCATTAAGCGTAAAAGTTAAGGTTTAAAGTTAAATTGTTGTTAAATGAGTAAATGTGTCATTCTTTTTTGGGACTGATTAAAAAGGAAAGTGTGTCATATAAAATGGGACAAAGTGAGTACTGTATTACATATATCAACTCATTTGAGTTATGCATGCATGAATTTACCAGTGAATGGTGACATTATATCGAGCTCTATTGACAACTTTAACAACTAGAGTATCCCCGTTGTTTACTTCTAACGTTGGTCCAGGGAATTGTCCATTCACAGTTATGGTGTTGTGGGTTTTGCACAGCCTCTTCACTGGTGTTGCTTGAATCTGTTCCACAAAAACAGAGGTCAGTATCGTTGAATTTGTAATATTTACGAAATGTTGGCAAAACAAAGAAGGGAAATCTTGGATAGCTTACGACAAACTCATGGTAATGAGTTTTCGCAGATGCTGCATTTGCAAAGAGAAGCAAAATGCATGTAAACAAGAACGAAGGTAAAGGGTTCGCAATGCTTTTGAACGCCTCCATTGTTTTCCTTTTTTGTCGAAAACTCTGTTCGAGTATTAGTAGCTATGCAATTCAGTGCTTGTTTATGAAAAATTGTAGAGTTGAGGCTTTGCTTTTATAGGGGAAGAAGAAGAGGAAAATGTTGTCTTGAGGTTGATAGATTATGTTTTCAAAAGTTAGTTAAACCTTAAACCCTGTAGAACTAATTGGTTCACCCACTTAACCTATCTACAGCACAAAAATATTCATGTATAATGTTTACATTATAAGTCTTTCTCTTTGAGTTTGTTATATTTTTGAATTTTCAAGAAATCATCACTTTAATGATTTTTGCTTAACATTAACGATGTGCTTATCCAACAAACTGTAGTTTGTGGTTATGATTATATACCACTTGAACAAACTGTAGTATGTTGTTATAATTTAATTTAACATATGTCATAAAATTACTACTATTAGCTAAGGCTCTTTGAGATAATTAAGAAATGACTCTCTCATAGATTATATTTCAAGTCCAAAGAACAAATAGCTGTAAACTGCAATTTGCATTGTTTACTTCTTAAACTCTGAAAAGTAGTGACCAAGAATTAGTTAAAACGTAAAAATCTCTAGGGTCATACAAGTCATAGGTTGGTGTCTCACGACACGATATTTACCAAAATTAGAAGAAGAAAAAAAAGAAATAAGTTTGAAAATTAAGTTTATTAAATCAAGACAGCATATTTGGTTCTTCTATTTTGGAGCATGGGATTGACTAGGGGTGAGCGGGTCCGGGTACCCTAACATTTTTTAACTACCCGGACCCTACCCGGTAAAAGATCGGTTCCTAAATTTACTACCCGTAGCAAAGGGTCCGGGTAGGTTCCCGGGTACCCTGTAAATAAAAAACATAAATTAAGCAACAATTTTTAAGCCTATGAGAATAAAAAAGAGTTCTAAAATAATTTTATCAAGTAGTTTTTTAGCCTGCAATTGAGGTTTTTAGTACCCTTATAAGAAGTTTTAGAAAACTTATTCATTGTAGAAAAGCTAATTCTGTAACAAAAACCTAAAATTGCAAGCTAAATTTGACACTCAATTAATTGAACGTGTTGATTTCAAAATAAATTTGAAAATATCAGAATTAAACTTATTTTCGTGTTCATAAGCTCTTCGATACAAAAGAAAAGCTTTATTATACTAGTAAATCCCTAAATTTCATCTTCACAACTATAAAAATATACACAAATTTTAAAAATAGATTTACATTTCAAATAAAAAAGTAATACAAATTGAAGATGAGTATCGCCTGAAATAGAACAGAAGTATATAATATTAAAAAGAAATTGAAGAGTTAGATATGAACCCATATGCATTTTAGGAATGACGTGAACACAACCAAGGGAGAGAAAGAGGCAAATGTGAAGCTTCAATGACGACAACGATGAAAGTACATGAGAGAAAGCTTCAACAACGACGACGATGAAGCTCGGTGGTGTATCTAAAACGCCATTGTTATTGAGAGAGTTTTGTGTGTTTTCTCTTAGGGCACAAAGAGCATTCTAGAATAAAGGGGTGAAAAAGCTAAAATATTTACGTCTTGGGATGGGGAAAATCAATGTCTAGGCGTGCAACAAACAATTTTGGAGAAAGTTAAAAGTGATCCAAATGTTTCTAAAAAAAGTAAAAATATTTAATATTTTATAGGTTCCGGGTATCGGTTCCGGGTCCGGGTACCCTGTCTCTATTTGCCGGAACCGGAACCGGACCCGACATTGATCGGTTCTTAATTTTACTACCCGGACCCTGCCCGTTATTATAATATATCTACCCGGAACCTACCCGTTAGTGTCGGTTCCGGTCGGGTATCTGGGTACCCTGTACCCGTGCTCACCCCTAGGATTGACTCGACGGAGAGTTTAAAAAATAAAGAAATACTTTTAAATTTTATGATTGAATACATTGCATAGATATTTATGTGAATATAAATTATCTCATTAAGGAAAATTAGAAATTTAAAGTTGAAACGCTAAATATAAGAAGATACTCCATCATTCTTTTTGGATATATTAAAAAGAAAAGGATGTCTATAAATCGCTAAAGATTTGATTGGTTCTCAATTCTAACTATAAAATTTAGTTAGAGAAACCTAAAACGACAAGTCGTGATTTGATAAACGATGTCCTTAAGTAGGTGGTCTGTCAAAAAACAAATCCGACATCCTTTGACTTCATTTCTTTTTTTTTTCTTTTTTACACAATTGAGATTTGAGGAGGAAAAAATATCTAAGACGTAATTACGTACGTTATGTCAGGAATTTGTGCTTATACACAGCTCACGTGTTATAAGGCGTTTGGATTGACTTATTTTAAGTGTTTTTTAATTTTAAAGTATTTTTACACTTTTTGAGATGTTTGGATGAGAAGAAAAATGCTTATAAATACTTATTTTTAGAGTATAAAGGTACAAAAATAAGTCAAAAATCAAAAGTTTGTTCACATGCTTATTGCAATTGACAAAGATTGAGTAACTTTACGACTAGGTCACGAGTTCAAACCTTATGCCAAAGAAATTATACCTAGTATTCACTCTGTTTCAATTTATGTGATACAATCTACTTTTTAGTCCATCCCAAAAATAATGATGCATTTTCTTATTTTGCAACAATTTAACTTTAACTTTTACGTTTTACGCTTAATGAGATGATCTATAACCACACAAATATCTTTGACTTATTTTAGACCATAAGATTTAAAAAAATTCTTTTATTTGTTAAACTCCGTGCCTAGTCAAACTATCACATAAATTGAGACGGGTGGAATATTAATTTAAGTAGATAATGGTAGTGTGGCAAGCGTATCATCTCTGAACTTTAAAGGCTTCGATTGGTCTAAGAGCCGGCTCTATTTATCTAAGAAACTTAATAATCTGGCTAACTCAAATTAACATTGCATAGATCGCGGCGATGACATTTTTTAGCCAAATTATTAACGAGTAGCATGAATGAATCTTTTCTAATAATTTGATGACATATTTAAGTTTTTCCCCTCTATTTAATGATGTGTTTGTTGCTTCTAATTCTATGTGGGTGGCAGATATAGATTGGGTTAGGGTATGCTCACTTCTAATTTTTGTTTAAATTCTCGAGATTCTTAATCGTTCTTTTATGATCAAATCATTTTTTGCAAATATTGGATGACATTTGGGACTTACAATAATTTGATCTAGTAGAGAAACAACTATCATAAGGGGAGACTTGGAGAGAGTCCGCTTTTAATGGAGGAAAGGGCCCAACCTTTGGTTGAGACTTGACAGAAGCAGAACACCAAGCCCATTGCATATCCAATCTAATAAATACTTTCTCCATCTCAAATTGTCTGTATGTTGTTATTAAAAATAGTTGTCTCAAATTATTTATTATTTTAAAAGTTTAAAGTATAATTAATTATTTTTTTATTTTATCTTTAGTAGAATTTTGTGATTAACGGAGATGACACATAAATAAAGTAAATATTTAATAGAGAGATTATAATTTAGACATAAATAAGGATAAAGTAGATCAAACACCGATTCTACTTAATATTTTTTAAGGGGCATGTAAAACAACAAAACAACAAATAATTTGAAACGAGAGTAGTATACAAAGAGTGAGTACATCAGAAGATGGATTCAGAATTTTAATGAAGTATCATTACACCTATTAGTATTACTTTATACTACAGTCAAACCTCTCTATAAGAGCATTCTCATATAACATCATCTCTCTATATTAACTAGATTTTTTTGAAATTAATTTTTTATATTATATTTTACTTTAATAAAATAGTAGTATTTTACCTTTAACAACAATAACTGTCTTTATAACAGTACACACTTTGTGAAATTATCCTCTTATAATAGCTATCTTCTTTTTCAATAATATAATAATTAACAATATTTAGAAAAATAGAAAATCTATGATTACCAATAATAAGTGTAGAGACTTTAATTAAATATTTTAATACTTTGATAAACTACTTATGACAAATAATATTATATGAATATTTATTTTCATCATTAAAGATTTTTCTTCATTACAAAGTGTTAAGTTTAGGATTTGACAATTAAAAATGAAAATTAAATTTTCTGCATTTTTTTATAACAACGAAATATTATTTAACTATCACTGTTGTTATATGTGTATAACATTATTCGCTATGGCAACCAAACAAATTTCGAACCCAACGATTTTGTTACTAAAGGTTTGACTATATATACTAATTTAGTGTAAAGACATATATCTGGTTAGTTTTAAGGAGTCGTTTGGTATGTTGTATAAAAATAGTATTGAATATGGTATATTAATAGTGTTGGGATTAGCAATGTTAGAAGTAGTTATGTTGTCATTATTTTTATCGACTTTTTGATTTGTTATTATTCAATGAATATGATGTATTAGAATAGAAATAATACTGAATAGATTGTATTAGAATATAAATATACTAATATTGTTAATGTCATAATTTACTATATATAACAATAATATCGAATAGGATATATAATTAATACTATATGTACTTTTTTATAATTCGGTTCGATTTTTTTTTAAAAAAAAACCTATTTTTTGAAAAACCGAACCGAATCAGGATTTAGTGATTCGGTTCGATTTTTAAATTTTGGATACGAACCGAACCGAAAAACCGAATTAAATATATAATTATTCTTATTTTTTATTTTAGGCTACTACTATCTCTTGAATCATAGCCATCGAAGTCAATCTATGAAGCTTTTATTGAAGTCGATTGCGGCATGAACTTGATTAACATATCACGGAAGCATTGACATAAAATATAGGGAGAGAAAGTAGTTGTAAATTGGTGAAACTTTAAATGGTCATAACTCTGCGCTCAGATGTCCATTTTACCCGATTTTTTTTATTTTGCGTATTTTTTCGAGACGGGGCCGACCCAAACTGCCTCAAGGTGGTTTGGCGCAACTGTTTTTTACGAAAACGTCCTTTTCCCAATCAATTTGTGTTTTCCCCCAAATCGATTTCTAATTTTCCTTTTTCTTTAGTAAACATCTCACGATACACAATAGATTTCAACGTCGAAATTTCATGGTAGTGTAGGTGTGAATGTCAATTTCAGTTTTGAAAATTCAATTTTTTTTTAAAAATAAAAAATTTCTCGGCCCACTAGAAAAATCGATATAATCCGATACGTTATGCGATATAAACCAAACATATCGGGTTTTTTTAAAAAAAAAGTTGTATTCGGTTTTTTTTTTTTTTAAATAATTTTTATCATATTTTTCGGATACAAAATTGAACCGAACCGATATACGCCCACCCCTATATGTGGTCCATGAATGACCAGGTAGAGTGGTCCTCGTATAGAGTACATAGATGGCTGATTGAAGACGACGGAAACTTGTTTGTCTATGGACCGCATCTCCCGTCTCCATCAACAACATGTAAGATTATGTAAATGAATACCCTTTTCACCTAAGAAATAAGTGAACATAATTCTTACAATTTAAATAAAAAAGAAAGATATAGTAAAAATCTTTTGTATGTTAATTTCAGATATGCAAAAATAAAACTTAAACTAAAAATAAATTTATAAAATCTTACAATACCAATTGACTTCCTTTTTCACCTCTACCTTGCTAAACGGTCTCTGTTTAGTACTCTCTTAGTCCTAAATTACTTGTTACATTTCGCATTTTGTTTTTGAGTATTGGAGCAATGATAAAGTTGTCTCCGTGTGACATATATGTTACGGGTTTGAGCCGTGGAAGCAGTCACTAATGCTTGTATTAGGTTAGATTGTCTACTCACACCTCTTGGGTGCGGCCTTCCCCGGACCCTGCTAACGTGGGATGCTTTGTGCACCGGGCTACCCCATACATTTAGTACTTTCCTCAATATATTAAGATTTATATTTTTATCCTATTGATATGACAAAAATTGCAACATATAGTACTTTTTATATAATTTACGAATAACTAAATTTAAATTTAAATTATTGAATTGATCTAATTTAATTTAACTTCAAAAATTACTCAAGTTGACTCTTCAAAAGTGAAAAGTGACAAGTGTTAGGTGACCAAATTGACCTTTAGTTTTTGAGTAAAAAAGAGTGTCCACTTATCAAATCAATAAAGAATTAATCTTACTTTATTTAAATTTGTCCTTATTAAGTGTTAGGTGACCAAATTTCAATATCTATTTAATTATGATATTTTAGTCAAATTATCTATTTTTTTTTCTAAAAGTTAGTATTTTCTTAAGGGGTGTGAAAATAGCTAAATAAACACTCTTTTTTATTCGGAGGGAGTACTAACTATTCCATACTCGGTACATAGGCATGCTTACTAAGGAGCCGTTTGCACATGATTTGAAAACATTGTTTGAAATCATATGGTTTGAAGTTGAAGTTTTGTTTGGACATGCAATTGTGTTTCTTAAGTTGTATTTTTTCTCATTGACATAAAAATTCTCGTAAGTTGTGAAAACCATCAGAACTTTCCTAATTCTTATGCAATCTTATCAATGAACAAGTCATAGTTCATAACAAAATTAATACGCGGCTAGAAGGCCTTTCTAAAAAATACAATATCAATTGATCAAACTTTAATTTAATAAAAAAGAAAATTTTTAATATGAATAGTAGTGTAACGGTAGAGAATACAAGAACACTTTCACCGAAGTAAATTGAAACTGAAACTGTAGAGAATGAACTCACCTTAACAGACGAACGGTAGAGAATGAACTCACCTTAACAGACGATGGATTGGCTTGAATGTAATTCAGAAACAAAGTTAAAAATGCAAGACATCTACTTTGTTAGTTCAGATAAATATAAATAAAAATAGGTAGGAATAAATGAAGTAGGTAAATTATTGATAATAATTAATTGTGAAAACATAAAGAGCCTTACACTTGAGATGGCTATTTGCCACATTGCAGATTTTCAAAGTGGGCAAGTACTTGGCTATAGATTGTTAAGTGTTTTAAAACCTATATTCGTATGGCATAATCATATCTTTGTATATATATATAATATAAATTATATATTGGATAATTATATCAAATATAATATAAAGTCGATCAATTGGTATATATACACTAATTTATGGATCTTTTTAAAAAGAATATAAACTTAAGCATCAAGTTTTATATTTAAAAAAAAATTAAAATCATGGTTTGAAATCTCAATCACACCTTTTTGGATGATTTGTGATTTCAAACCATTACATGAAGTTGAAGTTCAAGTTATTTTTAAAATTGCATAAACAAACGTGTTTTGAAATCAAATTATGAAATTATGGTTTGAAAACGCATGACCAAACGCCTACTAAGATCTCATAATTGGGGCCTTAAATCCATAAACGCATGCTCAAAAGCTTTTTTTTCTTTTTAAGTATTATTTTTGGTGGAATGTCATCTCACCTCAATGCTCATACTAATCAAAAACAAAAAATTACGGTAAGATGGAAAAAAGAAGTGTCGAAAATTTGGTTTTTGAACAATAAGTGAAATTCACAAGTACTTTCCATGTAATTAAGTATAATATGAAATGAATAAAATTACGTTTATCTCTCCTCTTTAAAATTGTGAATAAACTACCTACTCTTAAATTACCTAGTTTATAATTATATCCATCCAAGTCACATAGTTCAAGGCGAAATGGGGAATAGAATATTGAAAACATCACTTCAAGGTAACCTCGGATGACCAAATGGGACTTAACTGTACTCGAGGCAAAATTAGGTCATATTTAGAGAGAAAATGAAATAGATGATCCCTTATGTTTGGGATAAATTTAAAATGGTTCCTTAAATATATTTATGAATAATTTTAATCCTTTAAATTTATTAAAAGTGTCGTTAAATATTTGACAAATTCAAATTGTTAGATTTAACGAGAATTTTAAAAAATAAAAATTTTCAATAGAAACAATTAATAAGAAAATCTTGTCAAAGAACAAAAATTGCAACACCAAAAGTTGCACGGGAAATAGATAAGAAGATATCATAAACTGCATCTAAATCAAAAGTAGATTAAAATAGTAGAAATTGTATCTCTAATTATGAATTTCTGCTAAAGTTTTTGTTTATTATAGTTTCAGTTAATTAAAATAACAGAAATTGTATCTCTAATTATAAATTCTTGCTAAAGTTTTTGTTTATCGTAATTTCAGTTAAACCTTAACGTTAAATATTTATATTTATGAAAAACTTAAAGGATCAAAACTAATAAAAAATATATTGAAGGGTCTAACTTTAATGGGCACAATGGTAAATTAACAAAATAAACACAACACAAAAGTAGTACGGCTAGTAATGCATTGCCCCAGGGGCACATGCGATTTGGTAAGTGGCAAGGTGATTGAGGTATAACCACTCCGACGTCGCGGGTTCGAATTCGTGTGGTGACAGTCTTTGCTGAAATATTGCAAGGGCTGTTGCTGGGTTCGTGTTCCGTTGGTCCTCTCCCTTGTAGGGCTATCACTCGTGCATATCCCTCGATTTACATCTCACCTGGCCAAGGGGCATCTGATACAGATGGGGGTTTCGCATTCGGGACTTTCCCCTTCACAAAGTAATGCATTACTAATGTTTAGCCAAAAGTGTTTGAGAATGTTGCCCACTCTAGAGGAGGAGGGAAGACACGCAGTAATCAGGGTTACGAATTTTTAATAATAGGATTAAGAAATGCAAAAATAACACACCTGAAATTCAATTATGATTTATATATTTCAACCAGTTGTTCCATTACATTCTTTTTAGGTTTACATTAAAGTACTTACTATATAGTATAAACAAAGCTACAAGTGTCGTGAAACTTTGGAAAGCGAGCGATCTAAATAATTTGTATCACAATTGGATTAAAATCGCTATCAAGGCACATTACAATTTTCATTATATAAGTTGTTGTTTTTCTTTTGGTTCAGTATTAATATTATAATACTTTTCCAACAACAATATATAGAATATACACTACTAGAAATAAAGGTTTTTTCATTGTCATTCAATAGAAAATTTATACTACAAAACATAATTTTCTTATTTCATTTCCTCCGAACCAACTCAATGGGAAAACACATGGTGGAAAACAAATTTTCATTTGAAACGCTGAAAACTTCTTCATTTTTTTCATGTGAAATTAACTATTTAAGTTTTTGCTATCGACATTTAGTGGGAAATCAGTGAAAAAAAATAAAAAATTAATAGTGATATTTTTAATTTCTCAAGCGACCGATCTAAATAATTTGTATCACAATCGGATTAAAATCACTATCAAGGCACATTACAATTTTGATTACATAAGTTGTGGTTGTTTTTCTTTCAATACTTTTTCAACAATAATATATACTCCCTCTGTACCAAAAGAAATTGTCTTACTTTATTTATTATTACAGTTTGTCTCAAAAGATTGTCACATTTTTATATTTAGAAATAATTTAATTTTATGAGATAATTTACAGCGACACAAATATTTAAAACTTGTTTTGAACCACACATTTCAAAAATCTTTCTTTATTTCTTAAACTTCGTATCAAATCAAACTAAGATGATTTTTTTGGGACATAGGATAGAATATATTTTTTGGTTTCTCATTCTATCTCCTACATATGTTTTGGAGCCTCGATTAATTCACACTCACCTTACCTAAGATATATTAATGAATCATAATTTTATTTTTAGAGCTTCAAATCGAAATCTGTCGTTGAGAATGAAAAAATCATGTTCATGCCGCTACAACCCTGGTTAAACTCAGGGTAAAAACAGATTCCAAACCGTACACACATTAACATTAAACTCTATCCAAAATCTAGTGATATCTGACAGACACAGTTATCATGTTCCCCAGAAAGAAATAAAAAACCTTGGACTAGTAGATTCCTCCATTTTAGTACTATGTGCTCCTCTTCACGTGCTTCTTCCAAGAACCGCACTTATTGCTACGTACAGTACAAATTACCCTTCTTGTGTGTGTAAAAAATGTATGTATTGTTAAGAGTTATGACTAACATAAATTTCTTATATGAATTTGGACACACTTATACTATTTTTTACTTACTCATCTTAATTTATGTGGTATTCCTTACTTTTCTAAAGTTAAATTGATTTTTCTCAAAATTAAATTAAATTAATATATTAATATTTGAGATATGATTAAAAACACACCTGAATTATCATTTTTTTCGCAATTTGTACATTTTAACTATCACATGTTCTCTTTTTCTATTTGAACTACCACCGTCTATGTATTAAAACACACCTCAATTATTCATTTTTCTACATGAACAATGATTGGAGTATGAAACTTGCGAAAAGTAAAAAATCAGGTGTGTTGCTCATTAACAACAACAACATATCAAGTGAAATCTCACAAAGTGAGGTCTCGGAGGATGGAATGTACGAATATTTTGAAAGATAGAGAGATTGTTTTCGGTAGACCCTCGTCATCAAAAGTGTAATCTCAAGATAGAGATTGTTTTCGGTAGACACTCGGCACCAAAAGAGTTTTGCTCATTAACTTTTTTTAAAAATTATAATTGTTTTCGTGTCAATATAATAAAAAAATACGTATTAAAATATTAATTAAATTTACATAATTTAAATTGGAAAGTGTCAAATAAAGTGAAAGATAAAAAATAGATGTACTGGAGTACTTAACAAAAGAGAGAGAACAGGTATGTAAGGGAAAGATAAAGAAAATTCTTTAATTTTTCTTCTCAGAGTGTGTTTTCAAGAAATAATTTCAGTGGTAATGGAAGATCAAGATTTTAGCTATTTTTTCCAGTATCCATTTGGAGTTTTCATGTTTTTAACCTATGAAAAATGGATACCATTTGTCCAAATTTTGTTGTTCTTGCAGCTAATAATTTCTGGTACTCAGTTAGCTTCAGGCCAAGACAACTGGGATGGTATAATTATCACTGAGGCAAATTATCAAGCCCTTGAAGCACTTAAACATGAATTAGTTGATCCAAAAGGGTACTTAAAAAGCTGGAATAACAGTTATGGAGCTTGTTCAGGCAGTTGGATTGGTATTAAATGTGCTCAAGGACAAGTTATTGTTATTAAGCTTCCATTAAAAGGACTAAGTGGAAGATTAACAGAAAAAATTGGTCAGTTTCAAGGTTTGAGAAAACTTAGTCTACATGATAATGATATTGGTGGTGTTATTCCTTTTTCTTTAGGTTATTTACCTAATTTAAGAGGTGTTCAGCTTTATAATAACAGGTTTACTGGTTCTATTCCTGGTTCACTTGGTTTATGTCTAGTACTTCAAACACTTGAGCTTAGTAACAATTCTTTATCTGGTATAATACCTGATAGTATTGTTAATTCAACAAAGCTTTATAGGCTTAATTTGAGTTACAATTCATTGTCTGGTTCTATCCCCATTAGTGTCACTCAGTCACGTTCTTTAGTCTTCATTGACTTGCAGTATAACAATCTCTCGGGGTCTATTTCGGATTCTTGGGGTGAGAATGAAGAAAATCAAGTTAAGTTACAGTCGTTGATGCTTAACAACAACTCGTTTACCGGAGGAATTCCGGTTTCTCTGGGGAAGTTGAGTGAACTTCTTGAGATTTCGCTTAGTCATAATTATATTACTGGTGTTATCCCAAATGATATTGGAAGGCTTACTATGCTTAGAACACTTGATGTTTCTTACAATGCTATTAATGGGAGCGTTCCAGTAAGCCTATCTAATTTATCCTCCATTGTGGTTCTCAACTTGGAAGGTAACAATCTTGATGGTGAAATCCCATTAGATATAAACAAATTGCGAAAATTGTCTGATCTCAATTTAAGGGATAACCAGATTAGAGGAAATATTCCAGCTACCATTGGGGACATTTCTGGTCTAGTCCAGATAGATTTGTCTCGTAACAATCTAACCGGAGAAATCCCGGTTTCTGTTGATGATTTACCAAATCTTAAGTCTTTCAATGTTTCATATAACAATCTGTCTGGTCCTGTTCCTACTCATCTTGCTAAGCAATTCAATTCGAGTGCCTTTTTGGGTAATGTTCAGCTATGTGGCTATAATACTTCAAATTCATGTCCTGTTACGGTTACACGAGGTAGCAAAAGGAGTATTAAAGACATTATTCTCATATTAGTAGGGTGTTCCATAATAATTTTGTTTCTACTATGTTGCATTCTCCTTTGCTGCTTGATCAAGAAACGAATGGAAGCCAAAGCAGCAAATGATGTTCCTCCGACTGTTGGAGAAGTCGAAGCAGCAGGAGATAATACAGGAGGAAAACTTGTACATTTTGGTGGAGGTATGATCTTCACTGCAGATGATCTTTTATGTGCTACTGCAGATATATTGGGAAAGAGCACTTATGGTACGGTGTATAAGGCTACATTAGAAGATGGAAATCAAGTTGCTGTCAAAAGATTGAGAGAAAAGATTACAAAAAGCCAGAAGGAATTTGAGAAAGAAGTCAATGTTCTTGGAAAGATAAGGCATCCTAATCTTCTGGCTCTTAGGGCTTATTACTTAGGGACTAAAGGAGAAAAACTTCTTATTTTCGACTACATGCCTAAAGGAAGTCTGGCAACTTTTCTTCATGGTAAGCTGAAAACAGACTTCCATTTAACATTCTTTTTCTTTAATTTTCTGACAATCCGATACTTTCTCCGTCTCATTTTACGTAATGAAATTTGACTTATGTATTATGTAAATGCTAATGAAAAAATAAAGATAAGATTGAAAAAACTAGTTCAATGGAGTTTGATTTTTTTAAAATTGAGAAGCCTGTATAGTATGATCTTATCAATGATAGGATGATGTCAAACAGTTTGAAACGTCTCATAACAGAAAAAGGGTAGGAAATTGGTGTGGAGGGGGTAATATAAAGTCAAATCTTTCTATAACGACGTCGTTTGTCTGGATATTGTTTGGCTATTATAGCTAGATGTTGTTATAGATAATATAAAATATAACATAATATGAAAGTCGGTTCCAAAGAAAACTTGGCCGTTATAATGAAATGTTGTTATAGAGGATGACTGTTATAGAGGTCTGACTGTAGCTTCTTGTTTTTGTTGCAGCTCGCAGCCCGGATACACCAGTTGATTGGCCAACAAGGATGAGAATAGCAAAAGGGACGACGAGGGGATTGTTGCACCTTCACACTAATGCCAACATCATCCATGGGAATCTTACATCGAGCAATGTTCTGCTTGATGAAAACACAGATGCAAAAATTGCAGATTATGGCCTTTCACGCCTTGCAACTGCTGCTGCAAATTCAAACATAATTGCCACAGCAGGGGCACTTGGCTATCGCGCACCCGAACTCAATAAGCTCAAGAAAGCCAACGTGAAGATGGATGTCTACAGCCTTGGAGTCATTATGCTTGAACTCCTAACTGGTAAGTCTCCAGGAGAGGCAACGAACGGTGTGGATTTGCCTAGAAGGGTGGCGTCGATTGTGAAAGAGGAGGGAACAAATGAGGTGTTTGATTTGGAACTAATGAGGGATGCATCCATTTTTGGTGATGAATTGCTAAGTACACTGAAATTGGCTTTGCACTGTGTTGATCCCTCGCCATCAGCTCGACCAGAAGTTCAACAAGTTCTCCAGCAACTGGAAGACATTAGGCGTGAAACGCCAACTGAAGCTCCCTCGGCAAGTCACTAGATACTCAGTTTTTTTATAAAGTATTTTGAGATGTTAGGTGTTAGTTGCCATGATTCTTTCATTCTTGAATTTCATTGCTAGAGTATTAGGTCTGTTTCGAGTGTTTTTAAGTACAAGTGTCCTACATTGTTTGGTGTTTGAGCATAATGGAGTCCTTCTAAATACCATCCCTTTTGGCCCGAAGAAAACCTCAGATGAGGTTTCTATCACTAATACAGACTTAAAATCATCTACTTACCGACTTAAGTTCCCATATAGGCTAAATTGCCAAGTGCAGAACTTATATGCAGTATTTGATCTTAAATTCTGGGAAGTGCACTGATACCCGTATGTAAGTTTCATATGGCAGAAGTTCAGGCAGTCATATGTGACTGAAGTTCGGTCATTTTTGCCTCAAGTTCACATGTGGCTAAAGTTCAGTCATTTCTGCCTGAAATTCTGCCAGAAACTTCAGGCAGAAATTGGCTAAACTTCAGCCATATGTAACTTCAGACATGTGGATGTCTGATATCTGTCAAAACTGGTTACAGGCTAATTAGCAGTGTGTGCAACTAAGGAACCCTGTGAAATTGTTGCTTAAATTTTACTACTTGCTATACCTGATACAGTGATTCTTAGCCCAACCCATGAAACAAATAATTGTGTGTTTTTTTTCAAGTTCATGAGAAGTTGCTGAATTGACAGCCAGGCCACTGTTTTATGGAAGTACCAGATCATTGTGAATCCTTTAATCAGTAGCATTTAGTCATCTGCAGCGGGCTTATGAGAAAAAGAAGAGTCCATATTTATAGTATGAAGTTTGGATAGAGTTGGTGGATGCCATCTGTGGGGGAGCCAAGAATTCTAATGAAGGAATTCAAAAAATGATTCAAACCTGCAGCTTTAAAACAAATTTTGCCCTAAACTAAAGTTTATTTATGTCATAGGCATTCAACAATCTATATACAACAACAATAACATAGCAAGTGTGATTCCACAAGTGAGATCTGGGGAGGGTGGTGTATGCCGACATTATCTCTACTTTGTGATTCAACAATTATATTTACCCTTTTGCTATATACAACAACAATAACATAGCAAGTGTGATTCCACAAGTGAGATCTGGGGAGGGTGGTGTATGCCGACATTATCTCTACTTTGTGATTCAACAATTATATTTACCCTTTTGCTATATACAACAACAATAACATAGCAAGTGTGATTCCACAAGTGAGATCTGGGGAGGGTGGTGTATGCCGACATTATCTCTACTTTGTGATTCAACAATTATATTTACCCTTTTGCCCCCCCCCCCCATTTAATGTTTTTGCAAAGATGCTACCAATTAAGAAAGGCCTATCTTTCTTTGGTAGGGTACCTGGTCTTCAGTAAAAAAAAATCGCCAATTAAATCTTATGCAAAAACATTAGACCGTGGTTTAAAATTTATAAGTTAAGATGACGGCCTAATGTTTTGTTTGTAAAGTTGAGCAACAGATGAACAAACATTAGACCCGAGTTTAACGTTGTCCGGAAATAGAAAATATAATTTTTGAAGGATTATATTTGCACAACTTTTTAAAATAAGGAGAAAAGTTAAATAGTGGCCTGGAAAATGATACTTACTATTTGCGTAAATCAGCCGCATCTCCATACAACTGAAACATAAAAAAGGGCAGTTCAGTGCACTAAGCTCTTGCTATGTACGGAGTCCGGCGAAGGGCCGGACCACAAGAGTCTATTCTACGCAGCCTTACCTTGCATTTATGTAAGAAGTTGTTTCCACGGAGGTTGTCCATAAATAAAAAGAGCTAATTAGCTGCCTTGGTCGTTAATCTCTTTAATTATTGACATCCATTACTGTTTAATTACGATATTAACTATGGAGGGTGACACCGTGAGAGTTACACAGTTCTCTTTATATTTGAGTTTTTACGTAAGGATTAGTAACGTAATTACTCAGTTTGAACACTTAAATAGCAGTAGATCGAAATAATTCAACAATGTTATGAAATTAATAATGTGGATGTCCACTACTCAAATTTAATTCTCCACTATTCTTCACCATTGTGTAGTAATGATTATGTATCCACTATAGTAAATAGTGGATGAAGTTGTTAGCACGTGTATAATGTAAATATACCATATTTAGTGTTATGTAATTACGACAGAATTAGGATCCCTATTGTATAAGGATTTTACATTGTACACCTATATATATTTCGTATTAATGAAAAAGGCTCCACAAGGGAGATTAATACAATCTTACATTGTATCAAGAAACAAACCCTAAAACACCTAATTTTCTTTTCCAGCCGCCCCCCCTCCCCACGGGCAGCAGCCATCGGCATACCCCCCACCCCTCCCCCCACGAGCAAAGCCCATCGATACCCCCATCCCCCGCCCGCCCTTCTTTTCGGCATCTCTTGTCTCATTATATAGCCACCATGTCTCCTCCCACCTCTCCCAAAGCTTCTGCATCATCCACAGTCGTTGATAATATTCCCTCTCCCTCATCCATATCCTCCTTTCACCCTGCTTTTACCGTCACGAACATCAAGAATTTCATCCCTCCAATTCTTGATCAGGAAGACGGTCAATACTCATCGTGTGTTGAACTATTCACTATCCACGCCTGTGCATATAATGTACTTGATCATATCGACGACTCTATCCCTCGCCCTCTCGACGTTGCAGACTCGACATGGCTTCGTCTTGACGTTATGGTAAAACAGTGAATCTATGACACCATATCTAAAGACCTTCTCCACACCATCATGAAAACAGATGCCTCGGCTCGTGAATTATGAATTCGGTTGGAAGAAATTTTTCAGGACAATAAAAATACTCGAGCAGTGTATTTGGAGGAACAATTCAACAATACACATCTCAAAAATTTTCCCACTATGTTCGAATAATGCAGACAATTGAAACTAGTTGCAGACTAATTATCGAACGTGGGGACACCTGTTTCCGACACTAAGATGGTTCTACAACTTGTTACGGGTTTACCAAAAGGAGAATTTGATACTCTCACCACTATGATTCAACAAGCCGACCCACTACCGAGTTTCAACAAAGCACGCTTCCAATTACTTTTGGAGGAAACCCGACGTGCCAAACAGGACGAACACAACCAAAATGCGTTAGCAATTGAAAACACGCCACCACAAAATACCGTCGCCGCCCAGCCGCCACCACCAGACAACCAACAGCAGGATGGCCGCGGTGGCAGAGGCAGCCGCGGCAGAAACAACGGCAAGGGGAAAGGTCATGGCCGCGGTGGAAAGGGCCAGCAGCAGACCCCTAATTCTGGTCAGTGGACCGCCACTGGCTAGTGGCCCAGCAACACGTCGTGCGCTACGTTCCAACCACCACAGCTTATGGCCCAGCATACTTACCCTTCTATGGGTCTGTTGGGCCCCTGCACTGTGCCCAAGGCAGAGACGCCACACTGGACCACCCAAAGAAGAGCCACTTCACAACAAATAGCCTAATGGGGTTGTCCCCCACTGAGGTGGGTCAGGCGTTCAACTCCCTAAATATGCAGCAGCCCGATGAAAATTGGTACATGGATACGAGGGCCACGTCTCACCTCACCCTGTCTACATGTAATCTTCGCACACTGTCTCGTTTGAAGTATCCTCAATATATTACCGTTGGTAATAATAACCGCATTCCGATTCAGGGTTATGGTACTACTTACACTCAGCCACCTCACCCACACTTTTCCCTTAATAACGTCTTGTATGCTCCGAACATTATCAAGAATTTGATTTCTGTCCGTAAATTTACTGGTAATAATTCCGTCTCTGTTGAATTTGACCCTTTTGGTTTTACTGTGAAGGATCTTCGTACGGGGACACCTCTTACGAGATGCAATAGCGCGAGGGATCTCTATCCATTCTCATCCACCTCCGCTGCCAGCTCGTGCTCTCCCATTTCTCTCGCTGTTATCTCTCTGTTATCTTTATATTGTTCATACTATATTATTTATTTTGTTCTTATATTGTTACTTCGAGCTTGGTTTTACAATAAACAACCATTTGTAACTAGACCTGTCCAACGGGCTGGGACTCACTGACCGACCCGACCAAAAACCAGGGCCGTGGTCGCTTATAAATGACCATGAGCCACCCGACCCGAAAAAGCGGGGACCCGATCTTACGTAGGGTCGGGCCAGGATCAGAATATTTTACCCGTCTGACCCGTCCCGGACCGGTCCGACCACAGACCCGCGTATCTTTTAATATAATTTATATTATTTTTCCTTCATTAATATTTATTTTGTACGTATATATATTTTTGCCATTAATATTTAAGTGATATAATGCATATTTTTATAATATATGTATTGCTCTAATCTAAATTGAGCTCGAGATATAATAAGATAAAAATGGTAGCTGATTATTACCTATATGTTTATATTATTAGTCGTTCTGTTAATATCACGGAAGCATAATGTAGGGAGAGAGAAAATAGTTGTAAATTGGTGAAACTTTAAATGGTCATAACTCTGCGCTCGGATGTCCGTTTTACCAAAAAAAAATTATTTGGCGTATTTTTTCGAGACGGGGTCGGCGGTTTGGCACAACCAATTTTTAGAAAAACGTCAGTTTTTCCAATCAATTTGTGTTTTCCCCCAAATCGATTTCTAATTTTCCTTTTTCTTTAGTAAACATCTCACGATACACAATAAATTTCAACGTCGAAATGTAATGATAGTGTAGGTGTGAATGTCAATTTTAGTTTTGGAAATTCAAATTTTTTTTTTTTTAAAAAAAATTCCTCGATCTGGCCCGACCGACCAAATCCCATCCCCTTCCGACGGGTCAAGGCCGACCCGTGACCCGTAGGGTCCCTGAAGGGTCAAGGCCATGGTCGAAACTTTTAAAAAAATAGGGTTAGGATCGGGCAAGCAGAAAAAAAAAGTCACCCGACCCGACCCGACCCGAGCTTTGGATAGGTCTATTTGTAACTAACCCCAAATATGAGCTTTCAAGTAAAGAGAAGTGGGGAAAAACGCATATTAGCCGGTCTTTAAAAATTATTTCAAGATGTTCCATCAAATTCTAAGAAAACTACTGTGCTTAACGTCTTAACAATTTGTTTGATTTGTTAAGTTTTTGGTTTTTAACTTGTTGAATTTCTTAAAAAGATAAGGTTAAAAAAGACACATTACTAAAAAAAACAGTGATTTTCGATCATAAATTTTGATCACACGTGATTGAAAAAGTCATTATTTCGACCACAGGCCTCGATCATTAATACCTTGGTCGAAATAAATTTTCGACCTCATGTGATCGAAAATTAATTTCAATCTAAATTAAATAGAATCAGTTTTTTATATATTAAAAAAAAATTAAAATTTCGACCGCATGTGGTCAAAATCTGGCAAGCTAAATTCGATCACATGCGGTCGGTTTTTATTTTTTTAGGATAATTTGCGGTCGAAAATCTGAAAAAATTTGACAGCATTTGACCGCTTTTAGAGCAACTCACCTGCCAAATCAACAATCCAATTCATCATCCAACTCAGCAATTCAACAAATTCAATTCAACAATAACGCAACACCACCATAAACTACAACATTCTATAATAAAATTCCACCTTAAAGTACTTCAAAATCGAATAAAAAGTACAATAAAAAACTTAAACACCATAAACTTAAACATCCACTACATTCCAGATATATATTGATGAGATAGTGCGCCTACACGGGATACCATCATCCATAGTATGAGACAGAGATCCACGGTTCACTTCAGCCTTGTGGAAGAACTGCTGCGCCGCGGAAAATCCTTCTCTATACAAGTTCTCGGACGAAGTTTCCTTGCTTCGAGGAGGTTATATAATAGTAACAGAAGGACACATGTATAGAATAGAATTTCGCCCCAGTCACTAAACCTAGCTCACTAAGCCTTAGGAAGACGTGTTTCCGAAACGAACAAGATACGGGTTGAGAAAGGGGAGTTAGCAAAGTTATACAAGACTGGAATGGGCATAAGAACATGTATTGATGTATAATCAAATTCACCTTCAAAATACTTAAAATTTGAAATAAAACTACATCCAAACACTTAAATATCATAAACATATCCAACAAAACATAGCAAAATTAGAATCCAAAAGCATATGAATCAAAAAGTTCGTCGTTGGGTGTTAAACACATGATCTGTATCCTCCCAACTAGAATCATTGACAAGAGCATGTTCTAAGTTATTAGGTGATCTACGACGTCTACCTTGCAAAGGTTGGGGTTGGGGGGGTTGTGACCTACGAGCATTCTCGAAACATGGGGGAATCGAAAACGCTCCAGAATTGAGTAAGTTGTTTATTTGGGCCTACTAGGCATTAAGTGCGATTGTCAATTGAAAATTTTGATGCCTCATCGCTTGGTATTCCTTAGGATCCACTACACTCTCATTAGCAGCACAGGGCCTTGAAGGGAAGATGGGAATTGAAGAAAGGACCGATTAGCCATTCTATAAATCGTCTCATACCTTGTCGGTGGAGCAACCTTCTCCATCCACTGCTGCTTTATTATCTCTGGGGTTATCAGCGTGCCGGTTGGTTGAGTGGCACGAAACTCCTCAATGTGTTTTTGAATTGCGTTCTGAAGTTGAAGGATACAATGCTAGTAGCTAAATTTAGAAAAAGAAAATAGTTATTATTGTTAATTAGTGACTTACATAGTTTTGCTCAGCCCTTGGCTCAATCCATCGGTCTGTACCATCAGTGTTCTTCTCCTTCCTCGTGTGAGTAATCTTGAAGATCTCATCTTGAGGTACTACCTGACCCCTCGTGAGCTCCTTCAAACAAATCAATATTAAGAACTAAAAAAGTAACCAAAAAGAAAAGACCAACTTAATTATCAAAAAAAATTCTAAGAACAGATAAAGCATAAAAAAAAAAGCCAGACATACTAGCTTCTTCTTCACATTCACTTGGCTCGTGGCCCCCCTAGTGTGTAGCGATCCACCATTTTTTGAGGCTCTAGCGGCCTTCGCATTAGCAGAATGTTTCAAAAACTTCTAATCAGTCGCCCAATAATGTAGTAGCTGCTTCCAATAGTCATCTAGGATCCACCTAGGCTGAAGGTTATGCAAATGAGCTCTACGTAATGCATGCTTAAGTATTTGCCTTACCTTTTTCTCGAAATTCTGCGCTACCAATGCCTCATGTTTCGGCTTCCACCAACAGTTTGTCTGCAAAGAAATTAACATGATATCATTAATATATAAGAAGTATTCCATAAATAATCAAGAAATAGTTATATTATTTTCTACAAGTAATAAATACCCTGAACTCTAAAAACATCTGCCTCTTCAGATCCACTGGCACCTTGCCCCAAGACGCAATGGCACCTCTATATAGTCCGAACATAAACCCAACCTAACGTTACATGGTTCAGCTGCAAAGTCTGAATAGGTTCTATCAAAATGCTTTCAAGCCTCACCATCCGATGGATGACACATAACACGCGATGGCCTTTTATTTTCACTGTGCCATCTCATATGAAGAGCAGAGCTATTAAATGCATACAACATCTTTAACCTTGGTATTAGAGGTAAATAATGCATCGCCTTAATGACAATTCTCTCCCCACTACGAGTATCCTTAAATCGATCACTACCACAAAACTTACAAGATTAGACCGACGTCATCATTATAGTATAACATGCATCCATTTTCACAACAATCAATTCTCACCGATGAGAGTCCCAACTTAGACGCCAATCTCTTTGCCTTATAGTAATTATCGAGTATCTCTAGAGTCGGGTCAACCAATTCATGCATGAGGTCAATCATAGAATCCATTGCCCATTGAGGAACATTGTAATCTGCTTTGATACTCAATAATCTAATTGTGATAGATAATTGAGAGTGGTTACAACCATCATAGAAGGATCAACTAGCTTGATTTAACTTTTCATAAAAACATCTGGCCTCTTCATTGGGAGGTCTTCAACATGGCCACTGAAATCAAAGTCCGAATGCATGTCTTAAGCATCCCGAACCATGTCATGCGTTCTAGAATTCTGGACAGTAGGTTCTACCGCCTTACTACTTTCATCAACAACAAAGTTCTGAAATCTATCCGAACTGTTAAACATTTCTCCATGTCTAGTCCAAGTTGTATAATTACTTTTAAAACCTAACTCAAATAGATGTAGCCTAACAATCTCTGGGGTCTCGAAATTCATACATTCACATTTTGAACAAGAACACCTAACCACGCCGTGAACTGTAAAATCCTCAAATGTTTTAACATAGTCAACAAAATGATAAACACCGGCTACAAATTCATCCCTCAACCCAAATCGATCAGGATTAATCATATCGTACATCCAACCACGAGATTTCATCTACACAAATCAGGAATTTACCATGTTAATGTTAAATGAGATCTTTCACTTTACTTGAATAGACATATCATTAAGTTGAAAACGAAAAGAGACAGAAGGGAACGAGAGATTAAATGAGATCTTAGCAATTTCATCAAACACCCTAGATCTACCCGATGTTAATACTAAATCAAACAATTTAAACTTAGCAATTTCAAATTAAAGCAAGACTACATCAGAAAGCTATAACAAATTTAAAACTTTATTTTTTGGGTAGAACTTCTCAAGTTAAATTCCTCCTGGTTATACAAATCTCAAGACATATTCAGCCTCCAATAGTTTTTGCAACTCCCTCAAACTAACAGAACAGTTATGATCATATCTCAACTAATACGGCATACAGTGAGGTGGTGTCATGGAAATAGTCTTCTGTAAAAACAATATAGAAGTAAACCTAGCTCTTCAAGTAGACAGAAACAAACAAATGCACTTCATTCAACCAAACAGTACTTAAATTTACTATCAAAGTAAAAAGTAATTATTAATTATTAGCTATTAGAATTTAAAAAGCATAGCAGATAACGATCTAGGCTAATGCTATACATTTATGTTTAGTCATTAATCTACTTCAGGGGAGATAATACAGAGTGTTAAATGAGGTAGAGACCACTTCATAACCTATAGAATCGATATATATAAGCCAAGTACACAAGACAACGAAAAAGAAAATCACATAGATATTGCATTCATAAAAAATAAAAAATAAAAAAAGAGGAAAAAAACACATATCTGGCCGGAATAGTGAACTGCCGACGTCGGAAACGGCGGAGGTGGGTTGGGCGACTGGGGCGGTGGTGTGGCGGCGGTCGGAGAGTTGAAGGAGAGAGAAATAGGAGGTCGAATTTTTTTAGAGAAAGCGGACTATGTTTTTTATTTAATGAATTGGGTATATTATGATTTAGTTTTTTCGACCTCACAATCGAAAAAACTAAATCAAATTTTAATTATTGACTTAACTTTTTCGATCACACGAGGACCGAGATCAATTTTTTTTTTAAAATTATTATATATTTACGGAGTATATAAATAAAATTAATCAATTACAATTTATTTTATTTTTTAATTGTTAAAAAAATATTTTTGACCTTGTGAGGTCGAAATTAGTTTTTTCTGTTAATTAAATGACTTCGTGTGGTCGAAATCTTATAAAAAAAATTTAAAGTATTTCGACCTCTTGTAGCTCGAAAATTTCTGTTTTTTTAATAGTGACACCTCAAATATCACATTTGTTTTGAGTTTTCTACCTGAACTGTCAGGCGTGAAAGTTTTCTACCTAAACTATCACCAACTAGTTAGCGAAACACACCTAAACTATCATTTGTTCACTTTTCCTACCTCAACTATCAAGTAGAAAAAGTGACTAGTTGGTGATAGTTTATGTGAAAACTCTCACACCTGATACTTCAGGTAGGAAACTCAAAAAAATGTGCTACTTGAGATGTGTTTTTGACCTTTATGTCTTTCTTAAATGCAGTGACGAATCTACCAAACTTCTCGCCTATTTGATATCCAAAGCACCTTTTATTTTTAGTTATATACACTGATAATGTAAATAAAATAAATAGTAATGTTTTTTCTCTAATTTTTTTTTAGAGATTTTGAGATGTTTGGCTAAAAAAAAAGTGCTTTTGAAGGCCAACAAAAAAAATTATGTTGTATTCATTCAAGATTTTATGTAAAGATATCATTAATTACCACTAGTCCATTCTTTTTCACTCCAACCATTGCCGCTTTCGTCACCCATCATTATAAACTACCAACATGCACCACCTATAAGAATCATTCACAGCCAATATCACAACTCTCAACAATTGTCACAATCAATCATCCAACTACAATCACCGTTACGATCATCAATATCAACCATCATTACCACACTAACCATCAATTATACATATATAATTATTAATGTAATTAAATATTTTCATACGGTATTTGGTATTTCTATAATTATACTAAATAAATACTGTACCAAATATTAAAAGAATTGAAATGCATACCTTATAGTACTAAATACTGAAATAATAAAATTTGCAGTTACAATATGGTAATCCAATATTTATCAAATGATGACATCCCTGCCGTGCACATTTGTGCTACATATTTACAAATTACAAATGTTATGGTCAATTCAACTAAGAAAGACCTACCTCTAGAAAGGAAGGAAAAAAAGTCCTCCGGGGCATAGTCCAGTGGCAAAGCCTGGGCGCTATAAGGCGCTCTGGCATGGGACAGCGTGGGTTCGATTCCCCGCAAGCACGAAGAAACTCTGCATGTTGGGGAATTTGACCTTGTCTCATTGATCAGTTGTACGCTCCTAGAAAACTGGCCACCGGAGCACATCCCGTGATTTACCTGGTAATAGTGTTGAAGGACCGGTGTTATTACCTCCAGGATGTAGTCAGGCGCAAGCCTGGAGACCTGGATTATAAAAAAAAAAAAAAGAAAAAAAAAAGAATAAAATAGTAACACGTGCATTACGAACGTACCGTACGTAAAGGAGTACGTCTTTCTTCTTTCTTTTTAAATGGTGCAAAAATGAAAAACATAGACAAGAAGTCAAAGGGAGGGGGTTCTTTTGAGGGGGGGGGGTCAGATTGTGTTTTTTTGACAGACCACCTACTTAAGGACATAGTAATCAAATCAAAGTTTGCTTTTGTTGGTTTCTCTAACAGAACTTATAGTTAGAATTCAAACCAATCAAATCTTTAACAAACTACTTTAATAGACAAAACCAAACAGAAGTAGACTTTTGCTGTCTTTTAACTTCATCATCACTAGACTTAATCCTATTTACGTTCTTACCATACTTTAGTTATAATTTTTAACAACCAAAACTATCACTTTCTGAAGATTTTAATCATCATCTATTAGTGACTTCTGGTGGTGTAGGATTTTAATTTCACCAACGATTTTTACCTCCTCCACCCGCAGCTAAGCCAAGAATCATATAAGGGAATTATATTGATGGTTCAGACTTATTTTCTAAATTAAGAGTGTTAAGAGAGATAGTACAAGCAGAAGATAATACTTTAATAGAATCACATAAGAAGACTGGGTTCTTTTCCAAATGTCTATATTGCCTATAGAATAATGTTAATAGTTTCTGTAACAGTTGTCTCAGTTAAGTTTTTCAAAACTAAAATTGATAAAATCTAAGCCAAAGTGAGTTTTTCTAGTTGGATTTGCTCCCCGCCGTCATTCAATGAGAATGGATAAGAGGCTTGTGGGATTGACGTGAGGGGGCAGGGATGACTATATTATGTAAGCAAAACGGACGAATTTGAAACTTAAGATCAATAATGTCTCAAAAAAAGATAGAATGGATTAAGTATAGGGAAAATGGTCAAATAGACCCCTCTACTTTAGTTTATAAATTAACTTTGTCATCCGTTAGCGAAAGTAGTCAAATATACCCCTCCTATTACAAGTTGGGGCCAAATATACCTCTATCGTTAGCAAAGTATTCAAAAATACACTTTTTTTAAAAAAAGATATTATGGAAAATTGGATTTTTAATTAAAAAATCTGGATTAATTTTAAAAAGAAATCTGAAAAAAATAATTTTAAAAAAATATATTTTCCAAAATTTTTAATTAAAAAATTAATTTTTTAGAATATATTTTTTAAAAAAGCGAGTTTTATAAAATAAAAAAAATTATATTTTTAATAAAAGCCATTTTCAGATTTGTTTTAATTAGAAAAATAAAATTTTCAGATTGTTTTTTTTTTAAATTGTCACGTAGGCACCACATTGAATAAGTTAAATGTTATATATAATAAGTTAAATACCTATAGAATATTTAAAAAATGAGGCGTATTAATGTGTATTTCCCTGTATAATATGTATAATTTGAGTGTCATGTAGCATATTAATGTGTAAAAATGACATAATGACTTTTATTAAAATATGAAATTTTCTTGATTTTATAAAACTCAGTTTTTTAAAAAAGATATCCTGGAAAATTGGATTTTTTAAATTAAAAATCTGGATTTTTTTAAAATCAGTTTTTTTCAGATTTCTTTTAAAAATTAATCCAGATTTAAAAAAATATTTTTAGGACACTTTATTTGTTTAAAAAAAATACTTTACAGATTTTTAATTAAAAAATCTAATTTTCTAGAATATCTTTTTTAAAAGGGGTATTTTTGAATACTTTGCTAACGGTAGGGGTATATTTGGCCGAACTTGTAACGGGAAGAGTATATTTGACTACTTTCGCTAACGGAGGACAAAGTTGACTAATAAACTAAAGTAGAGGGGTATATTTGACCCTTTTCCCTTAAGTATATTATCAATTGAAAAAGATTTATTACGAGTAGAAGAAATCGATATAACTAAAAAAGAATTAAAAATATATATTATATGACTTTTTTCCAAAAAAAAATATTAAGGCCTCTTATCTAAGTTTCGCTTTAGTCAACCAATAGTGTTGAGCAGCCCTGTGAGGTAAATGCACACAATTTCCTTCTTCGGTTAAAGCTGATTGTTTTCACACGTTTTGGTTGATTTTTAATCAGTGACAACAAAGTCCAGTTTGTTGGATAACAGCACATCGTTAATGTTAAGCAAAAAACATAAAAATGATGTTCCCTGAAAGTATATCTAACTCAATGAAAAAGACTTATAATGTAAGCATTATTCATGAAATTTTTTCTGTTGCTAGATAGGTTAAGTGGGTGAACCAATTAGTTCTACAGAGTTTAACTAACTTTTGAAAACATAATATGTCAACCTCAAGACAACCTCCCTCTCTACATATTCCCCTATAAAAGCAAAGCCTCAACTCTACAATTTTAATAAAAAAACACTGACTTGCATATCTACTAATACTCAAACAGAGTCTTCGAAAAAAAGGAAAACAATGGAGGCGTTCAAAAGCATTGCGAATCCATTGAGTTCTTTCTTTTTAATATGCATTTTGCTTCTCTTTGCAAATGCAGCATATGGGAAAACTCATTACCATGATTTTGTTGTAAGCTCTCCAAAATTTCCCTTCATTGTTTTGCTAACATTTCGTAACTTCTACAAATTCTATGATACTCACCTCTGTTTTTCTGGAACAGATTCAAGCAACACCAGTGAAGAGGCTGTGCAAAACCCACAATGCCATAACGGTGAATGGACAATTCCCTGGACCAACGTTAGAAGTAAACAACGGGGATACTCTAGTTGTCAAAGTTGTGAATAGAGCTCGATACAATGTCACCATTCACTGGTAAATTCATGCATGCAGAACTCAAATGAACTGATATATGTTACTCCCTCCGTCCCAATTTATGTGATGTACTTTCATTTGGCACGTATTTTAAGAAATAAAGGAAGACTTTTGAATGTTATGGTCTAAAAAAAGCCAAAGATATTTTTGTGGTTATAAATCATCTCGTTTTGCGTAAAAGATAAAGTTTAAAGTTAAATTGTTGCGAAATAAGAAAATATGTCATTCTTTTTGGGACGGACTAAAAAGGAAAGTGAGTCATTCTTATTGGGACAGAAGGAGTATAATTTAATACACACCATTGTATTTCATATTGACTTTTTCTTTTCGTTTTTATACTACTTGTGTTTCAAAAGGCACGGAGTTAGGCAAATGAAAACAGGATGGGCAGATGGACCGGAATTTGTCACTCAGTGTCCGATCAGACCAGGAAAGAGTTACACTTACCGGTATACCATTCAAGGACAGGAAGGGACTCTTTGGTGGCACGCCCACAGCTCATGGCTTAGGGCTACTGTTTATGGAGCTCTAATTATCCACCCAAAAGAAGGAGAAAACTATCCATTTACTAAGCCCAAAAGAGAGACACCAATTTTACTTGGTACTATTTCTACCTTCTCCCAATACCAAAAGCTTTGATCATTTCTAAAAAAGAATACTAGTTATGCATTTGCATATTCTCTTTCCCTTAGAAATTTTATTAAAATGATAGTTTTGGAAATGATGATCAGGTGAGTGGTGGGATACAAACCCCATTGATGTTGTAAGAAGAGCTACTAGAACAGGAGCAGCTCCTAATGTATCTGATGCTTACACCATCAATGGTCAACCAGGTGACCTCTACAAGTGTTCCAAACAAGGTTAGTCCTAATCTCACAGTATATTTGAAATAGGTTCCAAGAATTTGCGTCAGATATTAAAAGAAGACCTGTAGAGGTTGTATCTCGACTCTTTTGTACACAGAGGCAATATTAGTTCTGAAAGGAATGAGATTTGGTTCAAACACGCAAGACAATGAAATCATCTAATATATTAAAAGATCAAATAATGGAAGCAAGTTTATACATAGTAAAAAGACTAATGTCCACCTAATGATGTTATGCCAGAGTTCACTAAACAATGATTTCATATCTTACCTGTTCAGGACATCTTTTGACAGAACTATGTTTATGCAGATACTACCATAGTCCATGTGGACACCGGAGAAACCAACCTCATTCGAGTTGTCAACGCTGGACTGAACCAGCAACTTTTCTTTACTGTGGCCAACCACAAGTTTACTGTTGTTGGAGCAGATGCCTCTTATGTTAAACCCTTCACAACATCAGTCCTTATGCTCGGACCAGGCCAGACAACTGACGTCCTGATCAAAACTGACCAGCCAGCATCCAGATACTATATGGCAGCACGTGCCTACGCAAGCGCTCAAGGCGCCCCCTTTGATAATACCACAACCACAGCCATCCTTGAGTACAAAACAGCTTCTTGTTCTTCCAACTGTGTCAAGATCAATCCAGTTTTCCCATCTTTACCGGCATATAATGACACGGCCACTGCTACAGCCTTCACAACCAAATTCAGAAGCCCAAGAAAGGTCGAGTTGCCCACTGAAATCGATGAAAATCTATTCTTCACTGTTGGGCTGGGACTCCAGAACTGCCCAAGAGGAGCACGCTCCAGAAACTGTCAAGGTCCAAATGGAACTCGATTCGCTGCCAGTATGAACAATGTATCTTTTGTGCTACCATCCAACTTTTCCCTGCTACAAGCACATCACCAAGGACTACCTGGTGTTTTCTCAACTGATTTCCCAGCTGTGCCACCTGTAAAATTTGATTATACTGGCAACGTAAGCCGGTCGCTATGGCAACCTATTCGAGGAACTAAGCTGTACAAGTTGAGATATGGAGCAAAAGTGCAAGTTGTGTTACAGGGGACAAGTATCTTCACAGCTGAAAACCATCCAATTCATCTTCACGGATATGATTTTTACATCATTGCAGAGGGTTTCGGTAACTTTAATGCAAAAAAAGATACAGCTAAATTCAACCTTGTTGATCCACCTCTCAGAAATACAGCGAGTGTGCCAGTTAATGGTTGGACAGTCATCAGATTCGTTGCTGATAATCCAGGTAAGAGAAATATTAGGGAAACAACTACTTATATCTCCTAATATTCCCAACTCTTTTCTATACTACAAACTTACATTATTTTACTTAAACAGGAGTGTGGCTAATGCACTGTCACTTGGATGTTCACATTACTTGGGGTTTGGCAATGGCGTTCATCGTGGAAAATGGAGTTAGTGAACTGGAATCATTGGAGGCTCCTCCAGTAGATTTTCCAGTCTGTTGAGGACTGCAACAAGAAAGCAACATAATACATAGTAATTCAGAGTCCTAGAGCAATCAATTTATTTCATTCTAAGTGATATTGTTCCCCCTATTTGGGGCTACTTCTTTTTTGCTCTACTACATTTTCCCCCTTTTCCTAGAATTTCCTGTTGCTTTTTTGATAGATGAATGGGCCGAGATGGTGCCAAAAGTTGCCACTGAATTCACCATCTGTCACAGAATTAAGCTAGCATATTCCCAGATTTAAGTAGTTGTATAAGTATTGTTTCGAGTGCAATTAACAGAGAAGAATTTATTTGAGTTCTGCACACAATTTGAATCTCATATAGCTACAAAGTGACTACTCCCTTTTACTTGTCAAGGTTTTGCTTATTTTTTAGTCAAACTATATGAACTTTGATCAACATTTGAAGATGTATTTTTCATCATATTACTATGAGAATAATTTCAACTTATAGTATTTTTCATAAAGTTTTTACACATAAATTTTACTTTTAAAATATTGAATTAATCTAATTCAATTCAGTTTCGAAAATCTCTCGAAAAACGAAACACAGAGAGTTTACAAAGTAAGAAAAAAAAAGGTAAATAATCTGCAATAAGAATTGCTACTTTGCATAAATAGGATTAAAGACAAATCTTTCGAGAAATTAAGCAAAATGTTGAATTGTTACCTTTGATTTTTATGATTAGGAATAAAAGCTAATGCAATGTTTCATGGTTCATCAACAAAAAAGCTACAACTCCTCGGCCAGTCAATAAGGAGGGGCTTTTCCAGCTTTTTGCTGAAGATTGAAATACTTGTAAAATAATGGGAAATTTGCACAAAAACAATCAGGCCTCTCCATATCTACATCCCCAGCTGTAGAATTACTCTATATCAACCTTTTTGTATAATATAATATAATAATTAATCATTTTTTAAGAAATAGAATATCTAATATTATTAATAATAAATTTAGAAATTTTGATAAAAAACTTTGATATATTAATACACTATTTATGACAAAGGACATTATATTAATATATATTTCCACTGTTAAAATATATATTTTTATTATACAAAATGTGATTAAGCTTAGGATTTTGACAAAAAATAAATAATTAAATTTTATGCATTTTTTTTCTTTTTATCCTATATTTTTTATTTTTATAAATTTGACCTCGTAATAGATTCGATCGATGAGTTTCATAATCGGAGGAATACAAAAGAAGTTTTATACATCAGTGAACTATCAGGTGTGAGAGTTTTCTACCTAAACTATCATTAACTAATTTGTAAAACACATCTCAATTATCAGTTGCTCACTTTTCCTACCTGAATTATCATCAATACACACCTCATTAAAAGTGAAGGTTGATAGTTGATGTATGTTTTGCAAACTAGTTAGTGATAGTTCTGGTAAGAAAAGTGAACAACTGATAGTTGAAGTGTATTTTGTAAATTAGTTGGTAATAGTTTTGATAGAAAACTCTCAAATCTAATAGTTCATGTAGAAAATTAAAAAATAAAAGTGATAATTTAGATGTGTTTTTGACCTTAATTTTTCTTTTCTTATTTCTATGCCCAAACGCCTACTTAGTCTTTACCCTTTTTGCAATTCAAATGTGCCAAAAAAAAGATAAAGGAAGAGTATAGCGGAATATGTAGATTTTTTGGACAGGCCACATACTTAAGGACGTCATTTAGCAAAATCAAGGCTTGTCGTTTAAGGTTTCTCTAACTAAATTTATGGTCATAATTCAGAACCAATCAAATGTTTAAAGGACTAATTTAATAGACACAACAAACTGAAGAAGACTTTTTATCTTCTTTAACTTCATCCACTAAACTTCATGCAATCTGGGTTAGTAGCATATTTTTATTATATTCTTTACAAATGTCACTATTACGGACGATCTAATCATCCTCCAACACACAAATATACATCGAGTTAGTATATCTAATAGTAACATGTATATCCACATACAATTGAGGAGGTAGTGTGGTGAGATAGTCGAAATCCTTTGATCTTTAATTAGAATTTCGAGTTCAAAGGCTCATAATTGAAAACCCCCTCATTAGGAATGAAAGAGAATAATCCCTTGCTGATTTTATTAATATAAATAGTTTATATACATGATATACAATAGTAATTCTATGCTATAATTACGAAAATTAAATATTCACCTAACTAATATAAAATATTATCATAATAATTACAGATATACAAAATCACTAATTATATCAAAATAATATGTTTGGATATATTCTATTACACCCCCGCAGTCGTAGCAGACGGTCTTCGGACATTGAGACTCTCCCTAAAATCTTTAAACAGAACTAAGGGAAGGCCCTTAGTAAATCTGTCAGCAATTTGATACCGTGAAGGGATATGCAAGACACGTACTTGTCCACGAGCTACTTTTTTACGAACAAAGTGAATATTCATCTCGATATGTTTAGTGCGTTGATGTTGGACACGATTTCTAGATAGATATATTGCACTAACATTATCACAATAGATCAAGGTAGCTTTCTGAATAGGAAAATGAAGCTCTAAAAGGAGGTTACGCAACCAACAGGACTCAGACACCACATTGGCTACCCCTCGATATTCGTCCTCCACGCTGGAACGCAACAAAGTAGCATGACGTTTAGCCGACCAAGAGACAAAGTTATCACCAAGAAACATACAATAACCAGATGTCGAACGTCTGGTATATGGACATCCACCCCAATCAACATTTGTATAAGACATGAGAGTAGATACCAATGATGGGTATAAGTGTAAACTATAATCAATAGTGGAATGTAACGCACAATACGTTTGAGAGTGTGCATGTGTTCTTCCCTCAGATCATGCATAACACACTTGCTACACCGCATAAGTAATATCGGGCCTCATAAACGTAAGATACTGAAGAGCCCCCGCAAAACTACGATAGTGGGAGGGATCCTCATAAGGTGTGCTAGAAGTAGCACTCAACTTCGGTTTAGTGTCAATCGGAGTAGGAGATGACTTACAACATAACATGCCAGTCCGTTCATTAATCTCTGGTGCATACTTCCTCTGGGATAGAAATAGACCACATGCATGATGAGTTACAACTACACCAAAAAAATAACTCAAAGGCCCCAAGACTTTCATAGCAAATTTGGAGTTGAGAAGAGATATGATAGACTTGAGCAATTTATCAGAGGAAGCAGTCAATATAATATCATCCACATATAACAGAATGTATGCCATATAAGTACCGCGACGGTAGATGAACAGAGAATGATCAAACCTGCTGTGAGAAAATCCAATAGTAGACACATAATCTGCAAATCTTTTGTACCAGGCCTGAGGAGCCTGTTTGAGCCCATATAAGGACTTCTTCAGCAAGCACACATCGTTAGGATGATCGGGGTCCCTGAAACTCAAGGGTTGATGCATGTATACAGTTTTCTTGAGTTCGTCGTGTAAGAACACATTTTTCACGTCCAGCTGATGAGTGGGCCATGATTTTGAGTGAGCTAGACTGAGAATAATGTGAATAGTTGCCGGTTTGACCACCGGATTAAATGTCTCTCCATAATCTACGCTAACCTGTTGAGTTTTGCCATCACCTACAAGACGAACCTTATGCCTCTCAAAACAACCATAAGATTTTTCCTTATGAGCAAAAATCCACATAGAACGAATCACATTGACACCAGGAGGACGGGGCACCAACTCCCACGTCTTATTTTCAATAAGAGCATTATATTCATCATTCATGGTAATTTTCCAATTAGGATCATGAAGGGCAAACACGGGGTTACGTGGTAGGGAGGTTTTAGTGCCATTAGAGTTGAGATTAAAATATCATTTTAGTCTAAAAATACCCCGTTGGCTATGAGTAACGGGCCCTTGTTCCGGAATAAAAGTGGCTGGATAGGAGTTGGGAGGACATGGGTTGGGTGATGGCTGGACCGGGTTGGGCCAACAGGCAGTAGGCCTGCTGGCAGAAGTGGCAGATTGGCGTAAATTGGGCCAACAGGCAGTGGGCTTGCTTGCATAAACTCACGGACAGAGGGAATTGGGCAGCAGGCAGTGGGCCTGCTGAAAGATTTGAAGGACGAAGAGTATTTGGGCCAGTAGGCAGTGGGCCTGCTAGCAGATTTTGAGGCGAGGATTTCTGGGCCAGCAGGCAGTGGGCCTGCCAGTGTCTGCTGGTCCGAAAATTGAGGTGTGGGCTGGACCAAATGGTGGACCACATACGGTGAGAGCCCATTATCGAAAAAATTATAAGAATTGTACACAGAATTATGCAACTTAACAAACGGAAATTGGGTTTCATAAAAAATGACATGTTGGCTAATTATGATTTTATTAGAGGATAAATTATAACATTTGTAACCACTATAATTAGACGGGTAACCCAAAAACACACAAGCAATAGAGTGGGCTTGAAGTTTGTTTATTGTAGTGTATGGGAAGACAGGATAACATAAACACCCAAACACCCTAAGATGAGAATACGAAGGATCTTTGTGATAAAGAATTTTGAGTGGAGATTGGTATGCTAATCATTTTCTAGGGAGTATGTTAAGAAGATAAGTAGTCATTTGTAATGCATGATGCCAAAATGAAGGTGGTAATGAAGCATGTGCTAGTAATGTCCGAATAATATTATTAATGGTGCAGATTTTTCTCTCGGCTCTCCCATTTTGTGATGACGTATGTGGACAGGAAAATCGAAAAGATATACTATTAACCTTACAAAATTCTCTAAATGGCCCATTATCAAATTTCCTTCCATTATCACATTAAATGTTCTTAATTTCCCGTTCAAATTGAGTACAGATGAATGCTCTAAATGACAGGAATGTGGAATAAACTTGAGACTTTTTAGATAACGGAAATCTCCACAAAAAATTAGAATAACCATTAAAAAATAATACATAATAACGGTGACCCAAAGAGCTCAAAATAGGAGATGTCCAAAGATCACTATGAATAATATCAAATGACAACAAAGTACTAGAATTTGAGGAAACAAATGGTAATTTAACATATTTCCCAAGTGGTCAAGAAGGACAAACATTAGTACTACGAGCAATATTACACTCAATAAATTTATTATTTTTAAGTGAGGAAAAAACAGACGCTCCCAGATGACTCAAACGCGCATGCCATAAGGAAGGTGATAAAGCGAAAAACATTGACAGTGTGACTTGTTTAGTGGTGGTGGTGGTGATGGGATAGAGCTTGCCCCGACTATCACATCTCATTAGAGGTATCCTCGTCCAGAAATCCTTCACAGAAAATCCAAAAGGGTCAAAGTCAATAGAACCGAGTTATCAATTGTAAATTTCCGAACAAACACCAAATTTTTAATCAAGTGAGGAGCATGAAGGACATTTTCCCCTGCGTAAGGCATCTATAGTCTACTGTGACAACATTTCTCTGGTCTACTTGTCTCATAACCCGATTCAGCATCAGCGAACCAAACATATTGAGATGGATATCCACTTTGTTCATGAGAAGGTTGCCATGGATCATGTTAGGGCATTTCATGTTCCTTCTTCGTATCAGTATGCAGATATCTTCACAAAGGGACTTCCACGTTAGTTGTTCCTTGACTTCAGATCCAATCTCAGCGTCCGGCCTCCTCCTGCTCCGACTTAGGGGGTGTGATAGCTAATATATTCTATATATCCACGTATATTATGTAATTAATACTTTAATGTAATTATGTAAAGTAGAGATCCACTTCCTATTAGGATTATCATTGTACACTCTATATTTATTGTATTAATGAGAAGACTTCATTCAAAGAGATTTACGCTATTCTACAATTACACTTTGAACTCTATAGTTATTATTGGGAATTTGTATTTCTCATTCTTAATTGAAGCATCATATAAAATGGTATCATGTTAAATTTAAAATGAGAATAATGTTAAATTACAATTTAAAAGGCCCAAAATGGAAACTTTCTGATGTGAATGTCCAATTAATAGCCATATATTCTACGCGGAGGTCAATATTCTGATAATTGTGTAGGTAGCGGAACATCATGGGTCAACAAAGCAATAACAACCAGATAACACCAGATTCACTTGATTGGATTTGCGAAATTCAAGTTGTGGACAAAGCTCGAGAACAAGAAAGTTGTGAGAAAAAAAAGGTTCAAGAATCTTATTTTGCAAGATGAAGAGGTAGTTTCTTTTCTCCTTTATCTATGCAATCAACTTTGTTTGATTACATATCTGCTGTTTGAATAGACAACTGGTTTGAAATTGGTATATGCTAAGTCCCACTTCTTTTCCTGACATACATTTGTCTTCTCACAAAACTTGGATCAGGGATCATGTCTTCTGTGATGAATGAGGGAGTATGGAAAACAGTAGATAAAAATACATGTAAATAATAGAGGTTTACATAGTTTTATCAGCTGAAAAAACAATATAAAAGCAAAGTTCTAAATAGAAGTTTATAGCACCAGACGAAGTGAAGGCATTGGTGAAACAAAGGTTGGATTATTCCCATATGACCTCAAAGGTTATTGCGAGCACAAACAACTCACTGTCCAAGTTTCTTAGGATTGCACCAAATCTTAGGCTTCTATAATACGTCTGACTATGGTGAAGGTGTGATTATTGGTCTGTTTGACAATGATGGAATACCTCCTCCCCCTGCCGAATGAAAGTAAAACTGCGAGTTTAATTTCACAGCATGTAACCACAAGCTCATTAGAGAAAGATACTTCTCGGTGTTCGAGGGTGGGACGTCATTAGATGAAAATGGCATGGTACACATACTGCAACACGGCTTCTGGAAACTTCGTTGATGGTGCAAATGTGTTTGCAGTGCTAATGGCACGATGGCTGGCATTGCACCCCATGCTCACTTGGCTATGTACCAAGTTTGCAATCCAACTGGCCCGTGTTGTGGAAGTAACATGTTGGCTGCGATGGATGCCGCAACTGAAGATGGTGTTGATGCCATATCCATTTTCCTTGGGTTTCTAGCCCTTTTTGAGATGACGATATTGCACTTGGTGCATTTAGTTCTATGCGAAAGGGAATTTTTGTGAGTTTTTCAGCTGGAAATGAAGGTCCATATTATGATACTTTAGCTAATGAGGACCCTTGGATTCTTACTGTTGGTGCGAGCACGATTGCCAGGATGCAGTTTAAGTTGAATCTTTTAACAAATAAGACAACAATGGTAAATTGGTACAAAATATGACCGAATATGAAGAGTACTTGAATCCTTCTTGAAGGGCCGCCCGGCGCACTAAGCTCTCACCTTCAACAAATAATTTACTTTTACTTCTTTATTCGGGCAAATCAGTTTTTGTTTGTGTCATAATTTGTTATTGTTTGAATTGAAAGAGTGAATATGATGTTATATTTTGTGCTTTCACTGGCTGCCTTCGAAAGGTGCCTAGACGATAGTCCGGACAAAACAGAGAGCGATGACCGGGGAGTGGGTTCCTTACGGGAAAGGGGGACAGAAGACCATCTCAAGTCACATCATTACCTACAGGTAAAATAGCAGTTTATTCATGATCACATGTCTGTGAATCTATTTATGTGATTCACATGAAGTCACTGTCTAAGCATATTAGGTTTTAATCATGAACAGAAAATGATTAGCTGGGGAATTTCGAGCCTGACTTCCATATTATGTGCGTTGACTATATATATATTTTTTAAAAGGTATGTCTATGTTTATTCTATCTCCTGCACATACTAAAATCATTTACTGATGGACCATCTCTGCTAGGTTTATCACAAGTGAAGTTATTTATCACAAGTGAAGTTACTATGAGAAGTGCAAGTGGAAACTAATCTATAAAACTATTATAATGTGAATATGCAATTAAATATGCAATTAAACTATTAGAAAGTTTCTGCCTATCGTTTGGACTGTTTTTTGGAGCATTAACCAGCCATTACTTGGCTGTTAACTCCTCCATAAACAGCCCTCTTTTATTAGCCATTAACAGCCTCCCTAATGGCCATTAACATCCCTCACTAATGGCTCTTAAACAACCATGTCTTGGGCAATTGAGCAGCCTCCCTTGTGCTATATATTGATGCATTTTGGCTCATTTGGAAGTGACAGATAAACACACGAAAAAACACACAAACAGAAGCAAAAACGAGACAGAAATATATACACAGAGACAAACAGAAGAGTAAAACACAGTCCAAAACGTGAGCAGTAACGTTGGGACGAAAAACAAAAACTCTTCCTTCCTTTTTCATTTCTTCAGCAAGTCGATTCGTATTTGTTTTCTTCGTCAGACTCAACCTATTTGCTCTGTAGTGTTGAGATTAAAGAGTTGTTTTATCTTGGGTGACTATTGCCCGCTAACGTAAAAACATATATACGGGGCAATCTTGTCTTAAGGACAGAGTGCAATCACTCGACTCAACACACAGTTGTAACCATCCAGATTTAGTGTGTCTTGATTTCAGGTTATCAAGATTCAAGACTCAACAACTTTGTTGCAGTTCTAAAGATTGACTATTTGTTTATCCTTTCGAACACTTGTAATATTTATTTACTTCACGTACTGCTTTACAATAGAAAGCCAACAACACCCTGGAGGTTCTCTTAGCACCCAATCCAGTTACTCTAGTGCGACATATGTGGATAAAGCAGTGGAATCCGCTACTTGAAGACATTGGTCCAAATAGTGTTGATATTATTAAGCTTGAGAAAGCTAGGCAATGGAATGTTCATAAGCTTATCCCTTCAACACATTTTGTTGGAAATTTACTAAATGTGGAATTAAGTATATCCCATTAATTTATGACTCGAACAATTGGGCCCGCACGCCGGAAACGTCGTTTCCACACACATGCACACGTAGTGCCAAGTATCACAAATTTCATTAGTGAAAGAGATATTGGTACGTATGTAATACGTTTAAGACATAGTATTATGGACGGTTATTGGTCAAATGACAGAGTATTCCACGTTGGTAAATGAAGGAAGATGTTACACCTCGTAAGATTAAGACAATAATTAAGAATGTCATTAAGGAAGTAAGTTTCGGATATTGAATATAAGGAACGCTTACATATGTTAATACGGAAAATTAGTGTATGGATGTTATTCCGGAATAGTTTTTCTTTAGTGCTATACATGTGACGACGAGAATTAATCCTAGTAGTTGAATTTATTCCAATGGAGTTATGGAATAGTATTGTATTATAAAATTATGACATTGAGGATACGAGGCTTTATGAAATTCTCGGGAATTAAAAAAATGGGTTTGAGATTTATTAATTGAAGAACTTGGGGGCCAAAGTGAAAAAAGGAAAATTCAGATTTTTTTTAAAACCTACACTCTTCATCTTTCATCTTCTTCATTCCAAACTTAACACAAACTCTCCTCTCCTCCCCATACCCTAGCCGAGAACCCCCCCAACCCCATAGCCAAATTTGAGGTTTTTATCTTCTCTTCCTAGACTACATTTTTCATCAAAAATTAGAAGCAAAACAACACCAAAAACAGTGGCAAAACAACCACTGCTTGGCCGAAAATCTGCCCAGAAATTTGAGATTTTTGGGATGAAATTTTGGAAGAAAAACGTGTAGGGATGATGGCTTAACATTGTAGAACACTTGCATGTCAATTGGAGTTGAAGAAGTAAACAAAAAAGAGGAGAAAATTACAAAACAGTGGGGATTTTCGGACAAACAGTGGGCAGAAAATTGCGGACTGTTTTGGACGAATTTGAGGTATAAAAATTCTTCTTTCTATGATATAATTGGAATGCATGTTGTTAGAATCAAGGTAATGAATTTGTGTTAAGGAAGAATTGGAATTTAAGCATTGCATGTGACAATTTTGGGCTAGTTGCCAATTTGGGACAGATTTTGGTGTTGTTGGATTCGTTAGTTATTGTTGTTATTATTATCACTAATTGCATGATGAAATTGAAAGGAAACATTGAGATTTAGTTGAAAGTAGTTATATGGAAGTATTGAAATCCGAAATTGGATTAAAGGAATTAAGATAAGAGTTATGGAATTATGACATGTTGTGGCCAAGAACTTGCATGAAATTGTTGGACATGTTGTGATGTATATGAACTGTTTTAGGGACTGTTTTGTGGTATTATAATTCTGAAAATTTAGTCACCATTATGTATGTTTAAGTGTGGTAATTGCTAAGGTAAGTCCTAAAGGAAAAAGGGTGTAGAAAGGCTTCACATTCTACCCTCATTGTTGTTGGAACATGGACTGTTTTGTGGGCTGTTTTTAAGGTGGATTAAGAGGCTAAATTTACATGAGAAGTAGGTGTGTAAATTCCCTTTATTGTTGTTTTGGTTGTGCCCTTAATTGGTGTTTGTTTATTGATGTTATTAGCCTCGTTTGAAAGTTGTGGAAACATGTATAAACATGGGAAGTGCTGCCCGAATTTTTATAGAATAAGAAGTCGTTATTCGATATAAAGTATGCTAGTGATCATAGAATTGACGAACGTATTACCATTATTATAGGTTGAAGTTCTAAATCGAGACGTACTCTAATATAGAGTTGATTAGTTCGTCTAAGAGGTATGTGAACTATTCCTTCTTTCTTTGGCATGATTTTTATTTAATGAAGGTACGACGGACGTACTTGATTCTTATACAGTTTAATTCCTAAAGAGGATTGTTATGAGAAGTGCCTATGATTTTTCAGCAAAGAGTTTATTATGAAATTATTATAATGATTTTATTGAGAGTCAAATGATAATTTTTACTTGCATATGGTTACTCATGATATCTACTCGTGCTAAGTGTTACTACTTCACCTCACCGAGTCCCGAGCCGGGTTACGTTCGTGCACAACCTTGCATTTTTTACCGAGACCCTTACTAGAGGGTCGGGTTACGTAGGATGGATCCATAGATGAGATATGACTTTATCGAGTCCCAGTATGGGCCGAATTATGATATGATTCCACCGAGTCCCGCACTAGTGGGCCGGGTTACGTTACAGATATATATATGTATATGGACAGGCACTCATATTTTCTTGACTTGACTCTCATTTTTATAAGGCACCTGACTTCTATTGTTATGGCACAGTTGGATTTGAATCCTGATTTTTTTATACTGATCTCTTGTTATCCATTGGCAACTTATGATCTCATTTGCAGTATTTCATGTTTACATACTCAGTACATTATTTCGTACTGACCCCCCCTTTCCTCGGGGGGCTGCGTTCATGCCCGCAGGTACAGGTGCTCAGTTTGGTGATCCTCCGGTTTAGGTTCCTGCGCAGCTGTTTGGAAAGCTCATTTGATCCAGAGCTTTACCATTTTTGTACGGAACCCTATCTTTTTTATTTATGTATATTTAGGGTCACGACGGGGCCCTGTCCCGCCATATGTCGTTATCCTTCTTGTAGATGTCTGTAGACAGTTGTGGGTTGCACTGGTGTAAGGGTCAGAAATCCATTCCAGTCAGCCATATTATTGTACTCTATGTAGGGGGTGTTTCCATGTATATGTGATATTATTTGTTGGCAGCCTTGTCGGCTTGCCTGTTATATTGTGTTGGCTAGTTGTGACTCCTCAGGAGGCAGGTACACTCGGGGGTAAAGGCAGCCTTGTCGGCTTGCCTACCCTAGCATATGTTGTTATTGCAGCGTTATGCTGCCGGATTTTAGACTGATTAAGTGTTAGTTGGATTATGTGTGAAAGGTTAGTATAATGACGTCATTAGGGCGGTTAGTCGCGGCGAGTCGGGTCGGGTCGGGTCGTGACATAAGAAATGTACAAAGTGTAAAATGAAATGAGTGGGAAATCACCGCGGAGCTGTGAAGGGCCGTGGCGCCTCCTAGGCTGTGCCGCGGCGCAAATTGGCTGGTCAATCATTGGAGCCGCGGAGCTTCGAAGGCAGAATGCTGTGACGGAAAGTTGGAAAAATCTGACGTTTGGGCTGGTTTTGGAGCATTGATTCTCCATTACTTGCCACATGAATTCAGTCATTATTTGGCTGAATGTAACCCCTCAATCAAGTGCGATTACATGGCTATTGATGGCCATTAGTTGTCTAGCAGAGGGGTCTTCTACTTACACTATAAATTGAGGCTTTTGGCTCAATTGAAACACTACACTCAACACTTAGAAAAATACTCCAGATTTTCTGATTCTTCCTCTCTAGCAAAGTCACTATACTCAAAGTTCTTCAAGAGTAACACGTGAGTTTCCTTTGCTCACTTGTTAAAGTTGATGTTGTATCTTGGGAGACTATTGCTCAATACCGTAAAAAGTAGATATACGGGGCAATCTTGTCTTAAAGAAAGAGTGACATCACTCGACTCAGCGAATCACACAAGCAATCGATTAAGTTCTTGATTTTCAATTTATTGTAATAGTTAGTTTATCCTTTCTATTATTGTAATAGTTACTTACTTCCCGTTCCCTACAACAATTGTGTCCCAACAATATTAAGACAAGATTTTGTTGTAAGTAACTAAGTTAGAAAGATGACTGGTATAAATCAAACTATTTCTGATTCTGCTGCTGCTGCTCAAGGCAATCTCTCTGCCTTCCCCACTGCTCAAGGCACTCCTAATGCCTTTCCGGTTGCTCAAGGCTTATCCAACGCCTTTGATGCCGCTCAAGGGAATGTTGCCGCTCCACCACCCGCTGGATTTCACTATGAACACCCTGAAAAGTTCATGGGGTCCAACTTCAAAAGATGCTCTTCTATCTGACTGTTATGGCAATGACACATTTCCTAACAGAAGATCCTCCACAAGCTGGAGATGAAATGGACCCTTTGCCTCCTGAAACGGGTGAAGGGGGCCTAGGTATCCATGTCATTAATGACATGAAGATGGTTCTTGATGCATGGAGTCATAATGATTTCATGTGTAAGAATTACATATTGAACTGTTTGTCAGACCCTTTCTACACGGTGTATTGCACCGTTGGCACTGCCAAAGAGTTCTAGGATAAACTGTAAAAGAAGTACAACACACAAGATGCAGGTATTAAGAAATTCATCGTTAGGAAATTTCTGAAATTTCAAATGGTGGATAGTAAGACAGTGATGTCCCAAGTCCAGGAATTCCAAATGATTTTACATCACCTGGATTTGGAAGGAATGAAGCCAAATGAACAGTTTTTGGTTGCATCATTTATTGAAAAGTTACCTCCTTCATGGAATGAGTTTATGAGTTATTTAAAACTCAAGACAAAAGAGATGACATTTGAAGAACTTATTATCAAACTCCAAATTCAGGAAGATAATAAGAAGGCCTTGCCTAGAGGTAAACAACCCGCTGAGGCAAAGGCAAATATCGCTGAGGCCAAAGGGAACCTAAGCATGAAGCGTAAGTTCCAGAAAACGGCAAGACCTAAGCAGCGAAAAAATTCAAAGGAAACTGTCACCACTATGGGAAACCTGGTCATATGATCAAGGATTGTCGAAAGCTCAAGACTGAGTAACAAAAGAAGGCCAAAGCTAAGGGCAAGGCGCAGGTTAACGTTGTCAAGGACCAGTTTCTGGATGATATGATTGAGGAGTTCTCAGCGGTGGTGCTAGAAGAAAATCTGGTTGAGAATCCTATGTAATGGTGGATGGACACAGGTGCTACAAGACACATCTGTTCCAACAGAGATGCCTTCTCCACTTATACATCGGTTACAAACAAGAAGTTGTTCATGGGCAACAACGCTTTCTCTGACGTACTGGGGGTAGGAAAGGTAGTCCTAAAGATGACTTCTGGAAAGGAGCTAACTCTGAAGGAAGTGATGCATATTCCTGAGATTAGAAGAAATTTAATTTCAGGTCCTTTATTGGTTAATGCTGGTTTTAGGCTAGTGTTTGAGTCCAATAAATTTATAGTCACTAAGAATGAAACGTTGTGGGAAGCAGATTCATCTGTGAAGGCCTCTTCAAAGTGAACACCATGTCTGTATTACGTAAAAGCAATATTATTGAAGCCTCTTCATCATACTTGCTTGAGTCCTCTAATTTATGGCATCATAGATTAGGACATGTCAACTACAAGTCCATCCAAAGATTGGTAAAGTTGGAGTTATTGACGTCTAACTACGTAAACCCTCAACATAAGTGTGAGGTGTGCGTAGAGGCAAAACTCACAAAGCTTCATTTTCGATCCGTCGAAAGGAATACCGCTTCTCTAGAACTTATTCACACAGATATATGTGATTTGAAGTTTGCACAAACTAGAGGGAGGAACAAGTACTTTGTGACATTCATTGATGATATCACAAGGTATTATTACATTTACTTGTTGAAAAGTAAGGATGAAGCCTTTGAAGCGTTCCGACGTTACAAAGCAGAAGTTGAGAACCAACTACGCATGAAGATTAAATTCATTCGTAGCGATAGCGAGGGAGAATATATAGTGCCATTTGAGGAATATTGTGCCCAAGAAGGAATTGTTCATCAAACGACGGCTCCATACTCACCTCAATCGAATGGTGTGGCGGAACATAAGAACCGCACATTGAAGGAAATGATGAATGACTTGCTCATCAATTCCGATCTTCCCCAAAACATGTGGGAAGAAATTGTCTTTACCGCTAATACGATTCTTAACAGAGTCCCACATAAGGGTAAGGACAAAACTCCATATGAATCATGGAAAGGAAAGAAACTCACCTACAAATATTTAAAGGTGTGGGTTGTCTGGCAAAGATTGAAGTACCTAAGCCAAAACATGTCAAGATTGGGCCTAAGACTGTTGATTGCATATTCATCGGATATGCAAATAACAGTAGTGCTTATCGCTTCTTAGTGCATAAGTCAGATATTCCTGATATCCACGGGGGTACAATCATGGAATCAAGGAATGCTTAATTCTTTAAAGGTACCTTTCTTAGAAAGGAAAAAGACATAACCTCTCGTAACGAAGTTATGAACAAAGCTCTCAGGAACCGGGAGTCGTTGACGGCCCGAATCTAGATAGTTCAGATCTAGTGGATCTCGAGGTGTCTGAATATGTGGAATCTAGTGTTCAGATTCTCAGAACTTGGAGACTCCAGAGATGGAACTAAGGCGAAGTAAAAGGGCTAGGAAGGATAAATCCTTCGGTCCTGACTTTGTAGCTTATATGGTTGATGATGAACCAAGAACAATTGCTGAAGCATTGTCAACTCCAGAGGCACCGCTTTGGAAAAAAGCTATTGAGAGTGAAATAGGCTTCATTCTGCATAACCGTACTTGGGAGTTTGTTGATCCTCCTCCAGAAAATAAACTGTTGGGGTGTAAATGGATACTCAAATGGAAGTATAACGCAGATGGGTCTGTAGATAAGTACAAGGCCAGGTTGGTAGTCAAGGGCTATCGGCATAAAGAAGGTCTTGACTACTTTGACACGTTCTCCCGGTATCTCGGATGACGTCCATACGGGTATTCATTACGATCGCAGCTTTGCGTGACCTTGAGATACATCAAATGGATGTCAAGACAGCCTTCCTAAATGGTGATTTGGAAGAAGAAATTTATATGGACCAACCCGAGGGGTATGTGGTTCAAGGGAAAGAGAAGAAAGTCTGTCGGTTTGTCAAATATCTGTACCGGCTGAAATAAGCCCCTAAGCAATGACACGAAAAATTTGATAGTACTCTGCTATCGAAGGGTTTCGCCATTAATGAGTGTGACAAATGTGTCTACATGAAAGGTAACTCTGACTCGTTTGTTATGATATGCCTGTATGTAGACGAGCAGTCCTAGCATAATTCTAGAGACTAAGAACATGTTGAAACAATGCTTCGACATGAAGGCTATGGGTATCGCAGATGTCATCTTAGGGATAAAAATCTCTAAGACGTCTGACAGACTGGTCTTATCTCAGTCTCACTACATCGAGTATGTTTTGAGAAAGTTTGAGATGTTAGACAGTTCGCCTATAAAGTCACCAATGGATAGAAATAAAAAACTTGATAAAAATCGTGGTGCACCCATATGCCAGGAGTCATATGCACAGGTGATCGGTAGTTTGATGTACATAACAAACTGCACCCGACATGATATTGCTTATGTAGTCAACAAGTTGGCTAGGTTTATCCGTAATTCGAGTGATAATCACTGAAAGGCGTTGAATCGGGTACTTCAATACCTGAAATACACGTTAACTTACAGGTTGCATTATTCGAGATATCCAGCTGTACTAGAGGGGTACAGTGATGCAAACTGGATATCTGATATAGAGAATATCAAGTCCACCAGTGGGTATGTATTTACCATTAGTAGTGGGGTTGTGTCTTAGAAATCCTCTAAGCAAACTTGCATCGCTCGATCCACAATGGAATAAGAGTTTATCGCTTTAGACAAAGCAAGAGAAAAAGCTGAGTGGCTTCATGACTTCTTAGAGGATGTTCCTTGCTGGAACAAACTCGTACCTTCTGTAATGATCCACTGTGACAACCAGTCGACTCTAAGAAGGGCACAGAATGCTATGTACAATGGTAAGTCTCGTCATATTCAACGGAGGCATAAGACCGTTAGGCAACTGATCACCACGGGTATAATATACATTGATTACATAAAGTCAAAGGATAACATAGCAGACCCGCTGACAAAAGGCTTACCCAAAGATCAGATGCTCTGCGTGTCTAGGGGAATAGGCTTAAAACCCAAAGTATAAGGACCAATACGGTGGTAACCCAACCTTACTGACTGGAGATCCCAGGAATTAGGTTCAATGGGAAAACTAAGCTATAAAGGTTCAGTTGATCGCTTCGGTGGAAGCATGAGCAATTCGGATAGTGATTTCTGTGGAGAAACACCAAATCCAAAGACGTTCCCGCGATAGATATAAGTGCTATCTGCAGTGTGGGTGAAGGTTAAGTTTCCAAAACCTTTAATGATCCTCACCGATTGAGGTTAGGTTTGGGGAAATTTTTAATGGTTCCTAACACTTGTAAAGTGGGGTATAGCAGGATACCTTGTAGGAGACCACCTATTTAAGTGCGAGGACCGGCCGCCTCAAATGAACGCACTTAAGAAACCAAGAAGTGTCCACGACCACAACGGACAAAACATTACGAAGAACTGAGTAGAGAAAGTTGTTGTGTTGGTACCGTTGACTTTTCTTACACTAAACACTAAAGGTTCAAGACATCACGTTCACCGCACAGTAAGTAAGTCCGATGGTATTCAACTATGGAAGGTTCAAAGCGTATGCTACCTATCCATATGCAACATCGGTCGGCTGAAAGATTGCTAGAAAAAACACCATGTGTGTGCGCCAAAATCTCTTTCAAGAGGGGATTGTTGGAAATTTACTAAATGTGAAATTAAGTATATCCCATTAATTTATGACTCGAACAATTGGGCCCGCACGTCAGAAACGGCATTTCCACACACGTGCACACGTAGTGCCAAGTATCGCAAATTTCATTAGTGAAAGAGATATTGGTACGTATGTAATACGTTTGAGACATAGAATTATGAACGGTTATTGGCCAAATGACAGAGTATTCCATGTTGGTAAATGAAGGAAGAAGTGTACAAAGTGTAAAATGAAATGAGTCAGAAATCTCCGCGGAGCCGTGAAGGGTCACGACGCCTCCCAGGCTGCGTCGCGGCGCAAAATGGCTGGTCAGTCACTGGAGCCGCGGCGCCGCGGCACTTCGGAGGCAGAATGCTGCGACGGAAAGTTGAAAAAATCTGACGTTTGGGCTGGTTTTGGAGCATTGATTCTCCATTACTTGCCACATGAATTCAACCATTATTTGGCTAAATGTAACCCCTCAATCAAGTGCAATTACATGGCTATTGAAGGCCATTAGTTGGCTAGTTGAGGGGTCTTCTACTTACACTATAAATTGAGGCATTTGACTCAATTGAAACACTACACTCAACACTTAGAAAAATACTCCAAATTTTTTTATTCTTCCTCTCTAGCAAAATCACTATACTCAAAGTTCTTCAAGAATAACACTTGAGTTTTCTTTGCTCACTTGTTAAAGTTGTTGTTGTATCTTGGAAGACTATTGCTCAATACCGTAAAAATGAGATATACGGGGCAATATTGTCTTAAAGAAATAATGTCATCACTCGACTCAGCGAATCACATAAGCAATCGGTTAAGTTCTTGATTTTCAGTTTATTGTAATAGTTATTTTATCCTTTCTATTAACGTAATAGTTACATACTTCCCGTTCCCTACAACAATTGTATCCCAACACATTTTACACCATTGTCGATAATGCCAGTAGTTAGATCAATATTGACCTGACCATCACATTTAGTGAAGGGTATCGCAGTACAAGATACTATGGAGGAGACAAATGCAGTGACATGGCAGCGAGACTATGTCAAGAACATGCTTTAAAAGTTCTTAAATTTGATCCTGCCATGTTCAGTTATTAATGTTGGAAATTTGCCTTTGGCGGGGAGATGCGTCCACCCATCTATGATGAATTAAACACTAGTGTTCCGCATATTGGAGACCTTGTCTCTTCGCACATGCATGATCTACGAAGTGAGTAAATGACCGTAGGGCCAAGAATCATCAAATTTTGTTGAGAAATGAAAGAGATATTGGTCCACGGATTAAGGTGTTTGAGGTATGGAAATATGGTGTGGGACAAATCTACCACATCGGTGGGAATAGGAAGAATTGCTCTCTATATAAGTCTCTAATGTGGTAAAGGGTTTGGGACCCCAAGGGGTATCCCATGTGTTTAAAGGAGGGAAGACCTAGATGTGCTTGGGTTCAAGGCTAAGCCCACACACGCGCCGCCCGTCCAGTCCGGGCTCGGGTCACGGGTCACGGGTCATGGGTCACGGGTCGTGGGCTGTGGGGACTTTCTGATATTATCTTTTTGGACGATATCTGAATTATTCGCTTATCTACGGATTATAGTATTCTGGATGTCCAGCGGTTCTGGGAGAACACAGTGATGCAAACTAGACATCAGATCTGAAGAACACCAAAGCCACAAGAAAATGTGGGTGGTGGGTCTGGGAAAAACCTCTAAGCAAACTTGCATCGGTCGATTCATGATGGAATCAGAGTTTATCGCTTTATACAAAGCATGAAAGAAGTTGAGTAACTTTACGACTCCTTAGAGGACTTCCCTTATTGGGAGAAACCCGTGCCTTCAGCAGTTATACACTGTAGATAGCCGGTCGGCTTCAGAAAGGACACGGATGACGGCGTCTGGACATATCTGTCAGGATCTGTCGGAGACATAAAACCGTATGGCAGTTGATCATCACGGATGTCACTTCCTTATTTACTAACTAAGGGACTATCCGGAGATCAAGTGTTCTGTCTGTCTAGGGGAATGTGCTTAAAACCCAAACAAGATGAACCTTTGCGGTGGAAACCTAACCATACTGATTGAAAATCCCAAGAATTTGGTTCAATGGGAAAACTAAGCGGCAAAAGGTTCAGTTGAGCGCTTCTGTGGAAGCAAGAAGCACTTCAGATGATGTTTTCTGTACGGAAACATGAATCCAAAGTTGTTCCCGCGATAGACATTAAAGTGCTACATGCATGGTGGGTAAAGGTTAAGCTTTCAAAACTTTAAACAATTCTCAAACGGTTGAGGTTAAGGTTGCGAAAACTTTTAATGATTCCTAACACTTGTGAAGTGGGGTATAGCAGGATACCTTGTAGGAGATCACCTATTTAAGTGCGAGGATGGTCGCCTCAAATGAATGCACTTAAGAATTCAAGTGTGTCCACGTCCACAACGGACAAAAACGTAAGAATGAAAATGAATAAAAAGAGTTATTGTGTTGTTATCATTGTCTTGGCTTACACTAAACACTGACGGTTCAAGACATCACGTTCACCGCGCAGTAAGTAAGTCCGATGGTTTCAACTAGGGAAGGTTCAAATCGGAAGCTACCTCTCCTGATGCAATATCTTTTCGCTGAAAGATTGCTGAAATGTAGGCACCTTATGTGTGCGCCACAATCTCTCTTTCATAGAGGGGATTGTTGGAAATTTGCCTTTGGCGGGGAGATGCGTCCACCCATCTTTGATAAATTAAACACTAGTGTTCCGCATGTTGGAGACCTTGTCTCTTCGCACATGCATGATCTACGAAGTGAGTAGATGACCGTAGGGCCAAGAATCGTCAAATTTCTTTGAGAAATGAAAGAGATATTGGTCCACGAAGTAAGGTGTTTGAAGCATGAAAATATGGTGTGGGACAAATCTACCACATCGGTGGGAATAAGAAGAATTGCTTTCTATATAAGTCTCTAATGTGGTAAAGGGTTTGGGACCCGAAGGGGTATCCCATGTATTTAAAGGAGGGAAGACCTAGATGTTCTTGGGTTCAAGGCTAAGCCCACACGCGCGCCGCCGCCGCCGCCCGTCCGTCCGGTCCGGTCTCGGTCTCAGGCTCGGGCTCGGGTCGTGGGCTGTGGGGACTTTCTGATATTATCTTTTTGGACCAGAAAACTTTGCCAGATGTACAGTTTGATTCCTAAAGTTTCTTATGTATAGTTTGGTCTCTGATGTTTAATATTTTACAGTTTGGTCCCCAGAGTTTCTGGAAAGTTGATTTTGGGGTGACGGAAGGCAGAAAACTTTCTGCCTTCCCGTTGGACAGTTTCTGGAGCATTAAACCAGCCATTATTTGGCTGATTAACTCTTCCTTTATCACCCTCCTTCATGTCCATTTTTCAGCCTTCTTCAATGGCCATTTACTACCATTACTTGGCTATTTAATGTCATCATAATGGCCATTAACAGCCATGTTTTGGGCAGTTGTACAGCTTCTCCTCCATGCTATTTGTTGAGTCTCTCTTGGCTCAATTCAGTGGCTGGAAAAAGACAGAATAACAGACGAAAACGTGACTGAAATATAGCTCAAAAAAGTGAGCAAACTGTGACGAAAATCACTAACCAAACACCCTCATATACACAAGATATACACTACAGAAACACACTATATACACAGAGACAAAAGAGAAGAGTAAACAGAAACTCTTCCTTCCTATTTCATATCTTCAGCAAGTCGATTCATATTTGTTTTATTCGGCAGGCTCAACCTATTGGCTTTGTAGCGTTGAGATTAAAGTGTTGTTTTATCTTGGGAGACTATTGCCCGCTAACGTAAAATCATATATAAGGGGCAATCTTGTCTTAAGGACAGAGGGCAATCCCTCGACTCAACACACAACGTTGTAACCATTCAGATTTAGTTATTTCTTGATTTCAGGATATCAAGATTCAAGACACAACAAGCTTGCGACAGTTCTCAACATTGGCCTTGCAAGGTTATCAAGATTCAAGACACAACACGCTTGCGGCAGTTTTGAAGATTGACCATTTATTTATCCTTTCAAACACTTGTAATAGTTATTTACTTCATGTACTGCTTTATAAAGTACAATAGAGTACCAATAATTAATTAGATCCCCTGCAAACTTTCAAGTGTCTATTGCTATACTAAAGTTACATGAGAAATGTGCAGCATTTTTTCGATCGAAGCTAATTGTTGCTAGTGCAAGTGCTTATGCTCGCCTATATGATTATGTGTGTATCCGCAAGATGTGTAACAAGAAATTAGAAGTTGTTCTCTTGGGGAGCAGCAGTCAAAGGAAAATATTTCCAGTCAAGGATGCTAGGCCCACTCCTTATCCCAAAATGGGCATTCACAATCCTGATTCTACCAGCTCCTCTGATCTTGATTATTTTACTTTTTTTATAAAAAAAAATTCTTAGTAATTTAGAATATAACAAGTAATCAAATAGAAGAGAATGTATAGAAATACTTCACAAGCCGCTACTAATAATCGAAAAGGTTCACAGCGAGTTCAGTTCAGTCTATAGTGACAAAGGGAACGTTTCCGCTTGAGGGGTTTGTCTCCATGGAAAAAGTATGGACAAGGAACATATCAATGGTTTGGTTGTTGTGGAGGTTATATGCTCCCTTTTTGAGTATGCAACTGTTGATACATGGGTGCTCAAGTTTACGTTTCAGTTGTTTTGGAAAAGTGACATCCCTGTAGGTATCGACATTGAGTTGATTCATAACAATACTCCCGCCTTAATAAGAACCTTGTCCTCAAGATTCGAGTCAAGAATATTGTTAGTAGCACGATCCCTGCCAATTGTAGCCAAGCCAAATTTTGTTATGGTGCCAAAGAATAGTATGTGATCCAGTATAATTTCCACAACAACCCCCCACAATGGGATCATCAACAAACATGTGATGCTCATTATCAAAATCCACATAGCCAAAGAAGCTCTTATTGGGCTGAGAAATAGGACCAGAAGATCCTCACAAAGGTTGATTTGGGATCCAAGCCCAATTAGCAAGTGATTTAAAAGGACTAGCAGTCACGAAGAAGAGGTTATGCGTATTACGTTGCAATTGCAAGGTCTGTATCTCTCGTCCCCTTTTTATGAGTCTAGTTTCTCATCCTCTTCTTCTCTAATATTCCTTACTTTCAGTTCTTCAATTCTAATTCAGTCGTTCAGGTATTAGTTTAATTACTATATATTATAATCGAATCAGTTCCTATCAATACAAATTGAGAGTTTAGTTACTATTTCATTGTCATTTGTTACATAGCAGAAGAACAATGAGAAATATTAAATTTGCATTCTCATCTTCTTTTTAACATCTATATTTTAAAATCCCTTATTAATCTAAAACTTCTCCAAATTAATACACATAAATAACAAAAGCTAAATATATAACGGAAAGATGTATATAAAAAATAAAACATAAAAACAAATTCAAACAGAAGAATTATACACCTTGTTGTAGCTTTTGTCAGTATAACATAAAAATGGGTGTAGTATAAATATCGCAAAGAATATGAAAAGCAATAGACATTACTCCTACCTGGTCTATTTAATTAGAAAAGTGGGACAAACGGTTAAGAATAGGAAAACAGTGAATGTGTTATTAAGGGAATGAAATGACTTTTCAGTTTTTTAACGTGCCATATTTAACATGGTTAAGAAAATTAAAGAAGTGACTTTTAAGTTTTTTTAATATAGAACAAAAATGAGAAAAATAGGGGAAAAGTAAAAAAAAAAAAGGACAAATAAATAGATAAAATTCTTGGCTAAAGAGAGGTGTTACATTATTCTTCTTTTTCGTAGCTTTATAATATACTATAAATAGAAGAAAATGAAAAGTAAAGATTATAGCAAATAAATATATTTAGAAAATTATAATAACGATGAAAAGTGTTTTGGGCTAATTATTGTTGCAAAGATTTATCATAAAGATCATCATTTACTATTGTTACATGAGATTTATTGCTATATTTATCTAGGAAGCATTTTTTTAATCCATTAATTAGTAGAAAAAAAACCATACGTGATTAGAAAGTCACCACTAGATGGCTCCTCGAAGTTGGCACTTGGCAGCAATCCCTGAAACTAGGGGTGGCCAGTGGGCCGGGCTCGTGTCTGGCGGGCCGGGTCTGGCGGGGTCGGGGTCGGGGCGGGACGAGCCGGGGGGTCGGGATCGGGACTAGCGGGCCTAGCGGGGGTCGTGCAGGCGGGACTGCTCGATCCGTCGATCCCGATCCCGTCGATATCGAGGCGAAGCGGGCTCGGGTCGGGCTCGGGTCGAGGCGGGCGGGTCGGGTTTTCCTTTTTTTTTAAATAACATATGTATAAAAACTCAATAAACAAAACAAGATAGTGTAATAAAACATCCCAAATTTGTTTTTGTGCCTCTTATATTATTTAATAGACATATGATTTTTTGTAATACAAATACAATTGTCTAAAATCTAAATTGCAACTTTATGGTGTTGTCCAAAAGTTGCAAATTACATAATAAAATTGCAATTAAAAAATTACATTTTCAAAAAATCATTCTAATTGCTTGATGATTTCATGTGGTTCTTCGGTTGGAATAGGTATTTGTTGATCAAATTGATCCACGCCGCTTCCACTACCTTGGTTAAGATTTCGTTGTAGTTTTCATCATCTTCTTCGTTGATCTCCTGGTTGACCGCACCTTCTCCGCTCCGCCGTATCCAATCTCTGAATAATACCGCAATTTCCAAGCCGCCTCCGCCAATGAGTGTCTGTGGTCTCCTATTTGATATCTGCTGCAGAAAAAGCGCTTTCGACGCAGCTTGATGACGCTTGAATGTTCAAAACATCTCGAGCCATCAATGAAAGTGTCGGAAAGGTCTTCTCATTCCCCCTCGAGATTTCAAAGCAAGTCTTCTTGTCCATCTTCATTGATAACTTCTTGATACTGCATGCAGAACCCCGCAAAACAAAAATATCCAACTCGCTAATTTGGTTAGTAGAGGTATGCGGCCGCACATTCTATTTCCGAGGCTTTCAATACTAGCCGCAGAAAGCGGATGTCTTTGTGAGGTTGTGTTGAAGATGAAGAAGATGGTATGGTAGCCGGTACGTTACTAGCATTTTCTTGTTGATAAAATCTATATATATTTTTGCATTGGTGTTCTACGCTATTCAACACTTCTTCTTTAGTTTGTTCAATAGGTGGTGGGTGATTTAGATTTTTGGGACTTGGAGGTGGTAGTACTTCTATACAATCGTAAATAGTTTCAATTAGTGATTTAGTACCGTCTATTTTAATAGTAGGATTTAATACATAACCAATAATATAAATAGAAGGAATAGGAATAAAATATTTTTTATTTTGACAAACATTTTTTTAATAGCTGCCTTATAAACTGGTTTTTCCATATATTCACTAAGTAATAAAAATATTAGAGTTATATAAAATAACATAGTTGAAATAGTAGGATAATATATACCGGAAAATTCTTTTGTTGCTTGAAAAAATTTCTCTAAAAATACAATAAGTTCGGAAATTTTTACCCAATCACTATCTAAAATCATATCAGCTGGGTTTTTATTATGAGAGTTAAAAAATAAAGTTATAGGTAATTTATAGTCATAAGCAACAAGTAGTTGCTCGTATAAAGAATTTCACCTAGTCGATACTTCTTGTGGAATTCTTCTATAAGGTAGTCCACAATCGTGACAAGTTTTTTTATATTCTTTTCTACGTTGTACTTTATTACTTTTAAAAATAAAGTTTATAGCAAATTGTATTTTACTAAGAATGTCTTCAAAAAGTGATAGACCATCCTTTACAATTAAGTTATATATATGGCACGCGCATTTTATATGAAAATGGTCCTGAACAGATAGAGCTAAACTATTTTTTAACATTGTAATTGCGTAATTGTTATTAGAAGCGTTATCTAATGTAATAGTCATAATTTTATCGGTAATTCCGTAATAATCGCACACTTGATAAATATTTTCTGCAATAAAAGTACCAGTGTGTCTATCATCTATATATCTATACGCTAAAATACGTTTTGCATAGACCATTTATAATCTATCCAAGGACAAGTTACGCTTAAATAATCATGGCCGTTAGTACTACGACCTATATCAGACGTGATAGATACTTTGCCATTAAAATGATATAATGAAAACGTAAATATTGTTGATATTCATGCAAATTTAAATACATCTCTCTTAACAAATGACCTAGGAAAACCGTTAAAAGCGAGGATTATATATATCTCTAATGTAATGAATAAAACCTGAGATGAAGGAAATGAAAAAGGCAAACCCTCCACAAAGAACTAATTTTGATATTGCTTCCCTATCTCTATGTTTGTTGTATTTAGAGCCTACAATTCCCCGTCATAGGGTTAATTTGACCAGATTTGGTCCGGACGATGTCGATGTGAACCTTGTCCCGATGGAGCGGTCGGTTGCGCACCCGGTTTTGAAGCCTGGTAGTGGGCATACCTAGCTGGAGGAGCACTTACTACGTGTCTAATTAAACCCCCCGTCCCACCGTCACCTTTTGCGGGTTTAAAACATTTTTACAATTTTTACATATGGCTACTTGATTCTCTACGTCCCTATCAAAAATGTCCATGCATCTGATTTTAATGGTCGTTTCTTTGGACCTCGCCTCATACTAGGGAATAGGAGGTATTTCAGTTGAAGGTGCACTAGTGGGCGTGTTGTCATCAATATTAGTGGGTGTATCGCCTAGATCATCGTCTAAATTAAAGTCTTCTTGAGTTCCGTAAAATAACTCCTCGTCTAAATCTAATGGTATTGTAGGAAAATGTTGAGTATCAACAAAATCATCTGTGTAGGAATAAGATGACTAGAAGAAGTACCCTTGCCCTGGTTGCCTCTACTAGAAGAAGCACCCTTACCCTTACCCTTAAACATACCTTTTAATCCTTCCATTTTAATTATGATAATAAATAATTAAAGACAATAAAATTAAGTGCGCTAAATAAAATAAACAGACAATAATAATTTAATGAAGGAACGAAGGTACCAAACGCCGACGAAACGTCGGCGACGTAATCGAAGGTTGAAAATTGAAACTTTGCTCGATGGAAGATCCTCGCTAGTTGCCACCTTCACTCCCAATTCCCAAATGAATTAATAAAATTGAATATTTAGCAAACAATGTAGAGAGATATATTGAGAAATTAGAGAGATTGTAGGAAGATTTGTGAGAAAGATGAAGAGAAAATGAGTTATTTATAGTTGAAAAATTGGGTTAAAGTGTAAATATAATAACTTATGGGTTAAAAATAAATATTAAGGGGTAGGGGGTTGGGGAGGGCCTAAAATGGTCGTTGGCCAATCCGCCATAATCTAAAATGGCCGTTGGTGCAACGGTCATTTTGCAAAGGGTTTAAGGGTCGGGCGGGGTCGGGCTCGGGACGGGCTCGGGCGGGCTCGGTCCGGCGGCTGGGCGGGCTCAGTGCAGCGGGACGAGACATCGTCCCGTCCCGAGTCCGAGTCCCGCCCCCGTTAAAATTTTTTTTTTTTTTTAGAGCGGGGTCGGGGCGGGACCGGGGCGGGGTCGGGCCGGGGTCGGGCCGGGGTCGGGCCGGGGTCGGGTCGTCCCGGCCCACTGGCCAGCCTTACCTGAAACAGATTTAGATCAATCTCGAACTGAATGGCATAGTTGAAAATAAAATAAACTCTAAGGTCAATGATAAAACAAAACATTAATTCTTCGTCACCAAGAAAACTGAAACCGAAACGTTCGTGAACTTTTTACTGCCACGTGTCAAAACTTGCAGTAGTCAAAGAGCCACGACTTAATCGAAATCTGTCCACGTCATCACATGTACAAAACACTAGATATTTTAATATTAAAAAAACCATTTAAAAATATCTAAAGATGTCTATAAATACCTCTTCAAAATCACACTCCCCACGGTTTACAGATTCTTTTTGTGTAACAAACTTGTCCAAGAAATAAGTACTTAGAACAAACCAAACAATTTGATCTGTTTTACCAAAAAATAAATTTTAAATAAAGAAAGTCAATGTTGGAGTAATATTTGTGAGGTTAGTTAATTTCATCCTTCTATATTTAATTATCTAGATTGCTATTAATATTTGTTTTTTTCTTTTTTGGTTAAGTATGTTCTTTTTTGGGTAATTTTTTTTTTTGAGAAATTTGGTTGAATTTGTTAGTTGTTGCTAGTGTCACCAATTGGTAGAACGATAATATTGCTGATTAGGGTTTGGGAAAATTACGCTCTACGTCAATTTTTGAAAATATTTACGTCACATAGCCATACTTTTGTGTATAAACACCAGATTTAGCTTGTATGCTCATATTTGTGTATATACAAGGCCTTTTATATATTATAAAGTTGATAGTTGATACGTTATGTATAATGCTTTTTTCAGGTATAATTATTGTATATTGGATTAAGTGGTTGTGAATATCTTCAAAAGCTGTATATTTTTGAAAATATCCCTTTAATAATTGGTGGAATTTCCATTGTGGTTTGATTTTTCGTGTTGAATTTGTAAATAATAGTGCAAAGCTAATTTTTTTGGTCGAAACTTGAAAGCAATTGGTTACTTGGTGGCGAAGAAAAGGGTATTTTTTGCTATTTTTGGGTTTACTTGTAGAGGAAGGAAATATTTTTTATATTAAAGGCTGCACCTTTACTTGCTTGCAAAGGCTTTTGGTGTTGGCTTTGTCTAAAATATTATCACATCTGATGTTTTAACTCCTTTCTTGTTTACAGAATAATATGGCTATACTTGATCAAGCAATATGATGTCTTTACCTCTTGATTATACAAGAAAGAGGAAATCAAGGAGTAGAAAAGATGCACCAAAGAGTGTAGCAGAGACAATTGCAAAGTGGAAAGAAGTCAATGAGAAATTAAATTCTGGTGCGCGCAAAGTTCCAGCTAAAGGGTCAAAGAGAGGGTGTATGAAAGGTGAAGGAGGACCCGAAAACGCGAGATGTAAGTATAGAGGTGTTAGGCAGAGGACATGGGGTAAATGGGTTGCTGAAATTAGGGAGCCACATAGAGGGAGTAGGCTTTGGTTGGGTACTTTTGGTACTGCAATTGAGGCTGCTCTTGCTTATGATGAAGCTGCTAGGGCAATGTATGGTCCTTGTGCAAGGTTGAATCTCCCGAATTACTCTTCGTCAAACGAAACCTCAATGCCTATGATATCTCAATCGGACTCCAAAACGGTGTTGAGTTTGTGCCCTGGTGATGACATGAAGGAAAGAGCTAATATTCCTGAGATTAAACATGAATATGGCGAAAGTGAATCAAAAATTGATGGTGCTAGGATTGGTTCTTATGATGCTGGAACGCCTCTGAGCTCTGTGGTAGAGGAAGTAAAAGGCGAGGCTAAGGGTGTGTTAGATAAAAGAGAGATCCTTGAAATTAAAGAAGAGCCCGTCACCTTCGACTATGATTCACTGAATAGCGGACAAGATAACCTAGAGAACTTCAGTTGGAATGTTGAGATGTTTGATGTAGATGAACTATTGAGCATGTTGGATTCTACTCCACTTGCTGCCTCGGCTCCTAATCAAGATGTTTGTCCTGTTCCTCCTAAACAAGAGCAGTACGCCTATGATCCTTCATATAGATTGCAGGGTGCTGCCTATGACAATAATCAGCTCTCAAATCCATCATATCAGTTGGAGAATGCATATAATAAGTTCTCAAGTCCGTCATATCAGTTGGAAAACGCAGATGGTAGAACGTCGGAAGGTTTGCAGCAACTGGAGCAGCAAGCACATAATGCAGTTGATTATGATTTTGATTTTCTGAAACCTGGCCGGCAGGAGAATTTCAACTTCTGCTTGGATGACGTGGATCTCCTGGACTTTCAATGAAATTTGGGAGTTTGATAAGATGACTTCACGCAGCCAAACAGGATGTTACTGTTAGGAGTAGCTGTTGGTTTTATAACAGAATTTATGCAATGATCTCGGTTTTCCGAATGTTTACCTTGTCAGTTCAATGTTTTGATTCGAGGAAAAGGGAAAAAAACATAGCATATGGGCAGTGTCTTTGATTTTTCCCTCTTTTTTCTTTTGAGGAACTATGTTTGTTCTTTCCCTTGTGGACCAGCTGATTCTTGATAAGTTTTTGGATGAGAATTCGCCTGCTGTTGGATCAAACAAATGTCTTGTACAGCTTTTGACATTAAGTAGTCAGTTTGCTAACATTTTGCAAGGTCTTGGTTTTTCTACATTGATAGCGATAGAGAAAATCATCTTTCTGTAATCGTCATGAAGTTCATAGTTATGCCTGTTTGGCTTTTTGATACTGTAGGTTCTTGTCTTCAATGATTAGTGTGTTATTTCGTTATATTCTTCCTTTTTACTTTTCTGACCTTGTCTGGCTGGTTCGTTGTGCGTGGCATACATGTGATCTGTGCTGTAGTATCACCACATAACCAGATTGTATATGAGATTGTAAATTGTTAAATATACATGATATACGCTTCACCGAAGTAAGTGTATATCACGTGGTTATTCTCGGTTGGCACATATTTAACCGTGTAAGGTTTTGTAATTATTTGGTGTAAATATTGTATTAATTAGTATTGTACACTTACTATAATTATAGGAGTTTTGTATTACTAGAATAAGGTTTTGAGATTAGAATATGAATATATTTTTTATTATGGAAAATTGTAATTTGTATATACTCTTTTCATTAATGAGAATATCAAGAGATTATTTCTTTCATGGTATCAGAAGTCTAGGTTATTTTTCTCCTCAACTTTCCGTCGACATTATCCCTCGGAATCCGGCTTCCCTTCCCGGTTTTCCTTGCCGTTGGTGGTCTTTGTGTCTTTTTTTTCTCTCTTCTCAATCAGCTATTGTTCTTTCGTTGTATCGACGACAAAGAACACATTTCACAATGCCCTTGTTGTTTCTAACATCAAGAATCGCATCCCTCTTATTCTTGAATTAGAAAACATTCAATACGCGACGTGAGCTGAGTTGTTCAAAATCCACGCTCGCTCGCATCAAGTCATCCATCACATAATCACTGCGGCTCCTGAGGATACGGAGGTGCCTAAACGCGAGGATGATCCTAAGTTATGGAAAACACTTGATACCACAGTTCTTCAGTGGATTTATTCTACTATCTCTACCGACCTATTGCAAATGATTATCGAACCAGAAGTTACGACGATGGCGACATGGAATAGCATACGTGATATATTTCAAGATAATCAAAATTCTCGTGTTGTTACCATTGAGCAGGAATTCTCCCACGTCAATATGGAAGATTTCCCCAACGTTACAACATATTGCAAAAGGTTGAAAAAATTGGCAGACAAACTTCGCAACGTTGGTGCGCCAGTTACCAACGACCGTCTTGTCCTTCATATGGTTGTAGGCCTTTCTGAGGCATATAGTGGTGGTGGCACGCTTCTTCGTCAGAGCAGCCCTCTTCCGCAATTTTATCAGGCTCGTTCTATGCTTACACTCGAAGAAGTCAATTTGGCCAAAAAGGCGGCTACCGGTGCTAGTCCCGTAGTCATGATGACCGAATCAAATTTTCCTCCCTTCGGTTCCAACCACTCGGGCCAAAACCACAACAACGATGCGGCAAAAAGGGTCAGAATAGGAAAAATAATAGCAAGAATCGCGGCGGCAACAATGGTGGTGGTCGGCACAGTGGTGGTGGCAGTGATGGCACTCGGGGCAGTCAGCAACAACAGTGGGCCCCTATGCAGTGGAATTGAGCCAACCAATATGGGTTGGGCCGAACAGTGGCTGTTTTCCAAGTTATTTCCCGGGAAACTAGGCCCGATTTTCCCAACAGCCCAGGCCCAGTTTCTAGGGTCGAGTCTCTGGTATAAGAGGTTTGCAGACTATGTGTCGACTATTGGGTTCTCTCACAGCAGGTTCGATAATTCATTGTTCATATATCGTCATGGTTCTTCCTTGGCTTATATACTATTATATGTGGATGATATTAGTTTGACTGCCTCTTCTGATGCTTTACGCCAGTCTATCATGACAATGCTCAGTTCTGAGTTTGCTATGAAAGACTTGGGACCCTTGAGTTATTTTTTGGGCATTGATGTCACTCGTCATGCCGGTGGGTTGTTCTTATCACAATGTAAGTATGCAACTGATATCATTGAGCGAGCTGGTATGTCCTCATGCAAGTCTACTTCCACTCTAGTTGATACTAAACCTAAGTTGGGTGCTGCGGCTGACTCCCCTTACGAGGATCCGACCCGTTATCATAATCTTGCAGGGACACTTCAGTATCTTACTTTTACGAGACCTGATATTACGTATGTTGTCCAACATGTGTGTTTGTTCATGCATCATCCCAGGGTTGAACACATAAATGCGCTCAAACGCATTATTCGATACATCCAGGGCACACTTGATTATGGCTTACATCTATAACCGTCTTCGACATCTACAGTTGTCTCGTATACAGATGTTGATTGGGGTGGTTGTCCGGATACCAGACGTTCCACGTCCGGCTATTGCATGTTTCTTGGGAATAACTTGGTCTCATGGTCTGCGAAGCGTTAGTTGACATTGTCCCGCTCTAGTGTAGAAGCCGAGTATTGAGGGGTAGCCAATGTGGTCACGGAATCATGTTGGCTACGTAATCTTCTTTTAGATCTTCATTGTCCTATTCAGAAAGCTACCTTGGTTTATTGTGATAATGTTAGTGTCATCTATCTTTCTGGTAATCCGGTTCAGCACCAGCGCACTAAACATATCGAGATGGACATTCACTTTGTTCGCGGAAAGGTAGCTCGTGGACAAGTACGTGTCTGTCATGTCCCTTCCAGGTATCATATTGCAGACATCTTTACAAAGGGTCTTCCCTCGATCCTTTTTGAAGATTTTAGGGACAGTCTCAGCGTATGAAGACCTTCCGCTATGACTGCGGGGTGTGTTAAATATACATGATATACACTTACCAAAATAAGTGTATATCACGTGGTTATACTCGGTTGGCACATATTTATTCGTGTAAGGTTTTGTAATTATTTAGGGTAAATATTGTATTAATTAGTATTGTACACTTACCATAATTATAGGAGTCTTGTACTATTAGAATGAGGTTTTGGGATTAGAATATGAATAAGTTTTCTATTATGGAAAATTGTAATTTGTATATACTCTTTTCATTAATGAGAATAATCAAGGGATTATTTATTTCATAAATAATGAAAGATTGACCAGATTCTAGTGAACATTGTTATCTTCTGGAGAGACTAAGACTATAAGGCATGTCTTCTATATTGACTGCATGGAAATCTTAGCAATTGCACCCCATAGGTAGGGTTAAGTTTTTAGCTGCTGCAAAGTACTGGACTTCCGTGTTGTGGTTACACTGAATGTTCTTTGATCAAATATTGAAGCTTTATTTACTTAATTTCTTTTACTAATTTATATCTGCACCATCTCCCTTTACGTAAGTTCGAGGTTGGTTCATATATATGCAACCGAGATGAGGATATGTCTTATATCATTGTATTTAGGCGTGTGACTCGTGTAAATGGAGCTTTTACATTTGTGTGTCTGCAATCTATTGTCGGCATTCCCTTAGTTTGTTCATTTCTATAGAAGACATTCTTATACTGCAGCTCAAGAAGGAGCAAGCACGGAAGAGGCTAGAGAAGACAAGCAGGATGAAGATGGTGTTCTTGATAATTTGTCTACTGTTACTTCTACCGATGGGTGTTCATTATCAGGAGAGAGGAGATATACTAAGGGATCTGATACCTAATCTTAGATATATATTGTGCGCATTCTTGGAAAAGAGCCTTTGAATAAAAAAATTGAAAAAGGTAACCCGGTTCACTAAGCTCCCGCTATCACGGGGTCCGGGAAGGGCCGGACCACAAGGGTCTATTGTACGCAGATTTACCTCACATTTTTGCAAGAGGTTGTTTCCACAGCTTGAACCCATGACCGCCTGGTCACATGACAACAACTTTATCAGTTACTCCAAGGCTCCCCTTCCCCTTACCAGCAACTTTACCAGAAAAGAGCCTTTGAATATTTGTTGAATATATTTAGCAGGATGTATTGAACTTTTAGCCTAATGGAAGATTGTCGAATTAGTCATTCTTGGCAAGCTAGTCGAAATTGTTCCTGTATAAGCCAATTTGGCCCTTTGCACCAAGGCCAACATTTTAGATTTGGCACAGAGATAAACTAGAGCATGAAGTTTCGAGGGTAGCTAGACTTGTAAAGGATAAGTTTAAGCAGTAGATGAAATTAGTCCTCGGATTTCCACACAACCAAGATGTCACGCACGTCTTGGACTGCCTACAAAAGGTGTTATTGGTACTGTCCTAACCTAGTGTTCTTCTGATGAACTTGCTTCCAAACACTAGGAGGTGAAATATTAGAAGCTCTGGTCTTGCAGTATTGCATCTCGGGTGAACAAATAGGCATGGGGAAGAGTGAGAGGGGCAATCCAGCAACCGTTTCAACTGGACACCATCAAGAGGGCAAGAGAGGAGGAGCCGATGAAATTCTTTCGGAGTTCTTCCAGGGAATGAGAGATAGTATTACTAGATGAAGGGCACAACCCAAGAAGCTCTTGATGTCGAAAGGCTTTTATGAAAGCTTAGGATTTTGCTTTTTTTGGAACAATTTCAGGGTGTTTAGACTCAGGGAGGCAACATCAGTTGATGAGGTGTTAATCTAGTAAGAACCCAGGTAGAAGAAGAGAAACAAAGGTGTAAAGTCTCGCTTTCATTGGAGAATGGGACGGATATACTTTGTATAGATGAATCCTCTAGAGTTATCGATACTGGCAAACCCAGGAAAAAGGTTAAACGTAATGAACAAACTGGTCTATTGAAGGCTGAATCTGTAATGGTAGGTGTGTATGAAGGTTAAAGCTTAAGCTCCAAAATCAAAGGCCTCCTTAGTGGAGCTGGATGTCATGTTGATTACCCTCGGGCATCCATCCTTGGTTGGCTTAGGAGGATAGCTTGATCTAGATAGTACTTCTAGGAAGAGGAGCTGGAGGCTCTTCAGCAATTCAAATTGACCTGTAACGAACCTGTTAAATATACATAATATACATGTGTATATTGTGTATATTTGGTCTCGGATTTGCTCCCGTGATGGCTCTCGGAATTGGCTGATTATTCAATGTAATTTATGGTAAATATTTAGTATCCTAGTTTAGGTAATATTATAATATAATTAGTAGTGTATTACCATAAATGTATAGTTAGTATAGAATAAGGTTTTAGGAATAGAATAGGAATAGGATTCTCCTATTATGAAAATATGTAACTTGTATATATAGTCTTTCAATTAATGAAAATAATCAAGGGATTATTTCTTTCATGGTATCAAGAGTCTAGGTTTATTTTCTCTCCCAAACTCTCCACTTTTTCCGTCGAAATCCCTAGCCAAAATCCGAGACCTTGCTCTCGGGTTTCGTGCCGACGAGAACCCCCTTCTTCCAAAAAAAATTTCTCCCTAACTCACATAATGTTCTATCAATATGTCTAAATCCTGGAACATGTTTCATCCTGCCCTTACAGTTTCTAACATCAAGAATAACATCCCTCTAGTTCTTGAAATAGAAAACGTCAAATATTCGACGTGGGTCGTACTGTTCAAAATTCACGCACGATCGCATCAAGTCATCCATCACATAATCCCCGCAGCTCCTGAGGATATGGAGGTGCCAAAACGCAAGGATGATCCAAAGTTATGGACGACTATTGATGCTATCGTCCTTTAGTGGATATATTCCACCATATCTACCGACATTTTGCAAACAATTATTGAGCATGACGCTACGGCACAGGCGACTTGGGATAGATTGCGTGATATATTCCAAGATAATCAAAATTCTAGAGACGTTACCCTTGAGCAGGATTTCTCCCACGTCAACATGGAAGATTTTCCTAATGTTTCGACTTATTGCAAAAGATTAAAGGAATTGGCGGACCAACTTCGCAACGTTGGCGCGCCAGTTTCGAACGATCGTTTGGTCCTCCAAATGGTTTCCGGCCTCTCCGAGGCCTATAGTGATGTGGAAACGCTTCTTCGGCAAAGCAATCCGCTTCCGCAATTTTATCAGGCTCGTTCTATGCTTACACTAGAAGAAGCAGGCATGGCCAAACGAGCGGCTACCAGTACTAGTCCCGTAGTCATGATGACCGAGTCCACGGTGTATCCTACCGGTTCCAACAACTCGGGCCAAAACCGCAACAACGGTGGCGGCAAAAAGGGTGGAAATAAGAAAAATAATGGCAAAACCGCGGCGGTAGCCGGCAGAATGATGGTGGTCGTGGGGGTCCTCGCGGTGGTCAGCAGCAGCAACAGCAGTTCTGGGGCCCACAGTGGGCCCCTACGCAGTGGCAGTGGGCCCCACAACAACATCAGTTTGGGCCCAGCCAGTTTACGTCCCAGCGACAATTTCAGCCTAATTGGCAGTGGCCAGCTCAGCAGCAGTCCATGCCCAATTCGGCCTGGTCCAGTTACAGCCAGCAGTCTGGGTCGAGACCGCAAGTAGAGGTGCTTGGGCCTCGGCCCCCGCAAGCCCATCACGCAGCAACACCAACGCATACTGACATCAAAGCTGCAATGCACACGCTTGGTTTAAATCCACCTGACCCAAATTGGTATATGGACACAGGGGCCACTACCCACATGACATCCGATTCAAGTACGCTCTTGTCTTATTCCAATTTGAGCAACACCCGCGGTATAATATTTGGTAATGGTAATTCTATTCCAATTCGTTATTATGGTCATAAAACCTTATCTCCCCCTCATCCTCCTCTTATCTTGAAAAACACCCTACACACCCCCCAAATTGATTAAAAACTTAGTCTATGTCCGTAAATTCACTACTGACAATTATGTTTCTATTAAATTTGATCCATTTGGTTTCTCTGTGAAGGATTTCAAGACGGGGAGTCCTCTCATGAGGTGTGATAGTAGGGGAGATCTTTATCCTATCATGCCTAGTTTCGGTCCATCGAGTCAAGCCCTACCATCAGCCTTTGCATCCATTTCTCCTTCCTTGTGTCATGATCGTCTTAGTCATCCGGGGTCCTCTATTTTGTCATCTTTAGATAAAAAATAATTTTATTTCTTGTAAGGGTACGAGTCGTACTCCAATTTGTCAATCTTGTTCTTTAGGAAAAATTGTTAAGTTGTCGTTTGTAAACTCAAAATCTCATACTTTAATGTCATTTGATATTATTCATAGCGACTTATGGACGTCTCATGTTCTTAGTTCTGTGGGTCATCGGTATTATGTTCTCTTTCTGGATGATTATTCTAAATTTCTATGGACGTTTCTGATAGCAAAGAAATCTCATGTTTTTTCCATCTTCCTAAAATTTAGAGCCTTTATCAGAACCCAATTCGACCGTCAAATCAAAAATATTCAGTGTGATAATGGCAAAGAATATGACAATGGGGTGTTTCGGGAATTCTATGCTAATAATGGGATAAATTTTCGTTTCTCTTGTCTTCATACACCTTCACAAAATGGGAAAGCAGAACGTAAAATTCGTTTCATAAATTACATTATCCGCACTCTATTAATTTATGCTTCCGTACCCCCATATTTTTGGCATCATGCTCTTCAAATGGCTACATATCTATTTAACATAACTCCTTCCAAAGGTTTGACATATTTTTCCCCACTTCAAATTTTATATAATAAAATCCCTTCATATTCACATCTTCGGGTTTTTGGGTGTTTATGTTCCCGTCCACCACAATTAACAAACTTCAGGCCCGGTCGACTCCGTGTGTGTTTTTGGGTTTTCCATCTAATCATCGTGGCTACAAATGCTTTGATTTATCCTCTAATAAAATCATCATTAATCGCCATGTCATTTTTTATGAATCCCAATTTCCATTTGCTAAAAGTCATACTCCCGTGCCTAGTTCGTATAATTTTTTGGATGAACAAATATCCCCGTATATTATTCAGCATTTTTCAGACATCTCCCGCACCTAAAATTCTCCAGCGAGCCCACTTCCCGGTGGTCCCACTGGTCCGTCACAGCCCTCTCGCCGGTTTGTCATCGGGCTGGGCCAGATAATTGGGCGGCCCAAATTTAATATCGAATCGTCCAGCCTCGTGATTCGCCATCGCATCGCTTCCCAGATTGGGCCAAAGAAAGCTCACCGCCTGGCGCCTGTCTCCGAACCCAAAGAAATTTCCAAAATCCGTCCAATTCTCCCTCGAGTCATAGACCGGTCACTCGTAGTCAACGGGGTGTTTTTAAACCAAAAAGACATTTTAATTTACATTCCCATGTTCTTAAATCACCCTTACCCCCGAAATCCTGTGTCTGCGTTAAATGACCCGAATTGGAAAATTGCTATGACCGATGAATTTAATGCTCTTATTGATAATAAGACGTGGGTGTTGGTACCCCGTCCATCTGGTATTAATATTATTCAGTCTATGTGGATTTTTGCTCATAAGGAGAATTCAGATGGTTCATTTGCTCGACATAAGGCGCGGCTTGTGGGTGATGGTAAGACTCAGCATGTTGGTATATATTGTGGTGAGACATTTAGTCCGGTGGTCAAATCGGCTACCATTCGCACGGTGCTAAGCTTGGCTCTTTCGAAGGCATAGCCTATTCATCAGTTAGATGTAAAGAATGTTTTCCTACATGGGGATCTCAAGGAAACAATCTATATGCATCAATCGTTGGATTCAGGGATCCTCACCATCCTCATCATGTCTGTTTATTGAAGAAGTCCTTATATGGGCTTAAGCAGTCTCCCAAGGCCTGGTATACAAGGTTTGCTGACTATGTTTCAACTATTGGGTTCACTCACAGCAGGTCAGATAATTCTTTGTTCATCTACCGTCCTGGTTCGTCCTTGGCCAACATTCTGTTATATGTGGATGATATCATTTTGACTGCCTTTTCCGATGCCTTAAGCCAGTCTATCATAACCATGCTCAGCTCTGAGTTTGCTATGAAATACTTAGGGCCCTTGAGTTACTTTTTGGGGATTGTCGTCACTCGTCATTCCGATAGATTATTCTTGTCTTAAAGGAAGTATGCAATTGAGATCATCGAGAGGGCGGGGATGTCATCGTGTAAGTCCACTTCCACTCCAGTTGATACGAAGCCCAAGCTTAGTGTCGCGGCCGGCGTACCCTACGAGGACCCGACCCGATATCGCAGTCTTGCAGGGGCACTTCAGTATCTTACATTCACGAGACCTGATATTACGTATGGCATACAACATGTGTGTTTGTTTATGCATGATCCCAGAGTTGAGCACATGAATGCGCTCAAACGCATCCTTCGGTATATTCAGGGTACGCTTGACTATGGCTTGCATTTATATCCTTCATCTACGTCGACACTTGTCTCGTATACAGATGTTGATTGGGGTGGTTGTCCCGACACTAGACGGTCTACGTTAGGCTATTGTATGTTTCTTGGAAACAACTTGGTCTCCTGGTCTGCAAAGCGTCAGTCGACTCTATCCCGCTCAAGTGCCGAGGCTGAATATCGAAGGGTAGCTAATGTGGTCTCGGAATCATGTTGGTTACGTAATTTGCTTTTAGAGCTTCATTGTCTCATTCAGAAGGCAACCTTGGTGTATTGCGATAATATTAGTGTCATCTACTTGTCTGGTAATCCGGTTCAGCACCAACGCACTAAACATATCAAGCTGGACATTCACTTTGTCCTTGAAAAGGTTGCTAGGGGTCAGGTACGCGTCTGTTATATCCCGTCAAAATATCAAATTGCAGACATCTTTACAAAGGGTCTTCCCTCGGTCCTTTTTGAAGATTTTAGGGACAGTCTCAGCGTTCGAAGACCGCCCGCTATGTGTGGGGTGTGTCAAATAAACACAATATACACATAATATACATGTGTATATTGTAAATATTTGGTCTCGGATTTGCTCCCGTGATGGCTCTCAGAATTGGCTGATTATTCAATGTAATTTATGGTAAATATTTAGTATCCTAGTTTAGGTAATGTTGTAATATAATTAGTAGTGTATTACCATAAATGTATAGTTAGTATAGAATAAGGTTTTAGGAATAGAATAGGACTAGGATTCTCCTATTATGGAATTATGTAACTTGTATATATAGTCTTTCAATTAATGAAAATAATCAAGGGATTATTTCTTTCAGAACCTAGTGCTTCATTGTCTCTGTTTCGTTGAAGTACAAACATTCATGAATAACATCAATGTCTACTGAAGGTGGAGCAATTGAAGGCAATAATTAGTATAGAAGTTGTCTTCAATGAGGTAAGGATTATTTGACATTGAGTCATCCATGTAAAGGCAATTTTTTATGTTGGTTATCCAGTTACAGAAACGACCCCATATGCTTTGGCTTTCGAGTCTCTGTAAAATTGTAGTTGGTAAGTTGTTGTTTTCTTTAGTGATCAGGGACTCCCAAGTACACTGCACACCAGTTTTCTACAAGTAAAAAATAGAAAAAAGGTTGGTATTCATCTTTTTATAGAGATACTCGAGAGGTTCTATGGGGCGGACAGGGGATATTGAAGTGCTAGTGCTTCAAGGCGATAATTAATGTTGAGCTTTTCGAGATGGCTTCTACCATGAGAAAACTAGCTAGAGGAGTAAGTGTCTGATACCTGATGAAGGACAAGAATGACCTCAGTATTACAGAGGCAGATCTACAATTTTAAGCCTGGTACAGTATATGCCTCTTGTTTCTTCGTGACGTTGAGTGCTGACGTAGCATAAATATGTGTTGGCTAAAATTGTTCAACCGTACATGTGGTTAAACCAATTGGCAAACATTGGATATGTCAATGTAAAGAATGGATCTTGGGTTTGGATTCGCAAGGTAGAGTTTGTCCGGTCCGGACTCGGGCTCGTGTTGTCTAAACTCGCAATGTAGAATTTGGATTCGCAAGATATAGTTTGCTTTAAGGAAGCAAACTCTGTCTTATAAGGTATAATTTGCAGGCAAAATCTATCTTGTGAATCCAAACTATGTCTTGTGATTTTTTTTTTTTAATGTTTGACTGAGCGGAGATTCGAATTCGAAACCTCGGAATATTTTCAAGAGAAAGACAAAAATTATATATTTTCAATTTGAAGGACAAAAACTAAAGACCACTAGAAAGAGGAGCATTTGTGCGAATTGGTCCCAAAATTATATCCAAATGGGCCTTAAACATCTGTTGGGCTCTCTTTGAGTGAAGAGAAATGGTCGTTTATCTATCCTTCCACATATCCGGTAAACATTAGTAAGGATGGAAATGATTGTCCTAAACGATATGTGAAGACAAAATTGACAAAAGGTAAAATGAATTGATCATAATCATCATTCAAAGTCGGTATTACCATCCATTTAGAAATTGAAAGTATTCTTGGTAACAAGTCTTAATCGGAAAAGGATGATCCACACAAATTTCTAATGAGAACAAAGGTAAATACTCTCCATGTCCCAGTTTATCTGATATTTTTCGTTTTTTAAAAGTTAAATAAAAATACAACAGCATATTCAGTGAAATCTTACAACGTGTGGTCTAGGGAGGATAGAGTGTACGCGGACCTTACCTCTACCTTAGTAAGTAGAACTGTTGTTTTCGAGAGACCCTCGGCTCAAGACAGAGCATAAGCACAAGCAAAGCAAAAGAAAAATCAAAGCAAGAGCAAAACAACTAAAGTTAAATAAAAATAATTGATCAAAATTTACTCGTACAATTTTTAAAATATTTTAAATTATTAATTATTGTGACTTATAATATTTTTATGTAATTTTTAAATACATAAATTTTTTTTAAAAAAAATCTTAAAAATTATATATCTAAATTCACGATTAAAATAAAAAGTCAAACTTTGTCACGTAAAATATGATGAAGCCACAAAGGGGTAAGAAGAAAGATAAAAAAGCCAGTAACTCAGGCATTGGCTGCAAGAGGTTACAGGTCATTAGCATCACATAATTACTCTAGGTTGCTAATTGGCCTTTTACATGTCACTTTACCTTTACCCACGGGTTAGTACTAGACTTGCACCTTAATCTAAATTATGTTCTATTATGAAAAAGTCATTCATATAGAAGAGACATTTTATATGATATTTAGGCAAAATTAAATTACTTATTCGTTACAAAAAATATATTTTAATGCCATTCTATGAAACTTAAGAAAAATTAACTAATTAGGTGATTATTTTTGTATAGTTGATATTTAAGAAAAGTCAAAAATTTAATGATTTTTAGCATAATAAAATAAAAATTGAGTGATCGTATGTGAAAGTTAACCCCTTCACCATAGTAGCAAAGACGGGATATTTTAAAAGTGAAAACTAAGCCATTGATCATCACTGAGTGCTTTGATTGCGCTTGCGCTTGTGTTTGTGCTTGTGCTTGTGCTTGTGCTTTGTCTTAAGCCGAGGATCTCTCGGAAACAATCGCTCTACCTACCAAGGTAGAGGCAAGGTCTGCGTACACTCTACCCTTCTCAGACCCCACGTTGTAGAATTTGATTGGGTATGTTTTTGTATACTCTAGAGCTGTCCAGTGGGCCGGCTTGGGACTGGCGGGTCGGGTTTGGCGGGGTCGGGGCGGGGCCGGACGGGTGAAGGGGGCGGGATCGGGGCTGGCGGGTCAGGCGGGATCGGATTTGGCGGGATTTGCCGAAGTCCCGTCCCGATCCCTATCCCGTCGGAATCGGGTCGGGGCGGGATCGGAATCGGGTCGGGGCGGGATCCGGGAGGTTTTTCCTTTTTTTTTTTAATAACATATGTATAAAAAAACTCAATAATTAAACAAGACAAGATAGTGTAATAAAAATATCCCAATGTTGTTTTTGTGCCTCTTATATTATTTAATCGACATGATTTTTTTGTAATACAATTGTCGAAATTGCAATTTTGTGGTGTTGTCCAAAAGTTGCAAATTACATAATAAAATTGCAATTAAAAAAAATTACATTCTTAAAAAAACTTATTCTAGTTTCTTGATAACTTCATATGGTTCTTCGGTTGGAATTGGTATTTGTTGGTCAAATTGATCCACGTCGCTTCCACCACCTTCGGATAAGATTTCGTTGTAGTTTTCATCTTCTTCTTCGTTGATCTCCGGTTGACCGCACCTTCTCCGCTCCACTCGTATCCAATCTCTGAATAATACCACAATCTCCAAGCTGTCTCCGGCCAATGAGTGTCTGTGGTCTCCTATTTGATATATGCCGGCAGAAAAAGAGCTTTCAGACGCAGTTGATGACGCTTGAATGTTCAAAACATCTCGGGCCATCATTGAAAGTGTCGGAAATGTCTTCTCATTCCCCCTCCAGTATTTCAGCAAGTCTTCACGTCCTTCTTCATTGAGAACTGTTTGGTACGGTACAGAACCCTGCAAAACAAAAATATCAAACTCGTTAATTTGGTTAGTAGCGGTACGGCCGCACATTCTATTTCTGAGGCTTTCAATACTAGCCGCAAAAACAACATATCTTTTGTGAGGTTGTGTTGAAGAAGAAGAAGATAGTATGGAAGCCGGTAGGTTACTAGCACTTTCTTGTTGGTAAAACATATATACTTTTTTGCATTGGTCTTCTACGCTAGACAACACCTCTTCTTTAGTTTATTCAATAGGTGGTGGGTGATTTGAATTTTTGGGACTTGGAGGTGGCAGTACTTCTATACAATCGTAAATAGTTTCAATAAGTGATTTAATATCGTCTATTTTAATAGTCGGATTTAATACAACACCAGTAATATAAATAGTGGGAATAAGAATAAAATATTTTTTAATTTGATAAATATTTTTTTAATAGCTGTCATGTAAGCTGCTTTTTTCATATATTCACTAAGTAATAAAAATATTAGAGCTATATAAAACAACAAAGTTGAAATAGTAAGATAATATATACCGGAAAAATCTTTTGTTGCTTGAAAAAATTTCTCTAAAAATACAATAAGTTCGGAAATTTTTACCCAATCGCTATCTACAACCACATAAGCTGGATTTTGATTATGAGAGTTAAAAAATAAAGTTATAGGTTTTCTATAGTCATAACCAACAAGTAGTGCTCGTGAATTCCACCTAGTGGGTACTTCTTCTGGAATTTTTCTATAAGTTAGTTGGCAATCGTGACAAGTTTTTTTTATATTCTTTCTTCGTTATATTCTATTATTTTTAAAAATAAAGTTTATAACAAATTGTATTTTACTAAGAATGTCTTCAAAAAGTAATAGATCATCCTTTACAATTAAGTTATATATATGACACACGCATTTTATATGAAAATGATCTGAAAAAGATGGAGTTAAACTATTTTTTAAAATTGTAATAGCGTAATTGTTAGAAGAAGTGTTATCTAATGTAATAGTCATAATTTTATCGATTATTCCGTAATAATCGCACACTTGATAAATATTTTCTGCAATAAAATTACCAGTGTGCCTATCATCTATATATCTATACGCTAAGATACGTTTTTGCATAGACCATTTATAATCTATCCAATGACAAGTTACCGTTAAATAATCATGGTTGTTAGTACTACGGCCTATATCAGAAGTGATAGCCACTTTGCCATTAAAATGATATAATGAATAACGTAAATACTGTTGATATTCATGTGCAAATTTAAATACATCTCTCTTAACAGTTGATCTAGGAAAACCGTTAAAAGCATGATTATACAAATCTCTAATGTAATGAATAAAATCGGGAGATGAAGGAAATGAAAAAGGCAAACCCTCCACAACAACTAATTTTGCTATTGCTTCCCTATCTCTATGTTTATTGTATTTAGGACCTACAATTCCCCCCGTCATAGGGTTAATTTGACCATGTACTTGGTCCGAAACAATATCAGTCTGTGAACCTTGTCCCGATGGAGCGAGCGTTTGCGCACCCGGTTTTGAAGCCTCGTATTGGGCATACCTAGCTATATGAGCCCTTACTACGTGTCTTATTAACCCCCCCCCCCCCCCCGTCCCACCGTGACCTTTTTCAGTTTTAAATTTTAAAACATGTTTACAAATTTTACATCTAGCTACTTGATTCTCTACGTCCCTATCAAAAAATATTCATGCATCTGATTTTAATGGTCGTTTTGCTGGACCTCGTCTCATACTAGGGGGAATATGAGGCATTTCAGTTGAAGGTGCACTAGTGGGTGTGTTGTCATCAACATTAGTGGGTGTATCATCTAGATTATCGTCTTAATTAAAGTCTTCTTGAGTTTCAGAAAATAGCTCCTCGTCTAAATCTAATGGTATTGTAGGAAAATGTTCAGTATCAACAAAATCATCTTGTGTAGGAATAGGATGACTAGAAGAAGTACCCTTGCCCTTGTTGCCCCTACTAGAAGAAGTCTGACCCCTACCCGTAATCATACGTTTAAATACTTCCATTATAAATTTATAATTATACTAATAAATAATTAAAGTAAATGAAATTAAGTGCGCTAAACAAAATAAACAAACAATAATAATTTAATGAAGGAACGAATGTACCAAACGCTGACGTAACGTCGACGTGTAATCGAGAGGTTGAAAATTGAAACTTTGCTCGATGGAAGATCCTCAAGCTAGTTGTCAACTTCACTCTCAATTCCCAAATGAATAAATAAAATTGAATATTTAGTAGACAATGTAGACTTGTAGAGAGAAATATTGAGAGATTGTAGGAAGATTTGTGAGAAAGATGAAGAGAAAATGAGGTATTTATAGTTGAAAAATTGGGTTAAAGTATAAATATAATAACTTATGGGTTAAAAAAATATTAAGGAGGTAGGGGGTTTGGGGAAGGGGAGGCCAAAAATGGTCGTTGCACAACGGCCAAAATGTAAAATGATCGTTGGTGCGACGGTTATTTTTGCAAAAATGGAGATTTTGGGCAGGATCGGGTCGGGATAGGGATCGGGATCGGGTCGGGACAGGCGGGACTGGGGCTAGCCGGGACGGGTCGGGACGAGACATTGTCCCGTCCCGATTCGAGTCCCGATACCGCAAAAAAAAATTAACTATTTGGGTTCGGGGCTGGACCGAGCCGACCCGGCCCACTGACCAGCTCTAGTATACTCTGCTATTTTAGATTAGTGAATTTCAAATCGAATAATTAGACAAACAGAGAAAACAAAGCCATTTGGCTGAAATAAAGGGTCACCTTTTAACACTTTATTTATCCTTGTTGTAGAGAAGTGTCCCATGAATCAAAAAATCAAAGTGATTGTACATTGTGGAAAAACGAATCTAGTACAGTGCAATGCTGTACTTAATTAAGCAATTAAGCAATTAAGCAATTATCCTCCTTTAATTTCTTTTCCTTTTTTTTTGCGATTTCCTTATTTAACATGCATATTGCCATATATATATAAAGCCAATTAAAAATTTCAAGATAGTCAATTCATTAGGTATTTGTACTAAATAAATTTAATCATTAAAGTGCCTCAAAACCTCAACCTTTATTAGTACTTTTCTTTTGTCAATTATCCATTTTAAATCACCTGTCCAATCATCTAGAAGGAATCTCGTGATACTTGCAATGTACAGTGAACTCAACTTGTCATAAATTTATAGGGTCATTTAATTTCCAATTGCTATTATTTTTTAATTTTATTTCCAATTGCTTAACATCAAGAAAAATTGTCAATATACAAAGTTGTAGCTGGACTTTTTGTCTACAAATGGCATAAACTTTATCATCATTGTTTGTATGTATATGAAAATAATTGCAAGACATTACCTTCCCCCTCCTACCACCAGCACAAGTTGATATCTAAAACCGTTTATCAGTACATATTTCAAATAAGACATGAATCCTCGAGTTGAAATGAAGATTAAGCTAAACAATGCTAATGACCCCTTGTTGAAGACTAATTCAAGTTGATGAGGATATAATTAGATATTTCAATAAATAGTCTTTGACCATTTTCCCATAAATAAAATAATTTATGAGTATCGGGGAAGTGATAACATGTACAACTACAAGTTGATTTTAGACAATTTGAAAAACAATATATTAATACTTGTTGCCTTTGCAGTTTGCATGTTTTTCATTTTAATTTTTTCTATTAGCAAATATTCAAAAGCTTCATTTGCAAGTAGTTGATTAGCATACACCTTTTAAAGTACTTTAATTTGCAACCCAGTATATGTCATGATTCCTCTCACTACAAATTGGAGGTGATGATGAATGACATGCCATATGAAAAGACGTTGTTACCACGTTATCAAGATGGACTCTAGATATTTTTACTGTGACTACCAAAGAGAATATTAATATTACAACTAACTTGGCAAGTTGCATAGAAAGGTGTAGTTTCTTGTCTACTACTCTCTCTCTCTCTCTCTCATTGATATGGAAGATGAAAGAAAATATCATATTTATATATTAAAGAATAATTTAATTTTAAAAAATATATAATATTTTTAATTAAATATTGTAATTCATAGCATACAACTATTTAAGACTTATTTAAAATCATAAATTTCAAAAATACTTGTTTAAAATTATAAATTTCAAAAGTCTTATTTTTTATACATATCTCATTTTATGTGTCTTAGTATGGTTAGACAAAAAAAAATACATTATATATATAATGTATTAATATATTCTTTGAATCTTGTAATCTTAATATAATTTAAAATAGAAAAAATACTTTTCTCAAATTTTGTCCTATCAAACAACGCCATATAAATTAAAATGAAGTGAGTACCAGAAAAAACATATGGAAGTTGATGGATATATCTTTTAAAACTTTCTTGGCCATGTGAATTGCGAGGAAGAGAAAAGAAAAAAGTGAAAGTATGTATGTTCTAGAGACAATCTACATTAGGGGAAAAAATGTATTTGAACATATTCGTATTATTAATGAGATTAATATTTATGGCATTTGTAATTATTGTGATTTTTTGCAATTATTCATATATGTGCATCTCTTGAGCTTACATTGTCATTAATAGAGTGAGATATTAATGATAGAACGTAACTCTCAAAATAGCCTCGACTAATGATCATCGAGAATGGGATATCGATGATATGCAATAAGTCGACATGTGGTCTGCATCACATTCTTGGAGAATGTAGTATGTCTCACAGCTACGAGTAATGGTTACTCGTGATGGACACATGGATACTTTGGAGAAGTATTGGTATACCCTGCCGATAAACTATTTGGTATACATGTCTATAGTGTTATCGGCGTGTGGAATATAAAGGTCATTTGACTTGACGTCAATACGCACCTTATTTACAGAATGATGTACTTTGACCAAGTTCTAAGCTTAAACTCCTTCTGGATAAGATACGACTTATGTTGGGTGCATCAGTATGTAAATCAATGTGGTAGTTGAGCCAAGAATAGGATTCATTCCTCGATTGAAAATTCGAGAGAGCACTCAACTTCTCAATGTTATTAGGTTGACTAAAGTCACTGGCCAGTGCAAGAGACATATTTAGAATATGGTCTAGTTGTCAACTAATAAATGTGAGATAAAGTGATTGAGCCATTTAGATAGACACTTGGCAAATCCTAAGCTTAATCGAGTGTGTCGCGAATGAAAGGAATTTATAGTTCCGCATAAAGGTTAAGTTTTCTGGATTCATATAAACGTACTTCACATATTGAGTTCGTCATACGACCCAGTCTACGAGTTTCGTATGGACCTTAATTAGATTAATGTCGATATGTGAAGGCCTATAGGGTCACACTATATGCGATTGTTTCTTCGATCTAAGAGTGTATTGAAAAAGTATTAAATATTCGATTGAGAATCGAGATATTTAATTTATAATAATTATGAAATATTTCTATTTGAAAGAAATTATTTAATTAAGTCGAATTGGATTTCAGATTTAATTAAATATGTTGGATATATTATATGAGTACTCAGACAAATATAGGGAAGCAATTGGGCCAGAAATTACTGGCCCAAAATGGGAGCGTGGACGTCCACTTTGGGCGTGTGAAGTGGACCAGCTGGGCTGGTCCACTGAACATTAACATGGGCCCAGGTTTTCCTGTTTTATATCTAATTAGGTTTTGTCCTGAAATCCTATATATACAACAGATACTCCATAATTATAGTAGACAGAAAATAACTTCTCAGTTCCTAAAAGCAAGATTTCCTAGCTTTCTTGAATAGGAAATACACTGGAATTAGATCTTGCAATTGAGTAAACAAATCGCGTGGATACCTTAGTGTTGAATCCTGCGTACGAAAATCTGTAAGTTTTCTTTTATCATGTTTTGAACATACAACATGATTGTCGTATAAGTCATGCCATGATTGTTGTTGGGTAAGAAATTTTAAACTTTCGATGTGCTTACTATTTGATTTGTGAACCCAACAAATCCCTACATTGGTATTAGAGCCCAGAATGGTTTAATAATTATACGATAATCTGTAATAACGATTACGTGGGAAATTAATTGTTTCGATTTTAAAATTAATTTTCAGAATATCAAAACCAGAAAATCAGAATTAAAAAAAATGGGCGGAACAGTCGCCTGCGGCGGGGCTATTTTCGGCCATCACGCACCGACAACCGGTGGTTTAAGACCACCTGTGTGATCGTCCCGACGAGGGGCATCAGCCGGTGGTGGTGGTTCACGATGAGAAGGTCGGGAAAAGGCCGTCGACCAACTATTTAAGAAACAGCTGGCATCGGCACCTTTTCCGGCCATGAACCAGTAATTAAAAACAACCGGTGAGTTCGGCCCGACGTGGGCTGTCGACCGGTGGTGTTTAATTTCGTTAATTTTGCCCCAAAAATGAATCCCCAAATTGTATTTGGGTTGGATTATTTTGAGACTTTGAAATAGTCCAGGGACCTATTTGCAATTAAAATTAGGATCTTAAAATTGCAAAATGGTCCTTGGGCAAATCTAAAAAAAATTAAGTTTCAAAAATTACAAATTAGTCCCTGAGTCCTTTTTTGAAAATTTAAAAGGTTTTAAAATCTGCAGATTTGGTCCTTGAAGCAAATCTGTAAATTTCATAAAAGCAGATTTGGTCCCTGGGCCAGATCTATAAATATTTGAAAAGCATATTTGGTCCTTGGGAGAATCAGTAATTAATTTAAGTTTCTAGAAATTACATAATGGTCCCTGAAAATTAATTTTTTTAATTTCAGAATTATTAAGGGACTGTTTAGATGGGCAGAAAATTCTGATAATTGAAAATTGAGTATAAATTTTGAATTTAAATATTTTTTAAATTGAAACAAATTAATTAACCCACGATTATTGTAATTTAGCATGTTATTTGATAATATGTGCTTGAATTAATTGTTTTCTCCTCATTGTTTAATTAATTATCATTTAAATAATTAGTATAGAGTGTGCATTATATATGTCTGGGTAGGCGGTACTCAGTATGTGTTAGATCACATTATGCATGTATGAGTAGGCGGCGTCCAGTATTTGTCGGACCGCATTAAATCATGTTTGGGTAGGCGGCACCCAATATGTGCTCTATTTGATATAGCACGTGTAATAAGGATCTTGATGAAACCCAGATAAAAATGTTCCCCAATTTAATATAAGTATGATTTGGAATCCACGCTTCATTCGTTATAATTGAATGAGTGCAGAATCCTTTTTCGGCTATAAGAGTATTTACACCCCTAGTGTTTGCTCTAAGTCTACGAGGACTCAGACTCTTCATAGATGCATGTGTTTGCAGTAGCGAGTGAGAAACCTTTGTGAGTATTTACGCCTTAGCGTTTGCTCTACAAGGCCAAACTTGCTTAGATGCACGATTGTAGTTGCGTAACGAGGTTGACTTACTTAGTTATGTCTTGACACCCTAGTGTCGGAATTATCTAAGGGCGCAGATCGATTGTTTAGAACAGTCGATCAAACCAAGAGTTACAAATTGTTTGTAATTGGTTTGGAGACCTACCAGGTTGTACTGTTGAAGTTATCAGCCCTAGCAAACGCGGAGACAGTATGAACTTGGATCTTGACCCATTATGATCATATTTATATTTAATTTAATTTTAATCTATCTATTTCTTCAGATTATTTAAAATGTCAAATATGTCATTGAAATGCTTGGTTGAGACAATAAGTTGACTGGAGCTAATTATCAGGACTGGTTGCGTAATTTGCGTTTGGTACTGAGACAAGAGAAAATTGAGTATGTGTTAGACACAGCTGTTCCAATAGTTTCTGATGAAAAGCCTGTTGGGTATGCTTTGTTTGACAAGGTTACTTATTAGAAACATTTAGATGATGCTACCCCGGCACAGTATGTCTTGTTGTCCTCCATGACTGTAGAGTTACAGAGGCAGCATGAGAACATGGGCCCCTATGAGATGCTAGAACATTTGAAGAGTCTTTATGATTCACAGTCTCAAACTATAGAGTATGAGTTATTGAGAGACCTCTTCAAATGTAGGCTGAATGATGGGGGCCAAGTGTCTGGTCATGTTCTGAAGATGATTGGGTTGATAGAAAAGTTGGCTTCGATTGGAACGAAGCTACCCCAGAATGTGTCTGTTAACCTGATTTTGAATTCGTTTCCTGGTTCGTTTGAGAATTTTATTGTGAACTTCAACATGAATGGAACCAAGGTGAATCTTCCAGAACTTCACAACATGCTAAATAATTATAAATCATCTACTTTAAAGGGGAAGACTGTGCTCATGGTGGGCTCATCTACTAGGTTCAAACCTAAAGGTAAGAACAAGAAGAATAGGGGTAAGACTAGTGTCAAACCCACAGTCTTAAGACCTAAATGAGGTGTTCCGAAGAAGTCTAGGTTGGCCAGGGATGTATACCTCAACTGCAAGCAGAAGGGGCATTGGAAAAAAGATTGCACCGCTCCAGGAGGATACAAGGCACTAGGTGCTTCTGGACCTGTTGGACAAGGTATGTTTTCCAAGAATAGGATTCATTCCTCAATTGGAAATTCGAGAGAGCACTCAACTTCTCAATCTTATTAGGTTGACTAAAGTCACTGGCCAGTGCAAGAGACATATTTAGAATATGGTCTAGTTGTCAACTAATAAATATGAGATAAAGTGATTAAGTCATTTGGATAGACACTTGGCAAATCCTAAGCTTAATCGAGTGTGTCGCGAATGAAAGGAATTTATAGTTCCGCATAAAGGTTAAGTTTGCTGGATTTATGTAAACGTACTTCACATATTGAGTTCGTCATACGACACAGTCTACGAGTTTCGTATGGACCTTAATTAGATTAATGTCGATATGTGAAGGCCTATAGGGTCACACTATATGCGATTGTTTCTTCGATCTAAGAGTGTATTAAGAAAATATTAAATATTCGATTGAGAATCGAGATATTTAATTTATAATAATTATGGAATATTTCTATTTGATAGAAATTATTTAATTTAGTCGAATTGGATTTCAAATTTAATTAAATGTGTTGGATATATTATATGAGTACTCAGACTACTACAGGGAAGCAATTGGGCCAGAAATTACTGGCCCAAAATGGGAGCTTGGACGTCCACTTTGGGCGGGCTCAGATTTTTCTGTTTTATATCTGATTAGGTTTTGTCCTAAACTCTTATATATACAACACATACCCCATAATTATAGTAGGCACAAAATAACTTCTCAGTTCCTAAAAGCAATAATTCATAGAACATACAACATGATCCGCGTACGAAAACATTCAAGTTTTATTTTATCATGTTTAGAACATACAACATGATTATCGTGTAAGTCATGACAGGATTGTTGTTGGGTAAGAAATTTTAAACTTTTGTTGTGATTACTATTTGATTTGTGAAACCAACAAATCCCGGATCAAGTTAAGAGTGGTTCAGGAATATACAGATATGAAGAAAGGACACAAAAGAAGACTTCTTGGTAATTATTACAACTAATGTTGAAGTTAACTAAGCTAGCTTGATTTTCTTATTTTGTAAATGGTTGGTGGCTGAAGTGACTAAAAGATGGCCATTCTATTGGATGCTAAAAGGTTCTCGTACTAAGACAGCATGAAACGTTCTAATCTAATTTTTACGCCACTTTCCTATTTGATTTTAAGGATCTATCTAGCTAAATTCAAAAGTAAGTTAAATGGTATATTAACAATTTTAACCAGTCTACCAAAAAAAAATTTCATTCGCCCAGTCGTAAAAGTTATAGCTATAATCGATGTATATTCACTGAATGACAAATGTATAATGAATATCTAAACAGGTACATAATTTTTTATTATTATTGTACTGAAATTTCCCAAGTATAATTACATACCTTTTGATAGGAGTAATAAATAAGATAAATATTCGAATGTGCACATTATATGCTCCAATGTCATTGAATCATAGTAGATGTTAGCTTGATAATTGAGTTGATAAACGGACGAGTTTAATTCTGTAGCAAATTGAACATCAAGGCAACTAGTTGAACAAGAAAATTAAAGAAAGAGAACGATCGAGGAATGTGATAGAATGAGTAAGATATTTTTATCCTTAATTAACCGAGATTTCAAGTTCGAATTCTATAAATGAAGAACTTTTCAAAAAGTAACACTTTATCTTATTTATAATGAGTATACTCGTTATGAATATACATTAATCAGGTCATTAGACTTCATATAAAATGCATTAGGAAAACCATAAAGTCAGTTGAAAAATGTTACGTTGCCTCAGACTCATTTCGGCTTCATTTTTTTGAAAGGTGGAGTATGATAAGTAAACATAGATGCAATTAGACAAGTAAAAGAGGAGAGATTGTTGGAAATTTTACTAATAAGAGATTGAGTTTATCCCGTCTTTAATGACTTAAATACGTGGGCCCCTCATGTAGGAAACGCCGTTTCTTCGCACATGCCTAATCTACTAAGTGAGTAGATGATGTTAGTGCCAAGTATCGTCAAATTTCGTTAAGAAATGAAAGAGATATTGGTACAAAAGTAAGGTGTTTGAGACATGAAAAGATGGAGTGTTTTTGGCAAAAATGACAAATCTCCCTCATTGGTGAAAGAAAGAGAGTTTATGGTATATATAAACTCTAAGTTTGAGTAAGGGTTTGGGGCCCCAAGGGGTAACCCATGTGTTTAGAAAGGAGAAGACCTAGGTGAGCTTGGGTTCGAGGCTAAGCCTCACACGCGCGCTGCAGGTCTCGGATCGTGGGTCGTGGGCTGTTGCTTTCTTTCAAAACTTTCTTTTTATTCCGTGAAATGTTAACTATTTATATTCTGATCCCTGAAGGTTTCGAAATGTTACAATAGTTCCAAAACCAACAGACGTAACTGCAGACTGTTTAATTGCTCAAAACATTACAAAGGTAATAAAGACATAACAGTTACAAGACGTAAATGTTGGCCTTTAAATTTGTACGAACGTTGTAAACACCTGGTCAGTTGCCTTCATTTCTGCTCCTATAAATTGAACATCTCTGTTCAATTAGAAAACACACAAAAAAGACACAACAGAACGCAGAAGCAAACAACACACCCTTCTCTCTGTTAGTCAGAAAACTCAAACAAGCAATAGCAATATGTTCTTATTCATCTTCTTCGCTAGAATCAACAGTATTTGCTTTGTACTGTTGATTAGTTGTTGTTTTATCTTGGGAGACTATTGCCCAATACCGTAAAAATATCTATACGGGGCAATTTTGTCTTAAAGATAGAGAGTTATCTCTCGACTCAGCGTTACTTTGTTTAACCTTTCGAATACACATTAACCCCGTTTCTTTACCTACAATCCGGTTTTATACCAACAATTTTAAGATAAAATTCGGCTATCTTCTAAGTGTTCGAAAGATGTCTATTCCAAACATTGCTTACGACTCTAGTTCTGATGCTATTGCTCAAGGGAATACTGTTCTCACTACACCTGCAGTTTTCAAGGAGAACGTCCAAAAAAAGTTCTGGGTACCAATTTCAAGAGGTGACAATAGAAAATATTGTTCTATTTTACTACGTTAAACCTGTCATGGTTTCAGACAGAAGATCCTCCTTCTGGTGGGGATGCAATTGACACTCAGTATAACACTATGACTGATGTGGGCGATGATATCCAGGTCACAAATGACCTGAAGGCCAAGAACAAACGCAAGGCAGAGGCTAACGTTGTACAAGACGAGGGTAATCCTCCGGATCTTGATGACAAGATTGTGGATTTCTCGGCAAAGGTGCTGGAGGCAAATATGGTAGAGAATCCAAAGCAATGGTGGATAGACACGGGTGCAACCCGTCATATCTACTCAGACAAGAGTGCATTCTCCTCTTACGACCCAGTCACGGGCAAGAAGCTGTTCATGGGCAACGACACCACCTCTAAAGTACAAGGGGTTGAAAAGGTTGTTCTCAAAATGATTTCAGGCAAAAAGATCACTCTAAAGGAAGTGATGAACGTCCCTGACATCCGCAAGAACTTGGTTTCAGGGCCATTGTTGGTCAAGGCTGGTTTTAAACTAGTTTTTTAGTCCAACAAGTTTGTAATAACTAAGAATGATATATTTGTAGGAAGAGGGTTCGCGTGTGACGACCTCTTCAAAATGAATACCATGTCTGTAATCCGTTCATCTAATGAAATGAAGCCTTCTACTTACTTGCTTGAGTCTTCTAATCTATGGCATCATAGATTAGGACACATTAACTACAAATCCATTCAAAAGTTAGTAAAGTTGGAATTGTTGCCTTCCTTCGACATAAAACCTCAACATAAATGTGAGGTGTGCGTAGAGGCAAAATTAACCAAGTCATCTTTCCATTCAGTCGAAAGAAACACCGCTCCTCTAGAACTTATTCACACAGACATATGTGATTTAAAGTTTGTACAAACTAGGGGGAACAAGTACTTTATAACTTTCATTGATGATAGTACAAGGTATTGTTACATTTACTTGTTGAAAAGTAAAGATGAAGCCTTTGAAATGTTTAAACGTTACAAAGCAGAAGTTGAAAATCAACTAAACCTACGGATTAATGCAATTCGTAGTGATAGAGGGGGAGAATGCGTTGCACCATTTGAAGTATACTGTGCTCAATTCGGAATTGTTCATCAAACGACCGCTCCTTACTCACCTTAGTCTAACGGTGTTGCCAAGCGCAAAAACCGCACGTTAATGGAAATTATGAATGTCTTACTCATCAATTTCGATTTATCCCAAAACATGTGGGGCGAAGCGATTCTTACCGCTAATACAATTCTTAATAGAGTTCCGCAAAAGCGTAAGGATAAAACTCCATATGAATTATGGAAATGAAAGAAACTCACTTACAAATATTTGAAAGTGTGGGGTTGTCTGGCAAAGGTCAAAGTACCTAAACCAAAGCAGGTCAAAATTGGACCTAAGACTGTAGATTGCATATTCATCGGATATGCAAATAACAGTAGTGTTTATCGCTTCTTAGTGTATAAGTCGGAGATACCTGATATCCACGAAGGTACGATCATAGAATCAAGGAATGCTGAATTCTTTGAAGAGATCTTTCTTAGAAAGGGAAAAGAAATAATTTCGCACAAACAAAGTTATGAACAAAATGCTCAAAGTCAACAAGACCCTGGAGTTTCTGATTATCCGAAACTAGACGTTCCAGATCTACAGGACTCAGACGTAACTAACTCTCCGAAACTTAATGTTCCAGACCTACAGAACGTAGGGGTTCCAGAGGTTGAACCAAGACGAAGCAAGAAGGCCAAAAAGGATAAAACCTTTGGTCCCCAAAAAGGATAAAACCTTTGGTCCAGACTCTCTAACCTATATGGTTAAAAATGAACCGAGGACAATCAAAGAAGCATTGTCAACTCCAGAAGCACCGCTTTGGAAAGAATCTATAAAAAGCGAAATAGATTCCATCATGCAAAATCATACTTGGAAAATAGTTGATCTTCCTCTGAAAGCAAACCTTTGGGTTGTAAGTGGATACTCAAAAGCAAGTACAAAGCAGATGGAACTATTGATAAATATAAGACCAGATTGGTAGTCAAAGGCTACAGTCAAAATGAAGGCCTCGATTACTTCGACACATACTCACTTGTGTCTAGATTAACGTCCATAAGGGTATTCATAGCCACGTGACCTTGAGATACACCAAATGGATGTTAAGACAACCTTCCTAAATAGAGATTTGGAAGAGAAAATATACATGGAACAACCCGAGGGGTATGTGGTTCCAGGACAAGAAAATAAAGTATGTCGACTTGTTACGTCTCTGTACGGACTCAAACAAGCTTCGAAACAATGTCATGAAAAGTTTGATAATACTTTATTATTAAAAGGTTTCTCCATAAAATGTGATAAATGTATCTATATCAAAAGGAACTCTGACTCATTTGTTATGATATGCATTTACGTAGATGATATGCTCATCACCGCAAGTAGTCTAACCTTGGTTCTGGAAACCAAGAAAATATTGAAACAATGCTTCGACATGAAATATATGGGTATTGCAGATGTAATCTTAGGAATTAAGATTTCTAAGACATCTGACGGATTGTTCTTATCTCAATCTCATTACATTGAAGATGTTTTGAGGAAATTTGATGTACTTGACAGTTTCCCTATGAAGTCACCAATGAATATGAATCATAGAATTGATAAAAATCGTGGTGCACCCGTATCCCAGGAGCGATATGCACAGGTCATTGGCATTTTAATGTACATTACAAACTGTACCCGACCCGATATAGCTTATCCAGTCAATAAGTTGGCTAGATTCACTCGTAATCCTAGAAATGATCACTGAAAGGCGCTAAATCGGATACTATGATATTTGAAATATTCGCTGACCTACGGATTATATTACACAAGGTATCCAGTCGTATTGGAAGGATACAGTGATGCAAACTGGATATCGGACATAAAAAATACTAAATCCACCAGTGGGTATGTTTTTATAATTGGTGGTGGAGCTGTGTCTTGAAAATCCTCTAAGCAAATATGCATCGCCCGATCCATGATGGGATCGGATTTTATCACTATGGACAAAGTAGGAGAAAAAGCAGAGTGGCTTCACGACAGCCAATCGGCTTTAGGAAGGGCACAAAGTAATATGTACAACGGCAAGTCTAGACATATTCATCGAAGGCATAAGACCGTTAGGCAGTTGATCACTACAGGTGTCATTTCCATTGATTACGTCAAATCAAATGATAACTTAGCAGATCCACTAACTAAAGGCCTACCCAAAGATAAAATATTCTGCTTGTCTAGGGGAATGGGCTTAAAACCCATACAATAAGAATCTTTATGTTGGTAACTCAACCTTACTGACTGGAGATCCCAGGAATTTGATTCAATGGGAAAACTAAGCTATAGAGGTTCAGTTTAGCGCTTCACTTGAAATAAGAGCACTTCATATTATCATTCTTTAAATAAAGATAACTCTAAAGTCGTTCCCGCAATAGACACTAAGTGCTACCAGCATGATGGGTAAAGGATAAATTTCTGAAACTTTTAATGATTCCTAACACTTGTGAGTGGGGTAGAGCAATATACCTTATAGGAGATCACCTATTTAAGTGTGAAGACAGACTGCTTCAATTGTACGCACTTAAGAATCCAAGTGTTGTCCATGGCCACAACGGACAAAACAATAAGAAGAAGATGAATAAGGAGAGTTATTGTATTGATATCATTGTCTTGGTTTACTAAACACTGACAGTTCAAGACATCACGTTCACCGCATAGTAAGTAAATCTGATGGTAATCAACTAAGGAAGGTTCAAAGTCGAAAGCTACCTATCCTGATGCAATATCTTTCCGCTGAAAGATTGCTGAACTTTGGCACCCTGTGTGCACCAATTCTCTTTCAAGAGGGGATTGTTGAAAATTTTACTAATGAGGGATTGAGTTTATCCCGTCTTTAATGACTTAAACACGTGGGCCCCGCATATAGGAAACGTTGTTTCTTCGCACATGCCTAATCTACTAAGTGAGTAGATGATGTTAGTGTCAAGTATTGTCAAATTTTGTTAAGAAATTAAAGAGATATTGGTACACAAAGTAAGGTGTTTGAGACATGAAAAGATGGAGTATTTTTGGCCAAAATGACAAATCTCCCTCATTGGTGAAAGAATAAGAGTTTATGGTATATATAAACTATAAGTTTGAGTAAGAGTTTGGGCCCCAAGGGGTAACCCATGTGTTTAGAAGGGAGAAGACTTAGGTGAGATTGGGTTCGGGGCTAAGCCCCACACACGCGCCACAGGTCTCGGGTCGTGGGCCGTGGGCTGTTGCTTTCTTCTGAAACTTTCTTTTTGGTCCCTAAAATTTTAACTATTTATATTCTAGTCCCTAAAGGTTTCAGAACGTTACAACAGTTCCAAAACCAACAGACGTAACTGCAGATTGTTTAATTGCTCAAAATGTTACAAACGTTACAAATATAATAAAGACATAACAGTTACAACACGTAACTATTGGCCTTTCAATTTGTATGAACGTTGTAAACACCTGGTCAGTTGTCTCCCTTTCTTCTCCTATAAATTGAACATCTCTGTTCAATTGGAAAACACACAAAAAAGATATAACAGAACGCAGAAGAAAACAACACACCGTTCTCTCTGTTAGTCAGAAAACTCAAACAAGCAATAGCAATCTGTTCTTATTCATCTTCCTCGTTAGAATCAACAGTATTTGTTTTGTATTGTTGATTAGTTGTTGTTTTATCTTGGGAGACTATTGTCCAATACCGTAAAAGCATTTATACGAGGCAATTTTGTCTTAAAGACAGAGAGTCATCTCTCGACTCGGCGTTACTTTGTTTAACATTTCGAATACACATTAACCCCGTTTCTTTATCTACAATCCGATTTTATACCAACAAAGACCACCCCAACTAACCGAACAAATGAAATGAGAAGAAATACCCATAATGAAAAGAAGCTTAAAAGATGGATGGGTTAATTCAGGGAACGTGTCGAAATATATTGTTTGGCGATCTTCATTTTCATATGATAATAATTAAAATCAAAATAGAAATAAATTAGGTGAAATTCAATTCTTATTCCAAGCAATAACTCCTAAAAAGCAAATTGGCTCAGCTCGATCAAAGTTCAACTTGATTCACCTCAACTTAATCAAAAGCTCATATTCGATCAAGTTTGGACTCGACCGAGCCAATATAACTTTGACTTAGCTTAGTCGAGCAATATAATTACTCCCTCTATTTCAAAATAAAAATCATACTCTCCTTATTAGTTTGTCGCAAAAAGATTGACATATTTTTATATTAAAAATAATTTAATTTTATGAGATGATTTACAATCACACAAATATCTAAGATTTATTTTGGATCACATTTTTCAAAAATCTTTCTTTATTTCTGAAATACCGTGTTAAAGACAATCTCGGAGGGAGTATTATACTTTCAAATGAACTTCGTCATTACTGTTGTGTTGTGTATTCTTCGCAGGGCATTTGAACGTGACCCTCGGATAATCAAATTGACTGGGCTTATAACGTAATTTTTAAGAAAAGTGGGGGCAGTTTTATTCCAGACTGCATCCAAAATTGCTTTTAGCAACTTGATGATCCACTTGCATGGCCCTAACGTAAGCAATTTGCTAATACACCAACTTTCTCTCTCTAATTTTGTGTTCAGAAGTTAATGTACTCCTAGGATTAAACCAAATGTGAAAATCAGCATTTGCTCATAAAAAATTTCACTTTTTTTGAATTTTTTTCACTTTATTTGAAAATCAATGTTTATTAATGAATATTTTAAATACAAATTGAATTTATATTTAAAATTTAAAAAATACCTAAAATGTTATTTTCACTTTCAATATATTCAAACAACCAAAAACTTTTCGCAAAAACTATAACTAAACAACTCCAACTTTAAAATTCCAAAAAAGTGAAAAATATTTTATTTCCCCTTCCCTATCTCTCTAGATCTTTACGTACATACACATTTATATTATATGCTAACGGGTTTGATCATATAACATTTTGATGTAAGAGTTGCATAACTATCCCGTAGAGTAACTATATGTATATGTAACCATTCATAAAAGGAAGATTTATAAATTGAAATATAGCAAGTTAGTTATTTATAATTTGTTAAAATACAATCATAATGTAAATATTTTTGTTTACATTATGTAGTATATGTTAAATCCATAATTTAATTCATTGTTATTTGTACTAAAGTATTTATAATTTTACCAACTCATATGTACTTAGTGTAGACAATTGGAGTATCTTGTAGCAGTAATTAACATTTAGAACACGATAGCATAAAGATGTTTATAAGTGTCGACTGTCAGTGTTAATAAGTTACGTATGAGAGTTTATATACATACGATCTTAAATTTTTGTTGATCATAAACACTTTTAAAAGTAAAATATAAGCTAGGAGTTTAATTTATATAAATCGTTACTATAAAGTATTTTTACACCATTATGTTATCCAAAAGATATGTATAAAGTAAGCCTTTTAAAATTGTAATCTTGACAATAAAATAAGTTATCTACTATAACAAGCAAAAATTATTTTATTCATAAAACATTTCTTACACAGATAATACATATAACTTAAATTCATAAAATATCTATATATATGCTGCGATTGAGCATAAAGTAAGTTTAACTTATACATATCGGCTGTGTAAAAAAAAATTATATTTGTTTTCCTTATTTTCAAAATTACAATTTTAACTTTTTATGTAAAGTTACCTCTAAATATATTTTGGAAACAAATATTGAAAAAGGATCTTTTCACGATCCATATATATTACTCTCTCTATTTTGATTTACGTGTCTTACTTTTTTTAAGTTATTTAAAAAAAGAATATTACTTTTTATATTTAGTAGCTTTTTGATTTAAACATCCTAATTGTAAAAAATACATCTCAAATATCACATTTTTGTGAGTTTCCTACATGAACTATCAGGTGTTTGCGTTTCATTTCCTGAACTATCACCAACTATTTCTCAAAACACATCTGAACTGTCAAGTGTTTGTGTTTCCTACATAAACTATCACCAAATATTTATCAATACACACCTTGACTAGTATCAAATGGTGCTGAAAACTCGCAAAAAATGATACTTCAGATATATTTTTGACGATTCTCTCTTATTTTTTAAACACAAAAAAAAGAGAATGTACACTACACACCATCACATACTAGTCTAGGTGAGTTTCGAAAAATAGTTAGTGATAATTTAGGTGGGAAACACAAACATCTAATAGTTTATATAGGAAATTCACACAAAAAGTGATACTTTAGATGTGTTTTTTACCATTACATATTTAAAATCATGCATGTTTTTTTATTTAAAATCACAAGATATAATATTTTTTTCAGTAAACTTCATATCTACTCCATTAAACTAAATTAAGACACATGAATTGAAACGTAGGGGTAATAGTTAAACTCATAATTTTAAATATATGTGGTTGTACATGACTATATATAATCATGTTTATTTATAGAGAAAATACATCATTACTTCCATGAAGTATGACCTTTTTTTAAAAAAAAACGTTTGACCTTTGTGAAGTACTATCACCCCCTAAACAACTTTGAATCGATATAATTACCTTTTTTTATGTCACATGACATAGAGTGCATACACTCTCTTAAAGAGAGTGGGCAACACGAAAAACCGATTATAATTTTATTTTTACAAGTTTTTTTTTATATAAAATGTATTTTTCTATTTTGTGCTTATTTTAGTTTTTCTTTCTTCTTCATAAACCATCTCCTCCGACCACCCGCCACTTTCAATGCCATAATTTCCACCCATCTTCCTTTATTACTAGCGCTTCAACTCTTTCTTCAACTCCAAAATCTTATTAAATTTTTTTACTTACATTTTGAATAATTCTAACCCATTAAATATTAATGGAGGCAAAATTTAGCTTTTTTATTAAAGTTTCAGCCCAACCCCTTGTAAATTTTGAAAAATTCATTGATTTTTTTCAAAATCTTATTTTTAATTGTGCTAAGTTATATGAAAAGAGATGAATTACTTGATGATATTACCAAAAATTTTAGTTTTCTTGAAGAAAAGAAAGAATGTATTAATTTTTATAAACAACTCAACAAATTGAGAGAAATTATATGAATTTAGAATATTTTGCGCATCTTAGTGTGAATATTAGTGGCGCGTTAAAATAAAGAAGAAGAAGAAAAGAAAGAAAGAATAAAGGTGGTTGGTGTGGGGTGGGATGGGGTGGGGGAAGTTAAAAAGAGAAAAAGTACAAATAAAAATGAAAGGCAAAAAGAAAATATTATTTTAATTGAATTAATCCGTGTCAAGGATAGGTGCGTGACTAACACTTGTTTTTTAGAAATTAAAATTGAACGAAAAAGGAGATAATTATATCGATTTAAAATTATTTAGGAGTAATAGAATTCCCGCAAAGATAATACTTTAATGAAGTATTTTCTCTTATTTATATCAGGCTCCATTCTCATCTCTCTTTCTCTTATCAAAAAGGACCAGAAAACTAAAAGATCAGAGATGACTTCCACACTTCAACTCCACCGAATCAACCACCATAACACCACCACATCCACCGCCACACTCTCTGAAAACATCCACAAACAACAACAACAACCCACATATATAATCCCCTTAACGACTAACAATAACAATGTCTCTGTCCCCGACAACCTCTTCCATTACCACACACACGTAGTGGGTCCCAACAACAACAACCAATGTTGCTCCGCCGTAGTCCAATCCATCTCCGCCCCCATCAACACCGTATGGTCCATTATCCGACGCTTTGACAACCCGCAAGCATACAAGCACTTCCTCAAGAGCTGCCACGTCATAGTCGGAGATGGAAAAGTCGTTGGCTCCCTCAGGGAAGTCCACGTCATCTCCGGCCTCCCAGCGGCTTCGAGCATCGAAAGGCTCGAAATTCTAGACGACGAGAAGCATGTCATGAGTATTAGTATTGTTGGTGGTGATCACCGGTTGAATAATTACCGGTCGGTGACCACACTTCATCGGACGGTGACGGAGGACGGTGGAGATGGTGAAGGGACGGTGGTGGTGGTGGAATCTTACGTTGTGGATGTACCACATGGGAATACTAAGGAAGAAACGTGTGTGTTTGTTGATACTATTGTACGTTGTAATTTGCAATCGTTAGCGCAAATTGCGGAGAATTTGGAGAAAACTAAGAGTACTTCGCTAAAATGATCGTCATGATTAATTTGATCAAATTCTATTGAGTCTGATTCATAGTAATCATTTATTAAAGATGACTCTTTGATTAAATCTTTGTATATTTCTTCATCTTTTATTTTTTACCCTTTTTTAATTTTGAATGATGACATAGTTTTGATTAACTCGGAGATTCAGAATTGAAAGTTGATAGATTGATAGATTTTGAAGACGGTAACTAAGGTTGGTTCTTGTCATTGTTTCAATGTGGTAGCTAGTACGTAGAATGATAATTATATTGTATTTTCTGGTTTGTTTTTTAAGTATATGGCACGGAGTATTTGAAAAGCAATGTCACTACTTCAAGTTTATGTCGTGAAGTGCCCTATAACGGTGAACCATTCTCTATCAGGAGTTCCTTCATTTTAATAAACGTTTGATTAAGGATAGAGCACATTCATCCTACCATATCGTGGTTATAGTTATTTGATATTGTATATATATATCACCATCACAAAAATTCTTCTAGTCTTTACTTTTTCCTTCTTTATTCAGTTTGCTAATTAGGAGGTTTTCAATTTTAATTTGGAAGCATTGTACGTTGAATTCATATCTATCTTTGAATTGGTGATGGTTACTTTCTTGATAATAGTGTTTAATCCATTGATAATACATTTGAAAACTGAGTACGATATTTGTTCGATAGAAAGGATGCATAAATATATATTACATACCGAGTTAAGAAGATTAGTTTTGGACTGTCAGTGAGCTATTTGATATTTTTTTCTTTGTAGGTGTGGCTTGTGTGGGCTTTTGGAATTAAATATTTTAATGTTAAAATTACTTGTCTAAGATTACTTCAATCTAAAATAAGATTATTCAGGAATTGTTTTTTTTTTTTGGTATAAAATACTACACCTAATATTGTCAAAGTGATTGTTTATCCAGCAAAGCTTTCGGGAGCAAAATCAGTGTAGTTCTTCCTTTGTTTATAATTTTCCTTAAAAGTTGTGACGGAACTAAAATTTTACTAAAGTGATTCAAAATATATACGGTGTAAGTTTTTGGTGAACCTTCTTGTGTCTGGTCTAGCCCTACTTAAAAGCTTTTGAGGTAGACAAATTCAAAAATATTTTGATAGGGTAACTTCGGGACGGGGCCTGGGTTCGTCCCGCCCGACCTGATCCCGCCCCGCCCCGCCCTGCCCCGACCCATCCCAACCCGCCCCATCCCATCCTGACCCCGTCCCGATCCCGACCCATCCCCTCCCCCTTTGCAAAAATAACTGTTGCAACAACGACCAAATTTTGATTTTGGCCGTTGTGCAACGGCTATAAAGGTTATTTTTGCCCCCCTCCCCCTACCCCCTTAATATTTATTTTTAACTCCTAAGTTAGTATATTTAGATTTTAACCCTCTTTTCCAACTATAAATAACTCATTTTCCTCTTCATTTTTCTCACAAATCTTCCTACCATCTCTCTAATCTCTCAATTTATCTCTCTACAATTCTACAAATCTTCCTACTATTAAATATTATATCAAAGTTAAAAAATTAAGAGAAGTTGGCAACTAGCTTGAGGATCATCCATCGAGCAAAGTTTCAATTTTCAACTTCGATTACACGTCGGCGTTTGGTAACTTCGTTCCTTCTTTAAATTATTATTGTTACTTAATTTTAATTATCGCACTTAATTTCATTTATTTAATTATTTACTTGTATAATTAAAATGAAAAGATTTAAACGTTTGATTACGGATAAGGGTAAGAGTGCTTCTTCTAGTAATCCTATTCCTAGTCTTGATGATTTGATTTATTTCAGTAATATTGATGAAAATGTTTTTTTAATGATATACCAGTAGATGATAAAGTAGATGAATCATAATTTAATTTAGACGATAATATAGATGATACACTCACTAGTGCACATCAACCTCAGGCTCAGATTGAGTTTCAGTATGAAACTGCAACTGGAATATCTCCTATTGCCCATAGTATGAATCGAGGCCCCACAAAATGAAAATTAAAATCAGATGCATGACATTTTTTTAGAGGGACGAAGAGAATCAACTAGCTAGATGTAAAATTTGTAAAAATGTTTATAAATTTAAAACCGAAAAAGGTCAAGGTGGACAGGAGGTTTACTGAGACATGTACAAGGCGAGCACACAGCTAGGTGGAATCAATACCTGGCTAAAAATCGGATGTGCCAATGCCATCTGAGTCGGGACAAGGTTCACATAGTGTCCCCGACCTAATACAGGGTCAAATTAACCCGATGACGGGGGGAAATTTTGGTCCTAAATATGATAAAAACAAAGATAGGGAAAATATGTCAAAATTAATTGCGATGGAGGGTTTGCCTTTTTCATTTCCTTCATCTCCTGGTTTATTCATTACATTTGAGAAACATATAATCCTGTTTTTAATGGTTTTTCTAGATTAATTGTTAGAATGGATGTTTTTAAATTTGCAAGTGAATATCAACAGTATTTACGTTATGCACTGTATCATTTTAATGGCAAAGTGGCTATCACTTCTGGCATAGATCGTAGTACTAATGGTAATGATTATTTAACGATAACATGTCATTGGATAGATCAAAATTGGTCTATGCAAAAATGTATTGTACCATATAGATATATAGATGATAAGCACACTGGTAGTTTTATTGCAGATAATATAATGAAATTTGTGAATACTATGGAATAAATGACAAAATTATGACTATTACATTAGATAATGTTTCTCTTAATGATTATGCTATAAGACTTTTAAAACTTAGATTAACTCATCTTTTCCTGATCATTTTCATATAAGATGTGTGTGTCATATTTATAACTTAGTTGTAAAGGATGACCTAAAACTTTTTGAAAGCATTCTTGATAAAATACAATTTGCTATAAACTTTATTTTTAAAGGTAAAAAAATACAAAGACGCAAAGAGTATAAAAAAATATGTCATGATTGTGGATTATCATATAGAAAAATTTCAGAAGAAGTTTCGACTAGGTGGAATTCTCTGTATGAGCAACTACTTGTTACTTACGATTATAGATAATCTATTACTTTATTATTTAACGCTCATAATAAAAATCCAAGGGATATGCTTGTAGATAGTGATTGGGATAAAATTTTAGAACTTAATGAATTTTTAGAGAAATTTTATCAAGCTGCTAAAGAATTTTCCGGTATTTATTATCCTACTATTTCAAATATGTTATTTTATATAGCTATAATATTTTTGTTACTTAATGAATATATGCAAAAACCAACTTATAAGGCAGCTATTGAAAAAATATTTTAAAAAATTTAAAATTTTTTTTCCTATCTTCACTATTTATATTGTTGGTGTTGTATTAAATCCAACTATTAAAGTAGGCGGTTGTAAAACACTTGTAGAAACGATTTATGGTTGTGTTGAAGTACTTCCAACAGACCTAACTGAAGAACAAACTGACACACCAACTAAAGAAGCAGTTACGTCTGGCATACAAATCGAATGCAACAAAATATATACGTATTATCAACAACAAAGTGCAAATAATCAACCGGCTTCTGTACCATCTTCTACTATTTCGCTGCAACCTTATAAAAAATATGTGGTTTCTGCTGCTAGTATTCAAGGCCTTAGAAATAAAATGTGTAGTGGTTCAACTTCTTCACAAGTTAACGAATTTGATATTTATGTTTTGCAGGGTGTTGTACCGTACGAATTAATTGCCAATGTTGAAGGACAAGAAGACTTGCTGAAATACTGGAGGGAGAATGAGAAGACATTTTGGACGCTAACAAAGATGGCCCGAGATGTGTTAAACATTCAAGCGTCATCAACAGCGTCTGAAAGTGCCTTTTCCGCGGGAAGATTTCAAATTGGAGAGCGCAGACATTCATTGGCGGGATACATATTGAAGATTGCAGTTCTATTCAGAGACTAGATCCGTGCGGAGCGTAGGAGGTGCGGCCAACCGGAGACCAATGAAGAAGAAGACTACAACTACAACGAAATATTGTCTGAAGGAGCAGGAAGCGATATTGAAGAATTTGACAAACAAATTTCAATTCCAACAGAAGATCCTCAAGACATTGTGAGGAAATTCGAAAGAGTATGGTTGAATATATAATTGTTTAATTGCAATTTTAGTATTTTACTATGTCATTTGCAACTTTTGAATAACACCACAAAGTTGTAAATTTGAAATTGTATTACTATGTCATATTTCTATTAAATAATATAAGAGGCACAAACAGTTTTGTGATGTTTTTATTACACTATCTTGTTCAATTATTGGAGTGTTTGTATATAACTATATATTATTTTTTAAAATTAAGTGGCAAAAAAAAAGGAAATCCTGAGTCCCGACCAGACTCCGGCCCAACGACCCCGTTCCGGCGGGATATGGGACGGGACGGGACCTCCCACCGTCCCGCCTATCCCGGCCCTTCAGGCCCACCGGAACCCAAGTCCCGACCCTCCCCGTCCCGCCGGGACCTGCCCCGCCCCGTTGGACACCGTTAATATTAACAACATGCAATATAATATCCTTTATTGAAGAAAAAAATTAGCAAAAGTAAAATGGGCGAGAATAGTCCATTAAATATCCTCTTTGTTGGCAGAATTGTATTACTCGTAGATTAATGTTATGGGTGTTATTTAATAAACAAAATGCAGGAATTTTCATAATTAATTAATCTCCATATGGTCTAATTATATTTATCTCGCGCAACACTATTAATATTTTAAAGGGTTTACCAGTTCGGAGCTTCACAAATTGATATTGAATATAATTTATCCATACTACACATTTCAGTATTTGAATAAAATTGTTGGTCTTTGCCTTTTTGAACACTGAACCTGCTGGTGAGATGGCGACCGGCATCTTTTATAGATTCACGTCCAATAACTCTTTTTAGGAATATAAAAGATTTTTTTTTACAATTATTACTTTTAGTTATCTCTTACATAATTTGATAGCATAAAAATTATTTTATATTATTAATATGTCGAAGTTCAACTTTTTTTCTCAAGGCCAAGCTAGTTGTATTGTTAGTTTGTGGCGTAATTGGACTTGATTCTTTTATGAGCCAAGTACGAAGAAATTCATTTTATTTTATACATAATAGAAACGCTACTTCGAAATCAAAATTTATCTGTTTTGATATCGTAATGACGTATTAATAATCTACCTAAAAGTTTAAATTATTGAAAAACACTTATTTTTATTTATTTAATTATATCTACAACACCATAGGCATATTTACCCTTAAAGCACTAGTTCACATGAATCTTATATTTTTTTTCTTTTCAAATGTTGTATCTATACTTAAAATTCACTAAATACCAAGAAGTATTTAAGGACAAGTCACGCATTTTGGCCGGTCGGACCAAAATAATTATATTCACTAGTCAAAATATATAAAAAGATTTGCATTATGTATAAAATATGTATATTATATATTAATATACAAAAAGTAAACATATGTCGGCTATTATTTTAGTTGGCTGATATACAATGTTAAAATCCCAATCTTTTACTGTACGTGAACTCAATTATTATTACATATTACATCGTTAAGAATTCTGGATCCTCCTATTGTCAAACATGTATATCTACTCGAATTTCTGAGGCTGGATAGATGGACGATCAAAAGCTCCCAATATTGCAGCATTAATTGAACCAGGGAAAATAAAAATAAAGTACATTATCATTTTTCATTCAAAGGCAAAGAAAACTAGGGCTGGCCAGTGGGCCGGGCTCGGGTCTGGCGGGCCGAGTCTGGCGGGGTCGGGGTCGGGGCGGGACGGAAGAAGGGGTCGGGGTCGGGTCTGGCGGGACTTGCTCCAGTCCCGTCCCGATCCCGATCCCGTCGGTATCGGGGCGGGTCGGGGCGGGGTCCGACGGGTTTTCCTTTTTTTTTTTTTTAAATAACATATGTATAAAAAAAACTCAATAAACAAAACAAGATAGTGTAATAAAAACATCCCAATGCTGTTTTTGTGCCTCTTATATTATTTAATAGACATATAATTTTTTTGTAATACAAAATTACAAATACAATTGTCTAAAATCTAAATTGCAACTTTGTGGTGTTGTCCAAAAGTTGCAAATTACATAATAAAATTGCAATTAAAAAAATTACATTCTCAAAAAAATCTGTTCTAATTGCTTGATGATTTCCTGTGGTTCTTCGGTTGGAATTGGTATTTGTTGATCAAATTGATCCACGTCGCTTCCACTACCTTCGGTTAAGATTTCGTTGTAGTTTTCATCTTCTTCTTCGTTGATCTCCGGTTGACCGCACCTTCTCCGCTCCGCTCGTATCCAATCTATGAATAATATTGCAATTTCCAAGCTGTCTCCGGCTAATGAGTGTCTGTGGTCTCCTATTTGATATCTGCAGGCAGAAAAAGCGCTTTCAGACGCAGTTGATGACGCTTGAATGTTCAAAACATCTCGGGCCATCAATGAAAGTGTCGGAAAGGTCTTCTCATTCCCCCTCCAGTATTTCAACAAGTCTTCATGTCCATCTTCATTGATAACTTCTTGATACGGTACAGAACCCTACAAAATAAAAATATCCAACTCGCTAATTTGGTTAGTAGTAGAGGTATTTGCAAAGACATTCTATTTACGAGGCTTTCAATACTAGCGCCAAACAAAGATGTCTTTTGTGAGGTTGTGTTGAAGATGAAGAAGATGGTATGGAAACCGGTAAGTTACTAGCATTTTCTTGTTGATAAAATCTATATATTTTTTTGCATTGGTGTTTTACGCTAGACAACACTTCTTCTTTAGTTTGACTTTGTTCAATAGGTGGTGGGTGATTTAGATTTTTGGGACTTGGAGGTGGTAGTACTTCTATACAATCGTAAATAGTTTCAATTAGTGATTTAATACCGTCTATTTTAATAGTAGGATTTAATACATAACCAATAATATAAATAGTGGGAATAGGAATAAAATATTTTTTTATTTTGACAAACATTTTTTTAATAACTGCCTTATAAGCTGGTTTTTCCATATATTCACTAAGTAATAAAAATATTAGAGTTATATAAAACAACATAGTTGAAATAGTAGGATAATATATACCGGAAAAGTTTTTTGTTGCTTGAAAAAATTTCTCTAAAAATACAATAAGTTCGGAAATTTTTACCCAATCACTAACTAAAATCATATCAGCTGAATTTTTATTATGAGAGTTAAAAAATAAAGTTATAGGTATTCTATAGTCATAAGCAACAAGTAGTTGCTCGTATAAAGAATTCCACCTAGTGGATACTTCTTGTGGAATTTTTCTATAAGGTAGTCCACAATCGTGACAAGTTTTTTTATATTCTTTTCTACGTTGTACTTTATTACTTTTAAAAATAAAGTTTATAGCAAATTGTATTTTACTAAGAATGTCTTCAAAAAGTGATAGACCATCCTTTACAATTAAGTTATATATATGACACGCGCATTTTATATGAAAATGATCTGAAAAGATGGAGTTAAACTATTTTTTAAAATTGTAATTGTGTAATTGTTAGAAGAAGTGTTATCTAATGTAATAGTCATAATTTTATCGGTTATTCCGTAGTAATGGCACATTTGATAAATATTATCTGCAATAAAAGTACCAATGTGCCTATCATCTATATATCTATACGCTAAAATACGTTTTTGCATAGACGATTTATAATCTATCCAATGACAAGTTACAGTTAAATAATCATGGCCGTTAGTACTACGACCTATATCAGACGTGATAGATACTTTGCCATTAAAACGATATAATGAAAAACGTAAATATTGTTGATATTCATGCGCGAATTTAAATACATCTCTCTTAACAGTTGATCTAGGAAAACCGTTAAAAGCAGGATTATATATATCTCTAATGTAATGAATAAAACCGGGAGATGAAGGAAATGAAAAGGGCAAACCCTCCACAGCAACTAATTTTGATATTTCTTCCCTATCTCTGTGTTTATTGTATTTAGAGCCTACAATTCCCCCCGTCATAGGGTTAATTTGACCCTGTACTTGGTCCGGGACAGTATCAGTATCACTCCCAATTCCCAAATGAATAAATAAAATTGAATATTTAGTAAACAATGTAGACTTGTAGAGAGATATATTGAGAGATTAGAGAGATTGTAGGAAGATTTGTGAGAAAGATGAAGAGAAAATGAGTTATTTATAGTTGAAAAATTGGGTTAAAGTGTAAATATAATAACTTATGGGTTAAAAATAAATATTAAGGGGTAGGGTTGGGGGAGGGGGGAGGCCTAAAATGGCCGTTGGCCAACGGCCAAAATCTAAAATGACCGTTGGTGCAACGGTCATATTTTCAAAGGGGGGACAAAGGGCGGGGTCGGGCTCAGGCTCGGGACGGGGTCGGGGCGGGCTCGGGTCTCGCGGGACGAGACATTGTCCCGTCCCGAGTTCGAGGCCCGCCAACAAATTTTTTTTTTTTAGCGGAGTCGGGGCGGGGGTGGGGCGGGGGCGGGGCGGGGTCAGGCTGTCCCGGCCCCCTGGCCACCCTTAAAGAAAACAGATACACACTGATACTAGAACACGACATGATAGAAGAATCAAGAGCTGCTGCAATAAAGTACCAACTTGCAATTTAATCAAAGGCAAGTTGTAATTTTATTTTTTCTAATTTTTTATGGGATTTTTCTCCTCTTCTTTCTTTTAAATTTCCCCCATATATATTATATATGTGATGCGATCGGCAAGGGAAAAAAATATAATTTGCAAGTGGACAAGGAGGCTTTTATTGAATTTCAATTTGTTTGCCTACTTGTATTAGTCAAGCCTGGTATTGTCCCCTTAGGATTAATTTCATTTTTTTTTCTTACGTCCTAATTGTGATTCATCCTCTAGATATATTCATATCTATTGATTTCTCCTGTTGGTAAACAAAGAGCTTTAATTTGGATTTAGCAAGGTCATTTGCCGACTAAACCAAATGTAATTATCGGGAAAACACTACTAAAAATATATGTTTTTCCCACCGACATTCAATGAAAATTTGTGCTATAAAACATGATTTTCTCACCTTATTCTCACCGAACCAGCTCATTGAAAAAACGCATGATAAAAACAGGTTCCCATTTTCATCTTTGTTTCACCTAACATCTAGTCAAATTCAAAAAAATGTTGTCGCCGCAGACTCTCAAGTTGGAATAAATAATCATTAGTCAGATAGTTATGTTTTTTATGAAGCACCTTTTATGTCATTACTTCCATCATTTGGGTTAATTAAAACCAGAGGATGAGAAAGGTTGGGTTGAGTACTTGGCCGGCCCCTTCTCTCATAGTAGGTTAGAGATAATTTTTATTTTAGGATCTATCTAATCCTCATACTTATGAGTTATGAGGATTAGTTATTATTAATTAAAGAGAATAATCTCTTGATGATTTCATTAGTTTAATTAGCTTATATACATGATATACAATAATCATTCTAAGCTATAATTACGGAAATAAAAAATACACATAATTAATACAAAAGATTACTAACAATATTTAAAGATACAAAAGATCACTAACAATATTTGAAGATCACTAATAATATCCACAGAATATATTTTCATATATTCTATCACACCCCCACAGTCAAAGCGGGAGGTTGTCGTACGCTGAGACTGTCTCGAAAATCTTTGAACAGAACCAAGAGAAGACCCTTAGTAAAGATATCTGCAATCTGATAACGTGAAGGGACATGTAAGACATGTACTTGTCCACAAGCAACATTTTCGCGAACAAAGTGAATATACATCTCGATGTGTTTAGTGCGCTGATGTTGCACAGGATTTCCTGAGAGATATATCGTACTAACATTATCGTAGTGGACCAATGTAGCTTTCCGAATAGGATAATGAAGCTCTAAAAGGAGGTTTCGCAACCAACAGGATTCAAAAACCACATTGGTGACCCCTCGGTATTTGGCCTCCACACTAGATCGTGACAACGTAGCTTGTCGTTTAGCAGACCAAGAGACCAATTTATCACCGAGAAACACACAATAACCAAAAGGAAAGGTTTGCAAGTCCCGCTAGGAACTGCAACCAACGGACCACTCTCCATGTTTGGGGGACCAATTTCCCCAAACAAATGCCATAACAGCGCCAGAAAGCCTCTATGACCTCATGAACGGGCATGCCAAACCCGATGGTGAAAGGATATGTGTAAATCATCGACATCCTCGGAACATGACGGGTAATGCTAGCATTGACAGGAGGAGGCACTTCAACCTCAAGTCCCAATCGATAGTCAATGCGAACATAAGGATTGTAGACTCATCTATCAGAGAGGTTATCCCCTCAACAAACTCTTATTGGTAATTGACGCGAAAATTTCTCTCATAATTGAAATTGGTCTGGATGATATCGGCTGTTATGGAACCCAAATATATTGCTTAAGTAACAGATGAAGCCGAGACCCGACGGCGAGCGAAAATCCAGAAACCACAAAGGTACCACCTAGTTGCTCTCGCATACTAGAGAGGTAAGGTTGAAGGAAGAAGAAGTTGAAGTGGATGAGGAAGACATTGTGTAAGTGAAGATTGAGCAGATAGAGAAGTAATTGTGCGAAATAAAAAGACTAAGAGTTAGAATGAGGAAAGGAAGTGGGGGTCACCCGCTTAAATAGCCAACGGAAATAATCATTAGCCTTAAAACGTGAACTAGTGTGTCTGTTCACAAAACGTGAAATGGTGTCTCTGAAAGGGCTTCGCCGAATGGGTAAAGAGATGCATTAAATATTAACCTGACAAAACGTCTAATTGTGGAAAAAGCGGTGACGTTTTGGTTGGGTTTCCGCGAAAAGTTCAAAAATGAACCAACTCTTCCACTTTTCGGGCTCATGAAATGAAAGACCCGGGAAGTAAGGGACTATCTATATTGGGTGAAAAGCGCATCCGAGGAGAAGCAGCATATCCGGAGGATCAGATGACCCAGTGATGCCCTACAGCTGTTCCTCATTCCCACCAACTCATGTCACGTCCATCAGTCTCAAATAGAGCGCAGCGCCACGCGTGTGCTATAGGACGTCATTAGGGTCACGTCATCACAACTTTTAGGGTCAAAATAGTCTAGTCTTGCATTATATATGTAAAGCTTATAAAGGAAGCAACATCATCATCTTGTGGCTCACTTTGTAACCCTAGCATTATTTTCTCTCAAAGCAATATACTCGAAGATCCATTTGTCCATTTACTTATTACTCTCTCTCTCTCCCAATTTAAGTGTCTTACTTTCCTTTTTGGTCTGTCCCAAAAAGAGTGTCTCTTTCTATATTTAGTAAGTTTTCCAATTTCAAGACAAGTTTAAGACCACAAGATTTAAAAGACCTCACACATCTTTAATTTAAGACCACAAGATTTAAAAATCTCCCTTTATTTTTTAAACTTTGTGCCAAGTCAAACTAAGACATTTAAATTGAGACGGAGGGAGTACTTTTCTTGAATCTTAGCTTGTTCATTATTTTTGCCTTATTAATCAGTCTTACATATTTATTTTTTGATACTTAAATCAGACTCGTTAAGGAGTTTTTCGGATTGGATACGACCCACTTGTCTTCAAATCCTAGAAAATAAATCTCTAACTGAATTCCTGGTTAAAACTATTTTCACCGAAAAACAAAGAAGATCAACCTAGTATTCCTAGAGTACATTTTATCTGTTGAGAAACGGTCCTTTCACTTGGCACTGTCGTCATTTGTTTCCTACTAATGATTTTTTTGCTATACTTGGATAAAATCGAATAGAGTTTTTTGTTATAAAAGATAGTTTAACGATTTACGTAATACTTGGCAATATATAGTAACGTTTCGTTGCAAAAATATAATTTAATATTTTTTTGTATAATAAAATAAAAATTAAATGACCATCGGTGAAATCACCCCCTTAAGTCTTTCCAAATTCCATCCTTCTAATTCCTCCCTTTCTTCCGTAATCATCACACTTATTTTCTTTCTAGCTAGTGTATAGGGGTGGTAAATGGTTTTCGTCGGAGGAAAACATTTTTAATAATCCTTTATAATTTGAAAAAAGAAATCCCGCAAAGATTTTTTATTTTTTATTTTAAAATGTTTAAGCATAAAAATAAAAGATCTGGAGACTTAATTAACATAGAACTAAAAAGAAATTATAATGAGCTACAAAACTAAGATTTATTTTTCGAAAGCGATAACCAATTGACTCACAAAAAACTAGCTTGATGAACATCAATTGCCTATAAGCAAATATTTTCGGTCAGAAGTGATGTTACGTTCTGATTCTTACAAATAATATGTAAAACAACAGTATACTTCTATGCGTAGGAGACATTCAATGATTAGAGAGGATTAAATGATCTTCTATAGAGACATACAATTTGAATAGAAGAAAATAATATTTCATATTCGACAATTTTCAGAACTGCCATCCAAAAGAACAAAAGGATACATACATATTTAGTTTCTTACTCTTATCGGACTATCGAAGAAGATAATTAACAAAAATATACCATAAATTATCCATTTAAAATTTTCAAGGATAAAAAAGCTTTGTAAATAAAAGTTCATTCCAAGTATCTTGAAGTCCAGGCAAGCACCAATGAACACAATCAGCATAACTGAATGGATTTGCTAGTTGTTGTGGGGTTAATTTACTCCATTGTTTCTTGTATATTGTTGTGTGTGCATCTTTTCTATAACTTGAAAGTTGTGTGATGTTGAGAAATGATATTGGCACTTCTGATTTAATAAATTCTTCTCCAATCACTTGCATTATGCTTTTTCTACTATCTGATCCCCAATAATTTGGATCCTCTATCATTTTTGTTTCATTGTAACAATTCTTATTTGGTTCACCTCCCCAATCTAAGCCCCTGACAAAAAGAAAGTTGAAATGTTATTTCTCAATGGTAAAATGCAATCCCAAAATTTTCAAATTGTTATTGAAAATATTACTAATATTTTTTTAGGGGTTTTGTTAACTCCCGAACTATGTGGGTGGAGGGGGATGAGGGGTTGGGGTGGGAATGGGGAGCTAGGAGGGGGTTGGGGGTGAGGGAGGGAGAAAGGATGGGTTTGGGGGTTGGGGGAGACAACCAGCCAAAAATTTACTTTTACAAAAAAAAAAGTCATTTCTTGCTTTTTTTGGAACTTATTTTTCTAAAAAAGAATTAAAAATAATTTGACCAACCAAACATTAGAAAACTGAAAAATATTTTCCTCGGAAGCAAACATAGTAGTGAAGTGAAATAATAGTTTTCGCTCCAACATCTCCAGTTTTTTTTTCTCAAATGGAATTCATATCCAAACACAATTACTTTCAATTTTCAAATACTAAATTTAACTTCAAATATTTTAGTTTTATTTCCACCAAATAGTGTCCAAACGCTGATTTTTTTTCCTTACGTTGGTCTGATCTTTTCCCTTTTTTGTTAAAAACAAAAATGTACCATATAGCAAGGGAAGGAGATGTGAACATTTTATTTAATTGAGGGGAGGGATAAAAGGTGTAATTGTTTTACTCACGTTTCATGAGAAGGTGACATGCTAGTGAAGAAAACACTGGTTTTCTTTGGATTCATATTCTTTTTAATCCATCTCAACATACTCTTCATTGCCATGCGATATGCATCCTCTGTGGATACCTCCACTATATCTTTCACTTCATCATCAAAAGACGATTGCCTGCGAATTCAGAATTTAGACATTGTAAGTTCTAAATTAAGAGAATGAGTTTTGAAATAATATCTGAGCCCAAAATATCTGAGTATTTCCAATCTAGTGATTGGATCCAGGGGCGAAGCTAGGGGCGCAAGGGGTTTATCCTAATCCCCTTAGCCAGAAAATTACACTGTATATACAAGATCATAATTATTTTTATATAGATGTTGAATCTTCTCAGTTTCTTCCTGCGTTTATTTCTATATTTTTTAAATTCCCTGTGTGAAAATCCATGTCACTAGCAAAAAGCAATAAATAAATAGATAAATAACAACAAAGAGCCAAGAAAATTACAAAATATTAAAACGGGAGCCCCTCCTCCACCAAAGGTAAGTATTGAAGACAATTATGTCAGCCCCTTTCCAATATTTTCCATGTGTGTTTATTGAATCTTTTCGAACAATTCTTTCTTCGATCCTATGTTTCGCTGGATTATCAGAATTTGATTCCAGCAGAAATGGTGCCCAGTAGAACTCAATTGTTGCATTGTAATCCTGCAATGCACTCAAATATAAGCTAACTTTATATATTTCTATTATAAATCAATGTTACTAGTTAATAGAATTGTAATGTGGATATAATTAGCTTCCGAAAAATCAATCTTAGTATGACTAGAGGTCTACTTATTGCTTTAAATGCTTGCAAATTGGACATTCATGTCAACTTGCTCCAAAAGTAAAGCAAACATATAAAGAGAACATAGAGAAACATGTTAAGGCTAAGATAACCAAATCAGTATGGTTGAAAGATCAGACTGAAGACAATGAAACAGTAATGATGCAAGACCAAATTCAGAACTAGCTAGCTAGAAACAGTACTAAAAAGACGGGAATTCGCGACAGACAAAGTTTGTAGCTAAGCAACAAAATTCGTTGCTAATCTTATTTAGTGACGAATTAGCGACGAGGTTCATAGCTGATTCCAGTTTTTTGTAGTGAAAAGAGAAAGGTTCAGAACACTAAGGTTGTACCTGATAGCTACAAGAATGGTGTTATAATAAGTTAATAACAAACAAACCTGGACAAGAATATGAGTGAAAAGTAGTAAAAGGTGCATCAGTGTCAAGAATTACTCAATCAAGCAAAACTCGTGATGTAGAGGTGATCAACATTTTCAGTCCTCCGACAAAAGAATCAAATAAGGAAATGGTAACTACAGGAAGGTGTAAAGATACAAGGCAAAGTAGTCTAGGGGGTATAAGGAACTCACAACTTACCATTCTATTAAGTTGAAAGTAGTCATTTGAAATGTACCAGACATGAATAGAAAATACAAATAAAAAGAATTGAAAGATCTTATACAAGACAATAAGGTGGATTTAATGCAATTGTTGAGCATAGAGTGAAAAAAAAAACTATCAACAGACCGAGAAGGGGAGAATATTCTATTATGGAATGAAATCTGATGTGATTGCATTGAGTTGTAGTCTCATGAGCAATACATTCACGATAAATTGTAAATATAGCTTTTACTTCACAACAGTGTATATAGTCTACATACCATATAGAATAGAAGAGGAAGCATGAACAAGGCCTGAACACTCTGATAGTCTGATTCCATGACTAAAGTGTGCAAAATGATAAAAGAAAGTGATGGTTGAGTTTAAGAAGCTAGACAACAACAAATATATTGGAATAGCTAATAAAGTTAAAGTTAAGAAGCTAGACAACAACAAATATATTGGAATAGCTAATAAAGTTAAAGTAACAAAAGAAAAGCTACAAAGTCAAATGAGATAGATACATGAGCACCAAAATCAGTTTGAAGAAGAGAATAGTTTAAGGAAGGATCATGAGAAATGGAAGCTGATTGAGCTGAGTGTGGATAAACAGAAGGCAAGAATACAATGGTTGAAATAAGGAGAATCAAATACTACATTCTTCAATGCTTTTCTGAAGAATAGAATTGCCCCAAATCAAATTAGAAGTCCGGCTACAGGAAGTGATGGATACAATGCTCTATTTTTCAAGAAAGCCTAGAGTATAGTGGGGATGACATAACTACTGCTATACTGGATTTCTTAAAGTCAACAATAATGTTACTACAAGCTGATGGTCTATCGGAAATAACCTCTCTATCCTGTAAAAAGGTAGAGGTAAGGTCAACGTACATCCTATCCTACCCTCCCCAGACCCTACTTGTGGAATTACATTGGTTTTGTTGTTGTTGTTGTTAACAATAATGTACTATAAACCAGTAAACTGCACTTCACTGACACTCTGCTTCTGTCAAAGAATACAAGCCGTTTTTTGTTGTACAGTCAAATATAAGATTATATCTAAAATTATCTCTACAAGGTTAAGAGCAGTCATAAGTGGACTAATTAATAGCAGCCAAGCTACATTTATACCTGGAAAACTCATATCTGATAATATCATCCTTAGCCATGAATTGGTTAAAGGCTACAGTGGGAGAGGAATCTCACTAAGGTGTATGCTGAAAGTTGATTTACAAAAGACCTATGATTTATTAGAGTAGATATATTTGATACATGTTCTAACCAGTTTGCACTTTCCTGACATGTTTGTCAAATGGATTTTGTGTTGCGTTACCAATGTATCATATGCCATAGCCATCAACTGGGTTCCAACTAAGTCATTCCCTACTATCCTAGTTAGAGTTGATGTAAAAGCAACTATGGAGTTTGGTTGGTCTTACACACTGAGGTTGTCCAATATGCTTTTTTTCCTTTGATTGAACTGTAAACTCTCATTTGCTAATAAAAATATTTATTGACCAAAAAGAAATTGTAATGTGTAAGCTCAAAAATTGCTAGAGATGATCACCTTAATTGTGAAAACGTCAAAATGACCAACATTTTTCATGGATTTAGCATTCTCGGGAATGATTCTATGGACAAGACAAACCATGGAAACAAACTGTCCTCTGTTCAAGGAATCGCCCACGAATAACACCTTCTTCCCTCGAAGAGTTTCCAGCATTAGTGTCGCATTGAAACTGTCATATTAAGAAGAAGAAAACAAGTAAGAATAGAGGTATAAAGTGTGGAGAAAAACAAGTACAATAACAATATCTCCTATAATCAGTTATTAATTGATGAAGAGTACAGTGTAAACAGTCAAGCAGGGTACTTCAAATACAAGCATAACGCATAATAACAGTAACTGTCATAATGTGGGGTAATTAAATCATACGCTCCCTCAGCCTCAAATTATATGTCACTATTTCATTGGATACGGAATTTAAGAAAGAAATAAAGATTTTTAAATTTTGTAGTCAAAACAAGTCTTAGAATTTGTATGGCTATAAATCATCTCATTATTTAAGGTTATAGAAAAGTTGATATTCTTTTTGGTACAGACCGAAAAAGAAAGTGTCACATAAATTGGGACAGAGAAATAGTCTACGTATATTAGGACAGAGGGAATAGTAAAACTATATGTGTACTTTTACTCCTTATTCTAAGTCAGAAATTAAGTTGTGATGATGTATTAGTGGATGGACTGAAGGAGTAAACTCTATTACTCGAAGATAAAATATGTTAGTCGAATATCACAAAGTAACAAAATTATACACAGTTTCTATTCATTTATCAAGGTTGACATCTAACTCCCAACAATTTCTTTTTGACAAGGTATTCTGACAAGCTAACTAATATAACAACTATTAATTGATCCAGACTTTCATGTTCAAGTTTCACTTTAAATGATATGTCGACTGAGATGGATCAGTAACTAGCTACACTGGTGTCAAAAAGTGCCAGAAAACTGACTAATACAGAGGCAGATGAATAATTTAAACTTTATAGGTTTAATTTTTCAAGTTCTTAGCGCAAAACTCAAAGTAGCTTCGAAATTATGGGTTCAGAATGTAATACTAGTTCAAATTTTGTAACTTTTCACATATATATCTATGTTTCTTGTCAAAAATAATAATCACTTCACTTCAATTTAGTTGTCTTACTTTCCTTTATAATCCGTCTGCTTAACAAAGACCTTCTTAATAATAGTCCCTTCATTTTAATTTTTCATTTTATTACTATTGTCTTTCATCTTTTCTTGAGCCGAAGATCTATTAAAAACAACTTCTCTAACTTTACAAAGTAGGGATAAAATGTGTCTACACGCTACCCTCCTCAGACCCACCTGGTGGGATTATATGTTGTTGTTGTTTCAAAAGAAATCTTCTCTTCTGTATTTGGTACCTTTCTCATTCCAACATTTTACATGACTATTCCTTTTTTAATACCACAAGATTCAAAGGACACATTTGCTACATTACATACATCATTAATTTAAGACCATAAGATTTTAAAAAATTATTTATTTTCTAAAAGTTCGTGCCTAGTCAACCTACGAGTCTATGAAACTTAATTCGGATGAAGGGAGTAGTAGTTCGGTTGAACCCATAGCTCAATAGTTACATCCGCCGCGGGACTAATGGACTCATATTATAAACTGTCATGCATGGAGTCTGTTTAACTTATTTTCACTGACTGTATAAAAAAAATTACCTGGGAAGAGAGCAACCATGAGGTTGCCATCTCCAATGCTGATAATCTTTATCTGGTCTGCCATGTTCTTGACAAGTCAATTGTGGTTGTATGTAAGGACACTCTGATTCTTCATACAAAGGCCTTTTCTCATCCCAAACCCATCTCCCATTGAACACATCACATCCTTTTTTTGTCTCTCCTATGGCAAATGGTAACTTCTGTTTGCTCTTCTCTACCAACCCAATTCATAAGATACAGTCAATCAGTGGTGAAATTAGGAATTTCGTCAAGGGTATTCAAGACTTACTGTAATACATACATATTATATACATTTTTGACCCATATACGAATATTATATTCCATAACACACAGTATAATTTTCTGACGAAAGATATTCAACTGACCACTTTTAGTCTATGTAGTTACACCACTACAGGCATACTCATACTAAACCCACGGACTCTAGATCTTGGATTCGACTCTGCCTTAGGAAGGACATTAATTTTGAAGTTTAGTGTGAGAGAATTTTATTGTGTGTTTCGATTAGTTTGTTATGTTCTCATGTTTGGAGCAAACAAACAAAAACTGTACAACAAAAAAAAAAGCAAAAAAATATCTCACTAAAATTTCTTGAGATAGTTGTGTTGTTGGCTGAAACTCTGGGGTCAAAAGTGCAATTGAATTCTTCACTGTACAGAATAATAGCAAGAACAATGAAAAAGTTGCGTACAAAAAATTACTAACTTTTTGTATGTTGAATCTCCTTAAAAGGTGTAAATTATATTTTGACTTCTCTTACCGAATATTTTAACTCCGCCACAAGCCTTGGAAGGAACATTAATCTTAAAGTTTAGTGTGAGGGAATTTACTTTGTGTTTTGATTGGTTTGTTATGTTTTGATACAATAAGTAGGATTAATAATATTGAAGTTTAGTGTGAGAGAATTTACTTTGTGTTTTGAAATTTTACTTAAATAATCACACTCCAACTTGGTTCATTGTTATTCCTGGTAACTGAACCGGAGAGCCCAAAAGTCTCACTTGTATCATAGATTACATTGGGAATCATATGAATAGGTCCGAGAAAACCTCAATATAGCTTCTTCGATTTATCATAAAAATCAAATTTGAACGTAACCAATATGATACTACCAAGAAAAAAAGGGGTGTTACGAAACTTACCAGCAGGATTTGGATTTGGCCAAATAAAGTTGGCCAAGGACGTGACTGATGGAGAAGATGGAAGGAGATAGGATGAGTAAGTTATCAAAAATACAACCAAACTTAGTAATAAGAAGATATAATTATAAAAACGAGTTTTTCTAAAGAGGAGGAAAGAAGGAGGCAATTCCATCTATGGATGATTTTTTTTGTTTTTTTGAACCATACAAGAGCATTACAAATTTGAAGTTAAGAAATCAAGGGTCATTTGTATTTTTTTTCTTAGCTTTATGTTGAACAATTAACACATTGAAGGAAAGTTGAATTAGATTCATTGTCTTTAAGCTAGATCGTATCATCTACTTTCCAAATTAGGCCATTAATTAATAATTGGTGCGAATGATATCAATAATTTTTCATCCCATATATGGGTAGTATGTTAGCTTTGTGTTCGTTGAATTTGAAAATGCATTAACATTATTGTGCTTTTGAGTTTTGATGGGATAAATTTTAGGTAAGTAGAAATCGCTAGTTTCATGTATGTGGTATGTTATACTCCCTTAGTTTCAATTATGTGAACCTTTTTGGAGTATGATGATCAAACTTTATAATTTTTACCTTAAATTTTGACATAAATTTTTTAAGTTTATAAAAATAAAATTTATATATTTAGAAACTACATTAAAGTACTGTAAGTCATGATAATTTATAATTCAAATAATTTAGAAAAAATATAATGAAAACTTGGTCAAAGAACCACCTCGTAGACATTCCAAATAGTAAAGGGTTCACATAAATTGAAATAGATGGAGTATTAATTAATTATCTCGAGGATTATTTACTTTCCAAATTAAGCGAAGCTTAACAATTGGTGTAACCGATATCCATAATTCCTGTTCCATATATGTGTAGTATCTTTATGTTCGTTGTATTTGGGACAAAATGCATTTCCGTTGTTGTGTTACGTTATTGCTGGGATTGATTTTAGGTAAGTAATGAACTCTAGTTTCATGTATGTGGTATATTACCTTAGTAATTTGCTCAATGATACGATTTTTAGCGATTTAAAAATGAAAATTATATTACATTGGACTTAAATTAATTCAGAACTGGTCGAATATGTCCTTAGTATTCATCTTTATGAGTAGCGATAAATGCATTAAATATTATGGTGTCCTCGCAATCGTGAAATCTTTAGTCCTCTATCCTTCACCCGTATCAGTACTTGTTTCTCTTTAGTTATTTTCTTGCTCTATTCGACAATCGAAGAGAATAATTGAAAAAATATATTTTCTTGAGCCGAGGGTCTTTGGAAACAGCTGCTCTACCTACCAAGATAGAGGTAATGTATGCGTACACTCTACCCTTTCCAGACTCCACGTTGTGGGATTTCACTGGGTATGTTGTTGTTGTATACTCTATATAATATGATACATAAATCTTCAATTATCGATACAAAATTTTCAAGGATAAAAAAGCTTTGTGAATAAAAGTTCATTCCAAGTATCTTGAAGGCCAGGCAAACACCAATGAACACAATCAGCATAGCTGAATGGATTTGCTAATTGCTCTGGGGTTAATATAGTCCATTGCTTCTTGTAAATCATTGTGTGTGCATCTTTTCTATAACTTGAAAGTTGTGTGATGTTGATAAATGAAATTGGCACTTTTGATTTACTGAAAGTTTCTCCAATCACTTGCATTATGCCTTTTCTACTATCTGATCCCCAATAATTTGAATCCTCTATCATTTTTGTTTCATTGTAACAGTTCTTATTTTGTCCACCTCCCCATTCTATGCTCCTGCAAAAAAAAACGTTTATTACTCAATGGTAAAATGTTAATCCCCAGATTCCGCGCATAGCGCCGGACTGCTTTTTTTTTTTACTCAATGGTAAAATGCAAAGCCTAAATTATCAAATGTTGTTTGAAAATATCAATTTGTTGCTTCAAAATTGTTAATCCTACTTCTGCATCACACATCATTATATGGAACTTTTCTAGGAGTTTTTGTTCCATCAAGTCTATTACAAAATACTTAAAGACAAAAGAGAGAGGAGAATCAATAAGTAACAAAATATTTTCATCTACGTAATGGAACTTCTATTACAATTGTTGTTTGAACATATTACAAAATATAGGATTTGGAGTTTTTTCCAAAACCGAGTCCCATTGACTTTTGAATAATAGTTTCTTTTAGGATTTAAGTTGTCGATGTAATGAGTTATACACTACTAGTTTAATAACAAGTTCATTACCATTTATTATTAAAAAGATTACTAATCAATGGTATTAAGTATTAACAAGAGTTACTTGCAAATTGCAATTACCTTTAAGTACCATGATATTGAAAATATTTTTTTATACAATCAATGCACAGAATTTTAAACACTTCTTTTTAAAATAAGAAAAAACAGGTTAACTCTTCATGTTCCAAATTCAATGACCCAAAATTATGTATGTAGAATTGTAGACCTCGTAAAATCCTAACATGTAAATACACTATCCCCATATGTCCATAATAATAATGATTTAAGTATTTGAAATATTAGTGAAATATTGAACCGCTTATTTGAGAATAGTCTTCATTCACACATCTTCAGTCTTTTCTTTTTGTTCCAAAAATTGGAATTGATGTTCATCCAAATGTATTATTTTTCAACTTTAGCTTCAAATATTTTTGTTTAATTTCAGCCAAATATTATCCAAACGCCAATATTGTTTTCCTTTTGTTGGTCTAATCTTTTTATATATAAAAAATAGCAAGGAGATGCGAAGAAGAGAGAAAATGATAAAAGTTTTACTCACTTTTGATGAGAAGGTGACATGCTAGTGAAGAAGACTCTAGTTTTCTTTGGATCCATATTCCTCTTAATCCATCTCAACATACTCTTCATTGCCATTCGATATGCATCCTCTGTGGATACTTCCACTATATCTTTCACTTCATCATCAAAAGATCCTTGCCTGCATTAATCAATTCCAAAACAAACACGAAAATCAGTAGCTGATCCAGAATTTAAACATTATAAGTTTTGAATTGAATTGAAAAAATGAATTCTGAAATAATATCTAACGACCATGAAACACGAAACACTTTTGATCTCGTGACCCGTGTTCGGACAGCTATGAAAGGTTGTGGTGGGATGGATGAAATCTGTCCATCTTTAACCAGAAGTTTACGGTTCGAACCCAGGAAGAACCTTGAGAATGGAAAAAAAACTCGGGTAGAAAGCGCTTCTCTATTAAATGGGACTTACGCAACAGGATTCGGATTAATCGATACCCCAAAATAAATACAGGACATCGGGTGGAAAATAAAAAAACATACTAATAATAAAAGAGAGCAAAGAGCCAAGAAAATTACAAAATATTAAAATTGGGGCCCCTCATCCACCAAAGGTAAGTATTGAACACAATTATATCAGCCCCTTTCCAATATTTCCCATGTGCATTTATTGAACCTTTTCGAACAACTCTTTCCTGGATCCTATGTTTCTCTGGATGATCAGAATTTGATTCCAGCAGAAATGGTGCCCAGTAGAACTCAATTGTTGCATTATAATCCTGCAAATTACTCAAATATAAGTTAAGTAATATATTTGTATTAGAACACCAATGTACTAATTAATAGAATTGTAATGTGTAAGTTCAGAAATTGCTAGAAATGATCACCTTAATTGTGAAAATGTCGAAATTACCAACAGTTTCCATGGATTTAGCATTCTCAGGAATAAGTCTATGGACAAGACAAACCATGGAAACAAACTGTCCTCTGTTGAACGAGTCGCCCACAAATAACATCTTCTTCCCCCGAAGAATTTCCAGCATTAGTGTCGCATTGAAACTGCCATATTATGTTAGCAAAGGCGCAATGAATCATAAGAAGAAGAAAAAAGGACACTGCACGTATTTTAGTAAGCAATGAAACTTGAGCGTCATTCAACTCCAAAAGTTAGCTTATGTATACTTTCAATAGAATTAGGACGTGTAGCAACAATAATCATTATAACATGGGGTAATTGAATCTATCTTATTGGTCATTTTTTGAACAATTCTAGTTCTGATAATATAGTAAATTAAATGTGTTCTTTCACTCCTTATTCTAAGTTAAAAGTAAATTATTGAGAATGTATTACTGGATGGACGAAAGGGGTAAAATCCACTAATTGAAGATTAAATATATTAGTCGAATATCACAAGTAATAAAATTAAACACAGAGCTTGTATTCATTTAGCACAGAACTTACCGTAGCTTCGAAATTATGCGTTCAGAATTTAATACTTGTTCAAATTTTATAATTATTCACACATATATATATACACATCAAAAATATTGTAGTTCGGTTAAACCCATAGCTCAATAGCTACATCCGCCACTGGACTATTATGAATTATATCCATAGTCATGCATAGAGTTCGTTTGACTTATTTTCACTGACAGTGTAAAAGAATTTAACCTCGGAAGAGAGCAATCATGAGGTTTCCATCTCCAATGTTGATAGTCTTTATCTGGCCTGCCATGTTCTTGACAAGTCAATTGTGGTTGTATGTAAGGACACTCTGATTCTTCATACAAAGGCCTTTTCTCATCCCAAACCCATTTCCCATTGAACACATTGCATCCTTCTTGTGTCTCTCCTATGGCAAATGGTAACTTCTTGTTCTTCTCTACCAATAGAAATTCATAAGATCAACCAGTGGAGAAACCAAAAAAAATCGTTAAGAGTATTCAAGATTTAATGTAATAAATATCTATAAAGAGTAAATTTGACTCATATACATAATATTATTTTTTATAATACACCGTATAACTTTGCCAGCCCCATATATAGCTTTGTTCGGGTAGTGAGAGCGGAGCGTGTTTGGATTATGTGCACGTCACGAGTATAAACATTACTGCAGACAAAAGTATATTTAACTGGAAAAGAGTGGAGGGGTAGGCTCATTATCCAAAAGGAAAAAACATTCTCAAAATAACGCACACTATAATTGTCGGACAAAGAGTGTTCAACTAACCACCCTTTAATCGATGTAGCTATACCACTGAAGTCATACTCATATTGAAGTCACTGACTCTAGATCCTGAAATCAAACCTGTCTTAGAAGGGACATTAATTTTGAAGTTTAGTGTGAGAGAATTTTATTTTGTGTTTTAATTGGTTTGTTATGTTTTCATGTTTGGAGCAAACAAACAAAATCTGTGCAAGAAAACAAAATTGTTAATAATTCTTTTCTCTTGGACAAACATGCATGATTAACTATTCCCAAAAAATTAATAAATGAATATAAATAGACAGAAAAAGTGTAAATTAATTAGAATTACTCACTAATATTTCTTGAGATAAGATTTTGTTGTTGGCAAAAAATGCAGCTGAATTCTTCACTATACAGAATAATAAGAAGGACGATGAAGGGTAATAATATCAAGAGAAAAGAAGAAATATGAATTTTTCTGAGAATTGAAGAGGAAAATGGAGAAGAAGAGGGAGGTGGCTTCATTTTTTTTAAGCCTTTGGAGCTTTCTTTTTCTGTTTTGTTATTGTTTTTGGTTAGGTAGTGAAAGTCATCTACTCAGTGTTCAGTGGACTAGAACATTAGGTTTGATGAAAAATATAATGGGAAGGTTATTAATGGATGACGGGACTTAGGCTCCATTATTTACTATTATTAAGATTAAGGTAAATATATCATTAAATTATAATAAGTGTATTAAAATTAAGACGTCTAAAATCTGATAATAACATATCGTTACGTCTAGAGTTTCATTTTACATGAAGGCAATATGTATATGTGTTTTCTAAATAAGAAAATAAAAAAGAAGTAAAATAATCAGTAATGTAAGCTTGGTATTGCTCCAAAATAATCGTTATAGTTATATTTCTTATAGGCAAGAAAAACAAGTGGTTGTGTTCAAATTGATTGGGTTAATTTAACAGTTTGATTATTTATGTGTGTTTCTTCAAAACAAAACAATCCCAATAGCTTTGCTGAATTGACTATCTTAAAATGATAGTCCAAAAATCTGTCAAAGTTTTATTTTACAGCCCAATCTTTGAGGTGAAGTGATGTGATGAAGGATTCATAGGATCTCCAAGCTGCAATGATTTCTCTTGGCTTCTAAGTGAAGGGTGGTCATGAATGATAGGATATAATTACTTTCACAGTTTCTATACTGGCAAGGATTTGCAGTTATTAGACCAAAAAGAGAAGGATTTGCAATTATATATTCACGTTTAGGTGAGGATTGCCGAAAATCATATAAGGAGATCAATAACCCATCTCAAAATCAATGTGGAACTTCTAACACTCCTCTCATGCGCAAACCAGGCATCTAAAGCATAAACAGTGTAAGATGAAGGCTCCATATCAGGTAAACCGAAAATATGATTATTTTTTTACGCCTAACTCAACTCAAAAGTTGTTTAACTCAACCCAAGAGTTAGAGAATATTTTTCTACTATCAAATATCAGTGCATAAACTCTTTTTTTTTTTTGTTTCTCATGGTACCTATTTTAGAGCTCAACTAATTCGAATTGGCATTAGAAATTTTCACTTTGGAGTAAAATGCTCCCTACCAAAATTGACTTCATTTTCAAAAGCCGGACCTAAAATCTTAGGTTAAAGATAGAATGGTATTACCATCACAGCAGAATTTGCTTTATGGTAAACTATTATTAAATGGAAATATGCAGTGTCAATATATTATGTAAATCCAGTACCAACTGTGACTTGTTTAAAGGGTTGAGTAGTTGGAGTGTGATTTGAAATGTAGGTAACATTTTACTCACACTGGTATGATACCAACTCCCACATGTACCCCAATATTCACATGGAGCAGGTGATCCCCGTTGACATACCCCAATTTCGTATCTTCAAATATAAATTGACTAGAAAACAATACATAATTATTTCAGTTTCACTACTTATTAGCTATCTTAATTGTTCAAAAAAAAACTTTTGATAAGTTTTTTCTATCACAAACTGCCTTTCCCATCCGATTTTTCGCACGGAAACTCATGGTTGTAAATATTTGGGTTCGCACAGAAACTCATGGTTGTAAATATTTGTCACTCCCAGGACTATGAAATTTGGAATTGATGTTTTCTTGACATCCATAAACGAAAATATGACTTTAGAATCACCTTTGTTCTAAAAGCCTAGCGAGTTCCTTCTTTTGCAAAGGCCATCTTGTCTTTCCTCGGACCAATGACTCGCTTGTTCAGTACTGCTAACTATAATAGGAGGATATGCCCCCTTGGGACTACCAGTAGCTTTGGTTGTTGAATGTCATTCAAGTTAGTTTGTGATTGTATTGGCTGTAAGTAGAACATAGAAGCTTTTTCCTAGACTATAGTGGCAAGTCTATTGTTGTGTTTCGGAATTAGGGGAAACAAAGCTTCAACAAGTAGAAGCTTCCTGGCAAAGCTTC